>JAJOZX010001356.1:375000-700000 GCA_023014485.1 Bathynomus jamesi | reverse complement strand
CCTTAGCCTAACACATCAAATAGCTCGTACTGTAGTTGATGCCGGAAGTTAGGTGCCGTAAACTGTTTAAATGAAGAATTTTGAAATCAGTGAGTAATTTCCCTGTCTGAAATTTAGAATTTGAACGTAGAATTAGACTAGTTGTTGTGAACGGTGGATATCATGTGGAGGTTTACTAACTATGTTAAATAAAACTTAAAGCATGCATGCCTGTTTTTATCATTGTTCTTTAACTCTATCATTTATAATAAAAAAAATTATAAAAGTTTATTTTTAGGCCATACCTTATGGGACACCCTGTATATTTCTATCCTTAGTATATGAACTGTCATTGTATTAATAATATTTGTCATATGGACTATAGTCTGCCAATAAACCTTTTCATTTTCATTTTCATTTTCATATACTGTATATATACCATATTTCCCGGCATATAACGCGCACCCTAATTTTGAAGAGAAAATTTAGGAAAATAAAAATTTAGGAAAAAAATGTACCTCCTACCTCACTTCACATGTACAATTTTAACGAGTTAATTTTAACATGTACATGATTTTTGGAGTATTTTTGGGGAAAAAAAGTGCGCGTTATACGCCGGGAAATAAGGTAGTTTTTTTTTTCTTTTGCAGATATTTATGATTTACCTATGGCTACTAGAGATTCGACCCGAGTTTGGCTGATTGGCCAACCATCTCCTGAAATTCTGGGTTGTCGGCTTCCTAATAAGGGTCAAATATTGAAGAAATTCTTTTATCATCAGGAAATTTTAGGTCAAGTAGAACAAAAAGTATGAATGAGACTCGATGCTGTTCTAGTTTTTTGGGAGAACGCTTGTATTCCCTTCATGCGGCGTGACAGCGCTCTGAGAAAAATGGGAAATCTTTGTAAGTATGACTCCCTCGTCAAGAGCAGACACAAACCTCAAGAATCTTACCGTATGGCTGAACAAATATTTGAGGGAGACTTGGAAGATTTATTTGATATGTCACATTCAAATGCCATGGAATTAATGTCTCGTGAAGAAGACAAGTTGTTTCTTCAGCAATTGGATCCAAAGTGTTCCAGCATAGGTTCTTTGGATATGAAGTCCAGTCTTAAGGAAAAGAGGAAGAGAGGAGCGGGAAGAAGCATTTCAGCATAAGGTAAAAAAGGACCAACAGCAAAGAAGAGAACAGTTTCAAGCTACGCAACTAGAAGAGGACGGTTCTTCCGAGGAAACTACAACAACAACATCGGATGAAGAATATGTTGCTCCTTCTAGGCTTACTTCATCAGAATGCCAAATAAAACCTGTTTCTTCATCGCGGAAGAAGATTCAGATTACCGAAAGTCTTGCAGCTACATACGACAGGTTAAACATTTAATGCCGAAATGCAGCAATGGCCTATGCTCTGAATGCACGAAGTTTAGGTCACGATCTTAAGGACTTGTCGATCTCATCAACTACGATGCACAGAAGAGTGAAAAACGTAGGAAAACTTTGGCCGAGAAATACAAAAATGAAGAAATATGTCCAGGTGCACCAATTGTGATACATTGGGATGGTAAAATGTTACCCAACATAGTGACTGGAAAGAACAAAGTTGATAGGATTGCTATCTTAGTGTCTGCAGAAGGCGAGGAAAAGCTTCTTGGGATTCCAAAAGTACGTGCTGGGACAGGACAAGAAATTGTCACTGAAATTGTTAAATTAACTCCTGAATGTAGGCTTCAGAAAAGAATTATTGGCCAGTAACACTGGGATCAAATCTGGCGCTTGTATTAAAATGGAACAAATGCTTCAAAAGGAGTTGCTTTACTTAGCGTGCAAACATCATATTTATGAAGTCGTGCTCGCTGATGTATTTAGAGTGTGCATGGGACCATCCAGTGGACCTGATATACTATACTAATATCCCAAAGATTTCAGTCAGAAGTGTTGGGATTCTATGGACCATACAGATATAACAACAGTCAAGGGCAGTAATAGTACAATAACACACTTTAGGGCCAGCAATGTACTGAATATGTTGAAGGATTTAGCAGTAAGCTTTGTAAAGCGCTCTTTAGAGGTTGATCACTATCCACGAAAAGACTATTACGAGCTTCTGCATCTAGTTTTGCTGTTGCTGTTTTTAGGTGAAAGTAATATAAGGCATTGCAGACTAAGAGCACCAGGAGCCTTGCACAATGCAAGATGGATGGCAAAAGCAATTTACTCGCTCAAGATTTTTCTCCTTCAAAAGCAATTTAAGGTAACAACTGGAGAACTTCAAGGACTCACAAATGTTTGCCTTTTCGTTTCTCTTGTGTACATCAAACCATGGACATTAACCGCTAGAGCTGACAGAGCTCCAAGGGCTGACTTAGAATTTCCTCAGACTCTAGAAATTTTTGAAAAAGAAGAGAAGGCTTCTTCCAGGGCTGCGTACACAGCAATAAAACGGCACCTGTGGTATTTCTCAGAGCCTCGATCGGTTTGGGATTCTTTGATTCTGAAATTTTCATTGAAGAAAAGAAAATTATGACTGAAAATCTAAAGAAGTCTTCAACGGGAAAGGCAAAACGGTTTGATGGAAAGGTAGTGAGTTTTCGCGAAAAAAGACTCGGATTTCGTGACCGTGAAAACCGATTTTTTGTTCTCAGCCCTGAATGTAGATAAAGGTTTTGTAGGATAAAATCCGATGAAATGGAGCGAAAATCAAAGCTTCCGCGAAAGACAGAAGAAAATATCTTCACTTTCGATCGTCAATGATAGAGCAGAACGAGGCATCGCTTTAATTAAGAAATTCAATAATTCTATAACAACAGATGAAGAACAGAAACAATACCTTCTAAAAGTAGTAGCTGCTCATCGAAAGGATTATCCATCATGAGCAAAATCTGATCTCGTGAAGTAAATACGTGTATTGCGATCAACAAACTCTGGCTCGGATTGTCATAATATTAATATTGAAATACAAGTTATATATATTTTTTCAACACTATTTCATTTCCGAAAATGTTGTTCATTTTAATAAAGCCTTATCCATCTTGCACAAAATCTGGTCTCATGAAGTAAAGAAATTTATTGGGATCTACAGTATAATGGCAGTAAATTCTTTCCTGCCTCTAAAAGTTTTGTAACACATGCTCATTATCGTTTAATTTCCAGAGTTGTCTTCTTTTTAATAAACCATCAAACCAAGATCACAATCTTTTTGTCCCTTCATACAGTCGCATCATTTTGGTCAAATTGTTTCGCATATTGAGAAATAAAATGCTTGTACCGGGTGTCCGAGAATTATCTGTACAATGTTTGGCTGTTATTAAAAGTCAACCATGAAGTGTAGAAATTCCAGTTTGTCCCATTTTACAGAGAATCTCATTAAGTTTTTTCTGATACCACGTTTTGACAAGTTTTTAGAAAATGTACGCGGGTGAACATTGATGATTTAAAAGCAAGAATCAAGTGCTATTGAGCGAATTGATGTGGATATGCTGCAGCGAACATGGCAACATTTGGAGTATCGATTGGATGTTTTGCGAATCACTAATGGTGCACATATCGAATGTTTGTAACAACGTTACTTTAATAAAAGAAACTTTTGAAAATACAGATTCTAAATAATCTTGTTTAAGAATTTTACGTGTGTTATCAAGAATTTTATTAAAAGATGAAATTGTACAGATAATGTTCGGACACACTGGAATTTCTAAAAAACTTGTCAAAACTTGGTATAAAAAAAACATAATGAGGTTCTCTGTAAAATGGGACAACACTGGAATTTCTACACTTCATGGTTGACTTTTAATAACAGCCAAAAATTGTACAGATAATTCTCGGACACCCTGTATATAAAAAAATCGTAATAGTTGCGGGACCCCTAATTATTGAGGTATTTAGCTGAAACTTGACCAAGAGGCTTATCTTTCAAAGAGCTATATGAGCATTACTGTGGATCAAGGTAAAAATCAGATTTACTAAAGTGGAACAGTCTAATATACTCTTGTGTATATATATATATACAGGGTGTCCCGTAAGTCTGGAACCATAGGGCAAAATGATAAGAACGGCAATAAAAACGCCGAAGAGACTTTTGGGGACTGTTTGTGAAATGAACGAGGATGGTAACGGCTATGTCATCGTCGGTGGATGTCCTCGGAGGTCCACTGCGTGGTTTATCTCCTATGGATCCCGTTTCCCTAACTTTGCTACAAGTTTGCCGACACAGCTGTGTGTTATCGGCGCGCGGTCCGGATGCAATCTGTTAAATTCCTCAGTGACCTCCCCCTGACTCCGATTTCCTACGAGCAGAATTACCTGGATGCGTTCTTCCTTACTCAAAGACATCATGGGCACTTGCAGAAACGGAAAAACATGAATTACTTGTTTTACCCTATTGTTCCAGACTTATGGGACACCCTATATATATATATATATATATATATATATATATATATATATATATATATATGCAATGAATTAACCTGTGTATGAACTTGACAGATAATTAATTAAGACTATGTATCTAATCCTAAAATTAAATTACCAGAAAAATACAGCTTCGATATTCTCTACCTTAATAGGCTAATTATAACTTCTTAATTAAAGGAATAACTCCGTTAATTGTGTTTAATTTCAGGTAGATTACGTTAAATTACTCAAAGTTTGTAACGGTATTTCTCGATTAATTAATAATTTAAGAATATTTAATTACCTTTGACGGCTCTTTGCTTTCCATTCATAAACATTTGCAAGAAGCAATAATTGAAGGTGAAAACATAAAACGATTCAATTTGCAATGAAGCATTGATGAATAAATTTCAATTTTAGCTTTCACCAATGTGCAAATTCTGAAATGAAAATGGTTATAGGTTTCAATTTGTTGACGTGTGTGTGTGTGTGTGTGTGTGTGTGTGTGTGTGTGTGTGTGTGTGAATGAATTCGCATTAAAACAGATCACGAGAATGGGCTTTAATTTATATTTTATAGGGGGTAATTACTATTCCACCTGCATTGTTTTTTAAGTATTAATTTTAATCTTATTATAGGACCTATATATATAATATATATATATATATATATATATATATATATATATATATATATATACATAGATATATATACATATATATACACAGGGTGTCCCCAAAGGTATGGCCTAAAAATAAATTTTAAATTTTTTTTTATTGTAAATGATAGAGTTAAAGAACAGTGATAATAACAGGCATGAATGCTTTAAGTTTTATTTAATATAGTTAGTAACCCTCCACATGATATCCACTGTTCACAACAACTAGTCTAATTCTACGTTCAAATTCTAAATTTCAGACAGGAAAATTACTCACTGATTTCAAAATTCATCATTTAAACAATTTACGGCACTTAACTTCCGGCATCAACTACAGTACGAGGCTATTTGATGTGTTAGGCTAAGAAGCTAGGCTAAGTTAAGCTAAGCACCTTGTTGCTGAGCGCCTTTTTATGACATACGGTATGCGCATCACTTACACCAGATTTCATACGTTAAGCTTTTTTAGAATTTGAACGTAGAATTAGACTAGTTGTTGTGAACGGTGGATATCATGGAGGTTTACTAACTATATTAAATAACACTTAAAGCATTCATGCCTGTTTTTATCATTGTTCTTTAACTCTATCATTTATAATAAAACAATTGTAAAAATTTATTTTTAGGCCATACGTTTGGGGACACCCTGTATATATATATAGACGCCTCGGTGGTGTAGTGGTTAGCGTCGCTGACTACGAATCCATCGGCCCCGGGTTCGAGACCCGGTGACGGCAGCCAGCGCGCAGCAAAACCCAGCTGTTCATCCTTCCACACAATAAAAGAAAAAAAAGTGGTTGGTAGATAAATGGGTACCCTGGGTGGCCTAGTGGTTAAGACGCTGGGCTGCTGGTGGGGCGTCGTTCGGATTCCACGTTAAACTCTAGGTCTAAGGTGGAGTGAAAAGCTTGACCTTCGTCAGAATGAACAATTCGGGCGGAAGCTAACCAAAGGTATACCTTGTAACCTCGCAGCAATTCCGTCTGTTGGTCTCTCTTCACACGAAAGTCAAGCTGGCGGTTCCGCCTTTAGGCTGGCTTGGTGGAGAAGGGAGTTGCTCTCTTGCGCTCTCCACCGCACATAGCCAGGTACACCCGACTCATCTGATACCATCCTGAGCTAGGCATCTAGCCTTCTTTTGAAGACTTCAACTTTGATCCTTGTCATGTTTCTGTAGTCCTTTGGAAGATGGTTAAAAAGTCTTGGCCCCCTGACAACTAAGTTGTTTTCTTTCAGTGTTGAGGAGGTCCTTTCTCGGGCCTTTAATTTGGGAACATAACACATTCTGCCTTTCCTATTTTCCAGTGTTGTTTGGATGGTAATTGGGTGTAGTTTGAGGTTTGGTACCAGTTTTTCGATCATTTTCCATGTATATATTATGGTGTAACTCTCTCTTCTTCTTTTCAGGTAGTCCAGATTTAATTTACGTAGTCTTTCGCCGTAGTTGAGTTCTTTGCAGCCATCCATCTTGGATGTGAAATGCCTCTGAATATCTTCTAGTTTATTAATTTCTTCCTTCTTGTATGGGGACGTCAGTAGTATAGCCGAAAAAGGGGAGAGTGCAAGAATGTTGCAAGCGATTACGTAATGTTGCAAAGGGGGTGGGGTTGTTGCAAAGGGGGTGGGGTTGTTGCAAGGGGGTGTTGCAAAAAAAAAAAGAGTACTGGCCTTTGTTGCCAACCGGGGTTGCAAGGGGCATGCAACTTGGAGGCGGAGTTCTCCCCCAAGCTATTCCCCCCAAAGGGCCAGGAAGGAGAGAAAGGAGAGAAAGGAGGAGAGGTGTTCACCTGGCAGGAGCCAAGTGCATATTAAGACTTCAGCCGAGTAGGCGTTGTCTTATAGGCTCCTAATCAGCCAGTTGGCTGAGCCAAGGGGGGGAGGGGTACACCTGAAGGAGAGAGAGAGAGAGTAGTTGCCTTTGATTGCAAGGCATGCAACTTGGAGGCGGAGTTCTCCCCCAAGCTATTTTCGTTTACCTAACCTAAGAGGCCTCTAAGGGGTTTTCCCAAAGGGCCAGAAAGAGAAAGGACCAGAGGTCCTTGCTCGGCTGGGAGCCGAGCTTGTAATGACTCCGTCATCAGCTTCTCGGTCTTTTATAAACCTCTATTCTGGCTGAGTTGCCAGATAGCGCCATGTATTCATTTGCCAGATAGCAATATTTAAAACCATATATTAATCATCCATTTAAATAGTGTACCACAATATATATTTATATGACGGTAGTTAATCGATGAATCCAATTAAATTCTGTTAATTAAATAAATAATTTTTACACACTTAATTTTTATTATAAATATTTAAGTCACGAATATCAGTGGGAAAAACGAACGGAAAAGAAAATTTGCGAAACAATTCAAAACACGATCGTCATTCCCCCACCCATCTGCGCTTGTATATATAATAAACTAATGAACCACTCGTGTGCACAAACCATATAAAATACCACAATATATTTATATAGTTAATCAATTGGAAGATTCAACCATATAAAATACCACAATATATTTATATAGTTATTCAATTGGAAGATTCAACCATATAAAATACCACAATATATTTATATAGTTAATCAATTGGAAGATTCATTTAAAGTTGAAATTACCCAAAACACAATCCGCTATAACGGGGCCGGACGACTAATGACATCTTTATATTTTCTCCAATAGATTTAATGCACGTATTACCCCGACCTAATCCCCCATCTGTGTTTATATATATATATATAGAAAGAATCATAATAAACGTGTATATTTGTCAACCCTTATGTATATATATATATATATATAAATTGAATTTCGCCGAATTAAAACCAAAAAGCATGCTCGTACATTACCCCCATCTGTGTTTGTATATGAACAACTCGTGCACACACACACACAAACACACACACACACACGCACACGAGGAAAGGACTGGGTCAATTCGAAGAACACCTGCTTGTTGCTCCCTAGAGACCTTTTTGGTCGAGGGTTAATCCTTCTACCAAACTATTCGAGCAAAAACCACCGCTCACTCCATTTCTTATTATTGTCATTATTATTATTTCTACAATGAAAATATTTTAAAAATATAATTAGAGGAACTTTCACGAGTGAGTGGTTATTTATTCAATATAAGAAGTTAATCATTAAGCATTGTTTTTCCTTTCACGAGGAAAGGATTTCTGTAAGTGTCTATAATTCGATTTATATATATATATATATGGAGGGTCGTTGCTTACTCTTCCACATTTCAACATAACAGGATTATTGAACCGGACTTAAAATAACAGGATCATTTGATCCGAGACAGTAGTATGACCGAAAAGCATGCATGATTTTCTCTTTAGTAATAATAACAACTAGCTCGAATTGTAACAACGGGTAAAGTTTTCACTCCAACTTAGACCCACAGTTTAATGTGGAAACCGAACGCTCTTTTAAAAATATAATTAGAGGAACTTTCACGAGTGAGTGGTTATTTATTCAATATAAGAAGTTAATCATTAAGCATTGTTTTTCCTTTCACGAGGAAAGGATTTCTGTAAGTGTCTATAATTCGATATATATATATATATATATATATATATATATATATATATATATATATATATATATATGGAGGGTCGTTGCTTACTCTTCCACATTTCAACATAACAGGATTATTGAACCGGATTTAAAATAACAGGATCATTTGATCCGTGACAGTAGTATGACCGAAAAGCATGCATGATTTTCTCTTTAGTAATAATAAAAACTAGCTCGAATTGTAACAGCGGGTAAAGTTTTCACTCCACCTTAGACCCACAGTTTAACGCGGAAACCGAATGCTTTTTAAAAATATAATTAGGATATATTTCTTTGAAAAAATATAAAGATGTCATTAGTCGTCCGGCCCCGTTATAGCGGATTGGTACACGTCATAGCTCCACCCAGCTACACCGGCAGCTAATCACTACGAACATCTGGTCTTTTGGGGCGGAGCTTGGCGATTGTGCATATAAAAGGGGATATTTTTCAGTTTGGAGTAACAGTAGCTATTTTCGCGTCAGTGAATAATTATTCCCTCCACCATGGACCTGTACGTCTCCCCGGATTTGTATGAAGAAAGTGACACTGCAGCATTAACTGCAATTAATCTTTTTAACGCGATTGACCGTGATGAATTATTTCCAACGCAAACCGTTGAAGATATTTGCAGTGACGCTCCTTACAATCCGACGCAAGGGACTACCATAGAAATGTAAGTGTCTATAATTCGATTTTATATATATATATATATATATGGAGGGTAGTAGTATCTCGTCAAATACTTCATTTAGATACTCGCCAGAAAATCGAAATTTTTTATGGCAATCAATGTTATTTGGTTTTACCTCTTATCGCGATTATGCTAAAATCGAAATTTTGTATGGCAATCAATGTTATTCCTCTTAAATGAACCAAAGATATCTTCACATAATGGGGATCTGTCTGTATACTCTGTATATGTTTTAAAAGAATGAACATTATTCCTTTAAGGTCCGATGAGGATTTGACACGTGTTATACAATCTTTTGAAGAATCTCGTGTCATGAATACGGAGGATATACTGATCAGTCAGCAATGTCACACCGAAATAATGTAAGTGTTTTTCGATCTTTTTGGGATAAGAAGACAATATATTTTCATAAATTTATTAAATGAAAGAAATCAGTACAATAACCAACTACAGAATATACCGTTACAAATATACGAACAAAAACATTATACTATACAACGAGTACGTACAATTGGAAAACGGTTTTTATCTGTCTGCATACCATTTCATCGTTTCGGCGAGTGTGACACGGGTCAAATAAATTTAAAAAATTAAAATTCTTTATCACATGACATATGCGTGAGAAATGAGACGCAGTACATTCCGCAAACATTACTAAAATATCCTTGTATACGAAATGGGTTCCATACAACTTCGGGAATATGTAACTGAGCGAGAAATTTTACAATAATAGGGTCACTCCAGGGTTGAGTACCGAGTGAATCAAAATAGTACAGGCGCTGTCTATTTTTAAAATAGACAGCGATCCAATGAATCCCTTCATTACCGATGACATCTGTGTTCACAATAAGACTACCGCATTCTCGCGTACTTGGCAAACTCAATGTTTCATTCTTCGCAAACACACCGATAAATTTGGAACGTGTGACTCGTTCCATTACTTTCTGAAGTGTATTAGCATCCATTTTAAAAGTCAGTGATAACGCTCCTAAATCTATCTACTTCTATTAGGGCTTGCGATTCGAGATATACTAGTACACTAATAGGAGCGTCTATAGGCTTGGCGAATTCCAGCCGCACTGAGATGTTTCCGCTCTGCTGTGGGGTTAAATGGGTATTTACGCTAGCAGATAAGTCAGGTGTAATGTCAAACGGATAAAGGTTAAATTGATCAATGAATTCTTCCTGCGTACCCCATTACCAAGCTCATCACAATCACCTGCAATATGGGTCAGATTACTATAGGCTCTGGCACAAAGAGGTAACACAGCGTCTGATGAATAGTCCGTACCCATTGTTCCACCCAAAGCAGTGCCATTAACGTATAGAGTTATATTTTTAAGTCCGAAATTCTCGAATTTAAAGGCACTTTTTTATATTTTCCATTCACCGAAGCATGGTCCTGCATACCGATTAATATCCTTTTAGGAAGATTTCCCAGGGCAATGTTTTCTATCTGCTTCGATGCCAACCCTGCAGGAACCGTATATAGTTTGATTTGCACTCTGTTAATAGGATATTTCACTGTAGCGTTTAGTAAATTTTTCTCAATTTCTAGTTGTTTTGGTGAACTTAATTTCACTCGCCGTACGCGGAGGTATGTGTCCATAATGTGAACACAACGGGCTTTGCACCCTCTTCTTGATCAGCATCCAGATTTAAGCAGATCTCAGGACTCGTGCGGGTGAGCTTTATTTTCATATCCACCCCGTTGACAAGCAACTTCTCCTGGAAAGTGAAATCTGTGTGCAAGCGTCCAAAACACTCGTATATTTTCTTTTTAGAATTTTTAAATTTGTCCTTTATACTATTTTCATCTTTAGTTTGATAATATCCCTCGGCACTTAAAAAGGTAGCCTTCGCTTCTTTGGAAAAGTTGAGGACATTTTCCAGATAGGCTCGTAGATGATAGTACCCCGTGCCTGCCGATATGTTGGTCTGATTTAAATATACGTCACACTGGTTGAATATGGAGTGCAGAAAGTTTGTTTCAGGGTATACAGCATATTTGTCATCGCAGACCGTTCCATCAGAATGGGCTATACGTAGCTTAGCGTACATGTGCACACAGCTTGGATCAAAAAAGTAAGGGCCTGAGCTGGGTATCACGAATTCTATAGGTGCACTCGGGGAACTAATTGTGTTTAAAGGGTTAATTGTAATAAAGTCACTGTGCTCAATAGAAACTTGGGTTGGAGGCAGCTCAAAAAGGGACAGCTCCGATTTACAGCATTGTGAACTACATGGGTGGATGAAGCGTGCCATGGCGAAATAGTGGCTCTCTCTCGACAAGTGGTAAACAAACTATGATTCATGAGATCAATGTCCTTAGCTTATATCAGTCAAAAAAGTGGTCAACCATAGGTTTCATTCGCTTACAGCACTTCTTTTTTGATGGCCTTTTACGTTTAATACCACGTGGCCCCTTCTTCTTCCGGGCAGCCCTCTTCTTCTTCCCGCCACCACGCATTTTTCTCTTTGCATCTTTGATTTCGTCCCGTGTACGCTTTAAATGTTTTTTTAGAGCTTCTTTAGGTTTAGCCCCGGCCAATATGTCTTCTGCAGTGTTAATACCTGATTGTAGCGCTTTCCTTCCGAGGTATCTGGCCCCCCTCTTCAGCAAAGGAACAGCCGTACGTAGTATGGATGAAAAAATGGATCCAAGTCCACTACCGCGCTGGTATCTCACCCCTCGATAGACGGTGAAAGGCTTTCTATCCATTATAACTCAGTGCGTCGAAAGTGTAGCTTCACTGTTAAGCTCCCGTTACCGAATGGGAAGTTTTCACCCTCAATCGTTCTTATATATATTGAGATATTGGTTATTAAATTAGTTGCGACATTCACATAATGGGGTCTGTCATATGTAATACTCAAACTCCTTCCTCTATGGTTGGGGATGTGAGCAATGCGCAGCAGGCGCGCCTGGGTATCCCCAACAAACTGGTGCTCCACTATATTACTGTAAATATAGCACATGTCTGGGGACCTTTCAGCCAATTTCTCCATCTTCAATTGATACATTAATCTGGACAAGTTCTGCTGTGTCTCGTGAAATGTGTCTCTTTGGAAGACTGCGCTATATCGGCCATTGGTTAGAATTTGGAACTTTCTATGGTCTTTAATACGTCTGTTAGTCTTTGATTTTAGGATTAGTGTATGTGCAGGGTTGTTTACGATTTCGTATACTAAATCATTCGTAAGGTTTGAGTTTCTTAAACTTACGTTTAAGCCTCTCACAACATCCTCGGCCGAACCATATTGACCCGGTCCTAGTCTTACTTCTGTACTGTAATACCGTGCAACCTTAGTCCGAGCGATACGCATAGTTTCATCCATAGCTACCCCAGCTTTTTCACACTCGTCAATGTCTCTAAGAATCGTAAAAACGGTTTCTTTATGTTCAATATTTAAAAAGATGGTGTCCAGCTGAATTTCGCATATCCCCACCTCATACGAATCACGACCCAATTCAATGTGCTTGTGGAGCTCTGTTACAAAGTTGGCTAGTGTGTTGTTAGGGTGTACAGACAGGGACGAGGAGGACGGGAGTGTGACGTAGAAATGGTTAGGAGCCATGTTGCATACTATTTAAGCTTCATTATTGCATCAGCTTTTATATAGGTGTTGAAGCTTTCTGGGTACCCTAGCCATTTCACCAGGTACATTTTTCTCTTTCCTGAACCTTTGCTTCCTAAAATTTTCTCAATTTTAAACACATTTTTTCCTAAATTAAACGCAACTTTCTGCAATTCCTCGCGGTAAAAGCCTCCTGAGATTTCTTCCCATTCAAATCTTCAATGTAATACATCATTATCTCACCTTTAGGTCTCATAGCCCTAACCTTAAAAATCTCGCGTGTCCATCCTTGCTCAAAACCCTTTGCGAATTTATTCCCGAACGCGACAGCCTTACATAATCATTGATTTTGAAGCGCGCAGAGTGTGGTGGTGGTGGTGATCCATCTCTTCTCGGGAGCTTACCTCTTTCTAAAACTTCGTTAGGTGTTGTCCCAATCGTGCGATGGTGTGAGCGGTTGTAGGATGATGCCAATGATTCCAGAATGTCTAGAAATCTGTATGTGTTTTTATGTGTAAAATAACGGTGCATGCGTTCCTTTATGGTGCGCTGAACTCTTTCAGCTAAAGAAGCCTTATGTATAGAATTGGTTGTGTAATAGCTGATATTAAACTTTGTCAACATGTTCTGAAAAGCACGGCCTATAAATTCCTTCCCCATATCCGTACAAAAATAGCCAGGAACCCTGTTTTCTTTTAACATTAGCGTTTTGGTGGCTTTAGCAACTGTTTCAGGTGATTTATTTTTCAGAGGAACTAGCCACAGATATCTAGAGAATACGTCTATTATGAATAGAATGTAGCGGTAACCATCGTTATACACAGAATATCTTTGCATGTCTGTTAAATCTGCTTGCCAAATATAATCAATCGAGGAAGCCTGTCTTGGCTGTTTTAAACCTTTTTCTCACAGGCTTATGAAGCGTATAAGCGTCCTGCTCCCTCAAAAATCTTTCAACATCTTTTTTTCCTACTCCGTAAACACTTCTGTACAGTCTATCTACGCCGCCGTAAGAGGATGGGTTAGAAATGTCATAATAGGTTTAGTTAATACGTTAGCCATTTGCGTATTTTAGAGGCACGTGGGTAGGGTTGGTTTAACCTCTTCTTGCTCCTCTTCAAAGGTGTTACCGCCGGGGGTGACGGCGCCTTCAATTGTGTCACACGCGTTGCATGTTCCAAGTCTTTTAACCTGTTCAGATTTCCTATCAACGTTTTAGGGACATTTATTTGTTGTAGTCTTGCTTTAATATGCTTCCATCCTGATGGTGATGGCCTATCCCACTTTCTCACCAGATCATGGACAATGTCTACGATATTCGATCCCCGTACCTTTGATCCTTCCATAATGATCTCGCCTGTATCGGTCCATTGTATGGCAGGATACTCATTCAATAGATTATAAAGACTTAAGGCTTTACTCATCAATGTATGTGGGAGGGTGCTTTTTAACAGGGATGGGGAGTCGGCCAAAAACAACCGACTCCCGACTCCTGAGTCGGTATTTTTAAAAACCGACTCCCGACTCCTGAGTCGGTATTTTTAAAAACCGACTCCGACTCCCGACTCCCGACTCTTTCCTTATCATGCTGATCTACAACCTTATAAATATTGGGATGTTTGTTTTCGTAGATGGCGTTTCAAGTTTGAGGCTCTAGTTGGAGCATTAGCATGTTCCCAGTGTAAGCACTAATTTTTGCATTACACTCTTTACCATCCTTTTCTATTTGACAAATAAAAATACTTTCATCCTCATTTAGCTTAAAATATTGAAAGACTGCTGATTTTCTACTAGGCCCACGACTCATTACTAATAGGGCTAATTAAATTAATAATTAATATATTTGCTAATTTTTATATGGTACCTAGTATCCTAAATAGAAATATGAAATTCATTTGCTAAGATTTACCAGAACAATAAATCAAATGTGGAAATGTGAATCTAGAATTAGTTCAGGAAGATATTTATTTTAGGGCAGAGTAGTATTCTGGTAAATTGTCGGCATATAGAAATTGAATCAAAGAGTCGGGAGTCGTCGTTTTTACCGACTCCCGACTCCGACTCCCGACTCTTCAAAAAAGCCCCGACTCCCGACTCCCGACTCCGACTCCCCACCTCTGCTTTTTAATACATGTTCGATATGTTGTGTGGCTAATCTTTTTGGTTGGTCAGCTGTATCGTCGAGCTCAGATCCTATGTCGCCATGTCCATCGTCCCCCGTGCTGTGCCTAATAACCACAGGAATCTCTGTAGGGCTCTTATAATTTTCGTACTCGTGAAGAAATTTCTGCAGAGCTTCTTGGTATAAGATTCTTTTCTCATCAGGTGTTTTTTCACTGTTTAATAGGGCTAGCAATTCGCTTTCCATTCTTTTAAGTCTGCTTTTACGGGGATCTAGATCCGTGTCTGGATTCCTTTGCAGTGAAGCGTACACCTCGTGGGGAATCACTACCACTTTCTTCATTATATTAATCTAGTCAGTAAAGGACCCAAAACTGAAAATAAGATGGGGAGAAATGACCCTCCTGTTTGTACAATAATTCGTTTTTTCTTCGCTACAGTTTGACTTTTACGAGCGAGTGCACGTATTATGTTCTTGTAGCGGCGTAGGCGAGCCTTCTGAGGGGTTTTCATTGATACATTGCAATTTATAACGTTAAGACAGATTTCACAGATGCATTTTAAAAAGTCGGCGTCGATATTTTTAATAAACATCTGCTGCATTGCCCGGGGCAGTCGATGATAGATTTTTATTAATTCACGGTATTTCTTTAGTCTCTTTGTCATTCTGGAATATACACCGTTTCAGGCTCGTTTGGAAATATATTCGTTCGTAGAAGCACTCTAAACGTGTTTCGCGGATGAAGGTCGCAAAGCAAATATCCGTAACGCGTGCTTGTAGCTTCTTTATAAACTTCCAAAAACTCCTTACGCTGATTCGGGAACATTTGATTGGCTAATACCCCAATTTGTGATACATCTCTACGTTGCGCGAATAAGACTAGATATTGCGTATTTAACGACACATCGCGCATGTATCTATTTTTGAAAAATAGATTCTGATTGATGAAGAACACGCTTATGTTAAGATGGTGGGAGAATACTGTAAATGTCTCGGCAAACGTTTTATCCATCTCCAACATGAGATCGTCAATTACAATGATTGTATGTTCATTTCCCTTTAACGAATTAACGTCATATACGCCTTTGTGGAACAAAATATCATCTTGGTACTCGTTGAACACTGATTGATACGTCGAATAGCACCATATAACTTTATGCACAAATTTCGAGAACATCTCTCCCTTTTCTTTAATGATTTTAAGCATAAACACAGTTTTACCACATCCTGTAGGTCCAGATATAATACATGTGGATGGACTCGTGAATCTGAATTTTTCTACAGAGTCCATTTCTAACACGTCACACTCCTAAGTGGGTCATTTACAAAATATTACAAATTTTGAGTGCTGTTCCTTATATTTTGCTTTCTTCTCCCACAGAACCGTGAATGACGATGAGGTAGAGCATCCCATCATTGACATTACGGATGACCTCGACGACAGTGTAGTTGTGATCTCCTCCCCTGCCAACGAACCTCACCAGCGATACCGGTAGCACGTCCAAAGCGGAGGTGTGAGAACCCCACGTCAGGTATAAAGCGACCGAAATACGCGCCTGTTGCACCAGTAATAGATCCCCAACCCTCAACCTCTTACGCAACAACCCCCAGCAGCACCTCCCGCTAATATATCCCCTTATTCATCCGCCACAGTTGCCCCCCGTTCTGTTAAGTCTACAATAATAGATCCCCAACCCTCAACCTCCTACGCAACAGGCCCCCCATCAGCACCTTCCGCTAATATACCCCGTTCTGCTGAGGTAGTTGCCCCCCGTTCTGCTGAGGATGATATAACGATCGAATTGGTGCGATCCGCAGCCCCACCCCAGCCTTGACTAGAAATCGGTATAGAGTCAGGGTCGACCCTAGAGCCATGTATAGCAATGGAATTGAGCGCGGGCTACGCCGGGTTGTACAGCGTATTGTAGAGTTTGCTCTTCAGAATCGCGACGAGCGTGAAGTCAGGACGAGTCTGTCCTTTGGATTCGGGTCAGATGACGGTGATGTAGACGATTATTGGGTGATAGTGCCATTTAGACGTTTGGCGGCTGAAGATGTAGAATATATATTAGGACGTATAATGCAAGCCGCCCAAAGTAGTATAGCCTTCAATATGGACAACTTCACGGTAAATATTGACCGTGTATTCCGTGTTGCGGGTCATAGTGCCATACCGTATACTCTTAACTTCAATTCTCCGACTATTTACCGAAAGCATATAAACGTCGATCGTGGTTGCGGCTTTATAGCAGTACTCTTAGCACGTATGTTTACTGTACAAAATACACGGACTCAAAAAATTTGGTGCCTACGGTCGTGGAGCGTGCCCGTAAACTAGCTGTAGACTGTGAACTTGAATTTGACTGTAATATGGGTCCTGAAGAGCTGAGAAGGGTAGAACAGGAAATGAATGTCCGCATAGTTGTATTTGGGTTGGATGATCGTCGTAGGACTGTGTATGTTTTTAAAAGCTGTGTGAGAGATCGTACAAGACCCCTACTTATTTTAGGATTGTCAGGGACAACGTATCTCCCCATCCGTAATATAAGGTGGCTTTACGCGAGTTATGACAAAAGTCGAAAATATGGGAGACATCATGATTTGTGTAAGGGGTGCCTCGAGTTTGCGGATGATATAGTGAGACATTGTAAAGAATGTCACATGGTATGTGAGCAGTGTAAAAGCACCAAATGTGAAAGCCGTGTAGTTGAAGCTGAGAAGAGAGACTGTGATGTGTGTAGACGCACATTTTTCAATAATAGCTGTTTTGATTTCCATAAATCAATTGGCACGTGCAGGAAAATGAGAATCTGTGAATGTGGTATGTTTCACACAATGGATAATTGGGGGAAATTTAAGCACAAGTGTGACGTAATTCACTGTCCTACATGCCAGGAGGAATATAAGGCGGATGGAGTAAAGCATGTATGTTATATGAAAGATGCTAAGCCTAAAAATAACCCTTGTATAACTGTATACTACGATATAGAAACATATACGAACGCTGAAACCAAAGAGGTAATTCCACATTTACTTGTGAGCCAGACCATCTGTGATGAGTGTATGGGTATCGAATGTGACGAGTGCCCCAAATGCGGTAAACGGACAAACGTTTTTAAAACGAATGTCCGCGATAGTCCTGTGAAACTATTTGTGTCCTATATTGTCAAGTTAGCCGACAAGTTCAAAAAAATGACTGTGTATATTCTCGCCCATAACGGGGCAAAGTTTGACACGCAGTTCCTTTATAAGGAGTTGCTTGAACACGAATCCTCTGAGATATTTACAGGTGATCCATTGAAAAGAGGCAACAAATTAATACAGATGCAGATAAGAGGCAATGTACAATTTAAAGATACTTTATTATTCACACCTTGTAAATTAGCAAAGCTACCCAAGGTGATGGGAGTAGCAGCTGAAGTTTCCAAAGGATACTTCCCTTACACTTTCCTCACCAGCGAGACTTTAAACTACGTAGGCCCACCACCGCCCAAACATTATTTTGACTGTATGGATGAACGTGAAGACTTTGATCGATACTACAACAGTTTTAATGAAAGTAACCCTTATAATATAGCTGATGAATGTGAGCGTTATTGCGTGAATGATGTGCGCGTGCTTAGAGTATGTTTCCAGGCCTTTAGAAGGATGTACATAGCCCGTTTCAAATGCGATCCACTGCAAGTCGCAACCACCATCGCATCATTATGTTTTACGGTGTTCAAGAATAACTTCATGCCTAAAGACACCTTAGCCATTATTCACCGAAACAACCCCGCAGTTACGGACACAAGGCTATTTACTGGCTCATACACCTACAGCAACAGACAGGTGTATACATAAAGCACGCCCGCAACACGGGTGAAGTACCCATTAAGATTAATGGACGTGTTTTTTGGGTTGATGGGTTAAGTGAAAACCGTGTCACTGGTGTGAAGACTGTGTACTCCTTTAACGGTTGCTGGTGGCATGGATGCCCCCGTCCTGAGTGCGGAATCGCCGGAGATATCCACGGTAAATCTCCTGCCGACTGTCTTGCATGGACCCGCACCCGCGATCAACTTATAGGATCACAGTTCACTCACAAAGTCTTGTGGGAGCATGAATATGATGCACGGATGGAGACAGACGAGGTGTACCGTGAGGAAATAAACACGATCAAGCGTTCAATGGTGCTGGATCCTCTCAAATGTGGTGATAGCTTGTTTGGAGGACGTACAAATCCATTCAGACTATACTTTCCACCTACGGAGGGCGTGAAGCTCCATTACTACGATTTCTGTTCTTTATACCCATACGTGATGAAGAACAATCCGTACCCCGTGGGCGCTCCTGAGAAACTGGTGGGACCTAACCTGCCCTCCATCAATGAATTTTCAAGAAATTTGAATGATCGTTACTTTGGGCTCTCTTTCGTAGACGTACTCCCCCCACGCAATTTATGGATGCCAATCTTACCTGTCGTTATCGACGACAAGCTCATGTTTCCCCTGTGCGTGAAGTGCGCGGAAGAGGATAACGGCGATTGTAACCATATACCCCACCAGCGTAAGATCAGAGGCGTATATACAAGTCCTGAGCTGGCCCTAGCCGTACGCCATGGTTATAGAATACTGAAGATACATGAGGTGTGGAGGTTTCAGAAGCTACCCAACCTTTTCACACCATATATAAACGCCTTTTTGAAGGATAAGGTTGAGGCATCAGGGTATCCGCGAGGAGTTGATACCGAAGATGAAAAGTCTGCCTATATTCAACGTTACCGCGACCGCGAAGGTATACAACTTGATCGTGTCCAAATTGTAAAGAATCCTGGCAAGCGCTTTAGTGCAAAGTTGTGTCTAAACAGTCTATGGGGAAAATTTGCGCAGAATACCGGCAAAGGGAACATTCATTTGGCACAAAGTTATAGCGATGTCTGGGATTATGCCAATGCTCCCGATAAAGAGGTCATGGAGATCGTGAATGTAGGTAATACTTACATAATAAAGTACAACAACACTGAATTGGCCACAGATACCTCAAGGGTTACAAACATACCTGTGGCCAGCTTCACAACAGCCTACGCCCGTATAAAACTTTGGGGTCTATTGCATTCTCTTGGGCGGAGAGTATTGTATGCCGATACAGATAGCGTGATATTCACAGAGAGGGAGGGTGAATACATGCCCGCTATTGGGGAGTTCCTCGGCGAGCTCACTGATGAGATCAAGGATGAGTATGGGGACAACGCATACGCCGACTCTTTTGTCTCAACAGGACCTAAAACTTATGGGGTACGGGTCAGGGTGGGGGAGGAAATGAAATATATCGTGAAGGCAAAGGGTATTACGCTCAACCATGCGAATCGGCGGGTTGTTAACTTTGAATCGTTGAAGGATCTAGTGTGTTTGGACGATGATGAGGGCGAACGACCTCCCCAACTAATTGTAGGCACCCACAATTTTCGGGCGCAGAAGCTGGGGGGCGTGAAGGAACTTAGGGGTACGAAGGTGTGCCGTAACACCTATAGGAAACGTTACCAGTCACCTGGTACCTATGATACCGTACCCTTTGGATACCATAACGTTGATGCTTCTATTGTTAACTGACACGTATTTGTCTTGTATATAATCGTATCTATTGATTTATTACACGTATTTGTAAATATATATATAACTTGAATATCTCGTTTATTAAATCGTATTTGTAAATATATATATATATATATTATAATATATATATAACTTGAATATCTCGTTTATTAAATAAATCATGTTTCAATTAGCGTTTTACTTTCTCCTTTGTGTGTGTGTGTGTGCGCAGGTGAAAGTTCTAAGCTCCGCCCACTGTAAGACCGTGAGTCATGCTACTATCTGGGAGTCCCTGCGTGGTCAGTCGACTGCAGTAAGCCCGAGAGATCAGACGTGTATTCAGAAGAAAAGATCAGACGTGTATTCAAATGGCTACCTTTAATATTGCTTGTACAACGTTTATGAAATGGTATTCAGCAAAGTGCCAGGATGTGGTGGATACCGAAAAACTTCCTATTCCTCCCTCCTATGCCTCTTTTAAAAACCATTGGATTGTGCGAAGTTCCAAGATGTACAAATACTCTACGGATGTTCTGGTGAGACCGTTGAAGGCTTTCGTTGCACAGACGATGTGCTGAAGTATACTGCAGAGCTAAACTTTATAAAGTCTCACATACACCGTGAAGTAAAAGAAACAACGCGTGCAGAAGAGAAGCAGCAGGTATGGATAATGAGTCTTGCGGATGGGTGGTGTGACAAGCGGTATTACGTCATGCTACACCATGTCGATTACTCATACCCTACGACTGAAAATGTGAATCTCGTGATCATGGACAATCTTAAGTATTTTTATCACTATATTAACGTATATCATGATGAGGTTCGTAGTGAGGTTGTGGCTAGTGCCCTGCGTGAGTTTTTAACAGACTTTAGAGACGAGTATCGTTTGATGGGCAGAAAGGAAAAATATGAGCATATGTTCCTCTCAAATAGTGCGCCGGAGTGTGAAGATGTTTAGTAAAACATAAAATGTGCCTAGTTCTTATCCTGAGGTAAACTGTCTGGTGCGTAGGCTGGTAGTGATGAAATTAATTCTTGTACCGGAAAAACAAATATGTACAACAATTCGGTACGACTCGCGGATCATACGAGTTCGAACAACCCCATTCACGTATCATCGAGTCAGCCGCCCGTCGAACCGTTCCTGCCTACCTGCGTGCCTCACACGGCTCATAGTTATCTCAGAGCTTGAGCCGAGTGGACGTGCGCTCCTCGAATACGATGGAACTTCCTTTGAGCAGCATTCTCAACGCCTCGTACGATGTGTCCGTGACGAAATCGTTGCGCGTGTTCAGGCGTAAATCCGGTACCGTTAGCTATGTACTGGAAACGGAATGTAGACAAACAAACAAACGGGTTTATTTAAGTGTCGAGGAGATGAATAGAATCTTCGTGATAGTTGAGAAGTGGAGTGAAGATCGTTATAAAATACCTGCTAACGTAGGTACAAGAAGAGAGCAGATTAGTGACGCACCCTCATACGCCGTTGTATGTACGTTGTGTATAAATAACGATCGGCCGTGCATTGATATACGGCTGATGTGGAAGAATGCTTCTGATAATAACGCTCTTGTTCCTACGCGAAACCGTTTCATCCTCGACAGAATGTTTGAAATCGTCGGATTCCGCAAGCTGAAACCTATATTAGACGCGCGTGTTACGGATATGCTTTATTTTGATACAGTACTTGAATACGCATACACCGCTCTGCTCGATGGGTTTACCGAGTGTAGGGCTGGTGAGAATGGTCTAGAGCTGGACGTTTATTTAAAAAGTTTAGACTCTTTGAAATACCATGAACTTTGGTACAAAGCAATTGATCGGTACAAGGCTGAGCTCACCTACACCGTTCACCCTGAAGAACTATTTCTTTATATAACGCGCAGTTGTCGTAACGATTTAGAAGATTATTTCAATTGCCGCTATGTTGAGTGAGTTCACGATTGAAAAGCTCGAGTCGGTAGAAATAAACCCTCGATTGGAAAAGCATGCTTATAAACTTGTGTTTAATAATGTAGCTAACGATGAACTCTTTGTGCGTGCTTTTGATTGTATTCTAGACGTATTTAAAGATGACTTACCAACCGGTTGTAAAGTGGGAACAAAAATAGTACTGAACGATATGAAAGCCCTTCATATTGAATACAGGTTTCCCTATACTTTAAGCGGTGAAATATTATTAAACCGCGTATACTGCGTAATGCAGAGCAATAATGATTTAATTGTAAACTCGATTAAGTGCGAGTTTAGTATTTTGAAAAAAAAGTGAAATGTATTTATATTTTGCTTGATATTTCTCCTGTACTGTTATGATTATATGCATATTTCTATTATTATTGAAATGTATATTTATTTCTATATATCTCCATAATTGTGTGTGTATATATTTTTTTGATTATATACATATTCCTCAATTATTATTGAAATGTAATTTATTTCTATATATCTCCTGTACTTTATGATTATATGCATATTTCTATTATTATTGAAATGTATATTTATTTCTATATAGCTCCATAATTGTGTGTGTGTGTGTGTGTGTGTGTATATATTTTTTATTATTGAAATGTATATTTATTTTCTATATATTTATAATAAACAAAATGATGCAATGTTGTTTTACTTAATTCTAATTATGACATGTTACGCCTTCTAAACCTACTAGCGGAATTCTAAATGTATACAATGGTATCGCTAAAAAGTGGTATCTGGCAACTGAATACATGGCACGAGATCTTTTAATTGTTTAGTGAGACAACTCACCATAATAATGCTAAAAAGTGGTATCTGGCAACTGAATACATGGCGCATAGCGGAATTCTAAATGTATACAATGGTATCTGGCAATGCTAAAAAGTAGGCGTCTATAATAATGTATACAATGGTATCTGGCAACATGGCAACTCAAGCCATTTACGTCTTCTAAACCAATGATTAGGAGTCTATAATAATGTATACAATGGTATCTGACAATGCTAAAAAGTGGTATCTGGCAACTCTAGCCATTTACGCCTTCTAAGCCTACTGACTGATTAGGCGTCTATAATAATGTATACAATGGTATCTGGCAACTCAGTCTTCGATTAAAATTAAATATATATTACAAACTGAATACATGGCGCTATCTGGCAACTCAAGCCATTTACGCCTTCTAAGCCAACTGGCTGATTAGGAGCCTATAAAAGAACGCCTACTCGGCTGAAGTCTTAATATGCACTTGGCTCCTGCCAGGTGAACACCTCTCCTCCTTTCTCTCCTTTCTCTTGGGGGATAACGCCGCCTCCAAGTTTTCCTTGTTGCACCTGCAGCATCCCCCCTTTGGGGTCAATTTTTTGCAACACCCCCTTGCAACACCCAACCCCCTTTGCAACAACCCCACCCCCTTTGCAACATTACGTAATCACTTGCAACATTCTTGCACTCTCCCCTTTTACGGCTATACTACTGACGTCAAGTCTGAGCAGTATTCAAGTTTTGGTATAGGGTGGGACACGGGAATCAAGTGTTTTTTGAATAGCTAGTATCGGCCATTAGGAAAGGGAGGGGTGCGGTAGGTAGCATTTATTCTGGTTCATAGCATTTAACTTTAACTAACACTCACCTTTATCTTTCAGGTGCCATCATGGAGCAGTGGACGTTAGAACACCGCATGTTCGCGTATGATAATTTTGTTAGGAGTGGCGAGTCAGTGACAGCAGTTCAGCGTGCGTTTCGCCGCAGATTCAACATTCATCGAAATGACTCTGTTCCCGCTCGTGACACAATCTTACGTTGGGTTAACAATCTTCGAACAGGAGGCTCAATAATGAAAACAAAACCGAAGGGGCCGCAACGCATTGTGCGTACTCCAGAGAACGTTGAAAGGGTCAGACAAGCGATGTTGCAAAGCCCAGGCCGCTCTGCTCGGAGATATTCAGCTGCACTCGGAATCAGCAATCGTACTGTTAGACGGATTTTGCATGAAGAATTACATTTTCACCCATACAAGTTAGCGATGGTGCAGGAATTGAATGTAAACGATTGCCCCCAACGACTGAATTTTGCACAGGAAATGCTTGCACTTTATGAGCAGAATGAAAACATGATGGTGGTAATGAGTGATGAAGCCCATTTCCACCTTAATGGGGCCGTCAACAATCAAAACTGTCGGTATTGGGCTGCTGAAAATCCGCGACAACTCCATGAAAAACCGCTGCATAGCCCTAAGGTTACAGTTTGGTGCGCGGTGGGAAAGTTTGACCTGCTGGGAAGAGTGGAGGCCAATTTTCGTAAACGCCTTCAACAATGCGTCGACGGCCAAGGACATCATATGCCAGATATAATTTTCGGTACATGATTATTATGACATGAAATGCTATGTTCTTACGAATGTTGTTCTACCAATATATTTTCTTTACAAAAATAAATATCATTTTCCTGATTATTCCAAAAACACTTGGTTCCCGTGCCCCACCCTGTATGATCGATGTTTTCAACAGGCGAATCATTACTGTCTTGTCCCTTCTTTAAAAGGTTCTTAATACCTGCCCCGGGACTCTTGTTTGTGAGCATGATAATGAAAAGGAGCAGGCCAATACTGTTCCTTGTAGTATTGAGCTGCGTACTTCCGATTCTGATGACGTTTTACCTTGAATTTTAACGACCTGAGGAAGTTGTAGATCCATTTTCCAACTTTGCCTGTTATCCCATCTGTTTCATTTTATGCGCTGTTACACCATGATCACATTTGTTGAAAGCTTTAGCAAAATCTGTGTATATGACATCATAGTTTTCGTTGCCTCCAAGTGCGTCTAGGATATTGTTATAATACTCTATAAGTTGTGAGAGGCATGATCTTCTTGATCGGAATCCGTGCTGATTTTCATTGAGTCTTTCGAGTGCCTCACCATTCAACTTTGGAAGGCCAGCGTGGCAAATTGAAATAAAAGTACATTTGTTTGTTTGGAAATTATATATTTTATTGAACGCAAGTTAATTTTTATTATTGTTTAGTAACAATAAATTTTTTAATTCAACCTATAAATGTAACTTTCATTATGCGTGTGATCCCACACTGACATTCCATTGTTGAAGATACATACTGTATACATACATACTGTATATTAGGAATAATGTTATTAAAAATAATAATAATAATAATAATAATAATAATAATAATGATAATAATAATAATAATAATAATAATTGCTATTATTATTATTATTATTATTATTATTATTTGCTAGAAGTGCACTTTCATTTAGCCTGTCCCAAAGAAGGGTGATCGCTCTAAACCCTCCAGCTATCATCCAATTGCTTTCATTTCTTGCTTATCTAAAGTTTTTGAATCTAATATACTATTTCAGAAATGAAGCCTTATATACTGTATATGTATGTAACGGTTTATTTGCGCACACCTACAGGTCGCTACAATTGGTGTAGAACAATGCGGTTTTCACCATTCGATGCGTCTTTTTATTGCGCAGTGCCCATGCTAAAAAAAAATTCCCGAACATAAATCCTGCCCCACCTTTTAGGGGTACAGTTCTTCCCATTTCTTCATTTTTAATCATAATTTTGGCACAAAATGGGGGAGGGGTGGGGTAATGGGGGAGGGGGTGGGGTTAATGGGGAAACTCAGAAAAATAGATGCGATATATATATATGTAACCAAAGAAAAAATTAAAGTGAATCCTTTGCAAGGTGCCAGCCCCCTTCCCCCCTTGGGGGTAATGGGGGAAGGGTGGGGGTAAATGGGGGAGAGGGGTGGGGGAGGGGGTATTGGGGGAGAGGGGTGGGGTAATGGGGGAGGGGGTGGGGTTAATGGGGACACTCAGAAAAAAAATTGGTGGGGTAAATGGGGGAGAGGGGTGGGGAGGGGGTATTGGGGGAGAGGGGTGGGGTAATGGGGGAGGGGGTGGGGTTAATGGGGAAACTCGGAAAAAAAAATGATAACCAACATCGATTCCGGTCAGGAAGATCATGCTTATCACAACTAATGGAACACTATAACAATATTATTGATGCACTCGAAACAATGAAAACTATGATTTGGCGGGCCATAAAACTATAGAAATGAACGCAGTCATGAAAATCTTAGGCTTCAAATCCGAGTTCATTGTATTAAGATTTGTGAAGCTTTAGATTTTCATGGCTGCGTTCTTTTCTGTAGTTTTATTGAATGAATAATTGGTTTGCCAGTAACTGGAAGGCCGCAGGCACCCCAATTACTGAGGCCCAAGGTGAGAGGAATAGGAATGATATGCAGATAAAGGGCTACTGATGTTCAAAATAAAATACGCCGTAGGCCCACAATTCAGCCGAAGCACCGCAGATCTAGCAAAATCGGCGCGTAGCGCCGACCTTTTGCTAGTCTAATGTACTATTTCAGAAATGAAGCCTTATATATATATATATATATATATATGTTAAACACAGACCGTGCATGGAACAAGGAACTCTTCTGGGAAAATTAAACCCACTATAGTCCGAATAAGTAATGGTAAATGACAAATACCATAGTTTTTTTCCTTTTTCATGATTTTAGCCCGACGTGGGCAACGGGTCTCTCGCAAAGAGATCCCATAAATATAGCTTCCCTCACCAGCTATCTGCAAGGCAGACAGGATCCAGCTTTGGGACGTGGATCTAGGGTTTAAAGCAAGCCTAGATCCCTACACTCAGAACCTCTATATAAGTAAAAGACTCGTTGCATTCACGTCGTGTTGAATAAATCAAAGAAAAAGGGGGTAACTATTGTATTTTTAGCCAAAAAAACCAAAACTTAAACCTCAACCGGGACATTGAGCGTCCACTTTTCAAGGCACGAAACACGTCCGTTTAGTATACACAAACTCAGAATGGTTCCCTGAGAACATTATATGTTAAACACAGACCGTGCATGGAACAAGGAACTCTTCTGGGAAAATTAAATCCACTATAGTCCGAATAAGTAATGGTAAATGACAAATACCATAGTTTTTTTCCTTTTTCATGATTTTAGCCCGACGTGGGCAACGGGTCTCTTTGCGAGAGACCCGTTGCCCACGTCGGGCTAAAATCATGAAAAAGGAAAAAAACTATGGTATTTGTCATTTACCATTACTTATTCGGACTATAGTGGATTTAATTTTCCCAGAAGAGTTCCTTGTTCCATGCACGGTCTGTGTTTAACATATAATGTTCTCAGGGAACCATTCTGAGTTTGTGTATATATATATATATATATATATGTAACAGTTTTTTTGCGCACACCTACAGGTCGCTACAATTGGTGTAGAACAATGCGGTTTTCACCATTCGATGCGTCTTTGTATTGTGCAGTGCCCATGCTAAAAAAAAATTCCCGAACATAAATCCTGCCCCCCCTTTTAGGGGTACAGTTCTTCCCATTTCTTCATTTTTAATCATAATTTTGGCACAAAATGGGGGAGGGGTGGGGTAATGGGGGAGGGGGTGGGGTTAATGGGGAAACTCAGAAAAATAGATGCGATATATATATGTAACCAAAAAAATTAAAGTAAATCCTTTGCAAGGTGTCAGCCCCCTTCCCCCCTTGGGGGTAATGGGGGAAGGGTGGGGGTAAATGGGGGAGAGGGGTGGGGAGGGGTATTGGGGGAGAGGGGTGGGGGTAATGGGGGAGGGGGTGGGGTTAATGGGGAAACTCAGAAAAAAAAATGATAACCAACATCAATTCCGGTCAGGAAGATCAAGCTTATCACAACTAATGGAACACTATAATAATATTATTGATGCACTCGAAACAATGAAAACTATGATTTGGCCGGCCGCAGGGCCCCCAATTACTGTCGGTTCAGTTATTTGGTCAATAAAACTATAGAAATGAACGCAGTCATGAAAATCTTAGGCTTCAAATCCGAGCTCATTGTATTAAGATTTGTGAAGCTTTAGATTTTCATGGCTGCGTTCTTTTCTGTAGTTTTATTGAATGAATAATTGGTTTGCCAGTAACTGGAAGGCCGCAGGCACCCCAATTACTGAGGCCCAAGGTGAGAGGAATAGGAATGATATGCAGATAAAGGGCTACTGATGTTCAAAATAAAATACGCCGTAGGCCCACAATTCAGCCGAAGCAAAGGGGAAACTCAGAAAAATAGATGCGATATATATACAGTATGTAACCAAAAAAAATTAAAGTAAATCCTTTGCAAGGTGCCAGCCCCTTCCCCCCTTGGGGGTAATGGGGGAAGGGTGGGGGTAAATGGGGGAGGGGGTGGGTTTAATGGGGAAACTCAGAAAAAAAATGATAACCAACATCGATTCCGGTCAGGAAGAGCATGCTTATCACAACTAATGGAACACTATAACAATATTATTGATGCACTCGAAACAATGAAAACTATGATTTGGTGGGCCGCAGGGCCCCCAATTACTGTCGGTTCAGTTATTTGGTTAATAAAACTATAGAAATGAACGCAGTCATGAAAATCTTAGGCTTCAAATCCGAGCTCATTGTATTAAGATTTGTGAAGCTTTAGATTTTCATGGCTGCGTTCTTTTCTGTAGTTTTATTGAATGAATAATTGGTTTGCCAGAAACTGGAAGGCCGCAGGCACCCCAATTACTGAGGCCCAAGGTGAGAGGAATCGGAATGATATGCAGATAAAGGGCTACTGATGTTCAAAATAAAATACGCCGTAGGCCCACAATTCAGCCGAAGCAAAGGGGAAACTCAGAAAAATAGATGCGATATATATATGTAACCAAAAAAAATTAAAGTAAATCCTTTGCAAGGTGCCAGCACCCTTCCCCCCTTGGGGGTAATGGGGGAAGGGTGGGGGTAAATGGGGGAGGGGGTGGGTTTAATGGGGAAACTCAGAAAAAAAATGATAACCAACATCGATTCCGGTCAGGAAGAGCATGCTTATCACAACTAATGGAACACTATAACAATATTATTGATGCACTCGAAACAATGAAAACTATGATTTGGTGGGCCGCAGGGCCCCCAATTACTGTCGGTTCAGTTATTTGGTTAATAAAACTATAGAAATGAACGCAGTCATGAAAATCTTAGGCTTCAAATCCGAGCTCATTGTATTAAGATTTGTGAAGCTTTAGATTTTCATGGCTGCGTTCTTTTCTGTAGTTTTATTGAATGAATAATTGGTTTGCCAGAAACTGGAAGGCCGCAGGCACCCCAATTACTGAGGCCCAAGGTGAGAGGAATAGGAATGATATGCAGATAAAGGGCTACTGATGTTCAAAATAAAATACGCCGTAGGCCCACAATTCAGCCGAAGCAAAGGGGAAACTCAGAAAAATAGATGCGATATATATATGTAACCAAAAAAATTAAAGTAAATCCTTTGCAAGGTGCCAGCCCCCTTCCCCCCTTGGGGGTAATGGGGGAAGGGTGGGGGTAAATGGGGGAGGGGGTGGGTTTAATGGGGAAACTCAGAAAAGAAATGATAACCAACATCGATTCCGGTCAGGAAGAGCATGCTTATCACAACTAATGGAACACTATAACAATATTATTGATGCACTCGAAACAATGAAAACTATGATTTGGCGGGCCGCAGGGCCCCCAATTACTGTCGGTTCAGTTATTTGGTCAATAAAACTATAGAAATGAACGCATTCATGAAAATCTTAGGCTTCAAATCCGAGCTCATTGTATTAAGATCAAGATTTTCATGACTGTGTTCTTTTCTATAGTTTTATTGACCAAATAATTGAACCGACAGTAATTATTTGGTCAGGGGTGTTTTGGGGATATCTGATCAGATTCAGAAATCTTGACACAATGTGAAGCTAAAAAATTTCACGGTTGCGTTCTTTTCTGTAGTTTAGCCTATCTGTTTGTGAAATTTATCCCGGGCAGTAATGGTGGAAGGGTGGGGGTGGGGGAGAGGGGTGGAGGAGATGGGTGGGGGTAATGGGGGAGGGGTGGGGTTAATGGGGAAACTCGGAAAAAAATATGATAACCAACATCGATTCCGGTCAGGAAGATCATGTTTATCACAACTAATGGAACACTATAACAATATTATTGATGTACTCGAAACAATGAAAACAATGATTTGGCGGGCCATAAAACTATAGAAATGAACGCAGTCATGAAAATCTTAGGCTTCAAATCCGAGCTCATTGTATTAAGATTTGTGAAGCTTTAGATTTTCATGGCTGCGTTCTTTTCTGTAGTTTTATTGAATGAATAATTGGTTTGCCAGTAACTGGAAGGCCGCAGGCACCCCAATTACTGAGGCCCAAGGTGAGAGGAATAGGAATGATATCCAGATAAAGGGCTACTGATGCTCAAGGGCCCCCAATTACTGTCGGTTCAGTTATTTGGTCAATAAAACTATAGAAATGAACGCAGTCATGAAAATCTTAGGTTTCAAATCCGAGCTCATTGTATTAAGATTTGTGAAGCTTTAGATTTTCATGGCTGCGTTCTTTTCAGTAGTTTTATTGAATGAATAATTGGTTTGCCAGTAACTGGAAGGCCGCAGGCACCCCAATTACTGAGGCCCAAGGTGAGAGGGATAGGAATGATATCCAGATAAAGGGCTACTGATGTTCAAAATAAAATACGCCGTAGGCCCACAATTCAGCCGAAGCACCGCAGATCTAGCAAAATCGGCGCGTAGCGCCGACCTTTTGCTAGTCTAATATACTATTTCAGAAATGAAGCCTTATATATATATATATATATATATATATATATATATATATATATATGTAAAGTTTTTTTGCGCACACCTACAGGTCGCTACAATTGGTGTAGAACAATGCGGTTTTCACAATTCGATGCGTCTTTTTATTGTGCAGTGCCCATGCTAAAAAAAAATTCCCGAACATAAATCCTGCCCCCCCCCTTTTAGGGTACAGTTCTTCCCATTTCTTCATTTTTAATCATAATTTTGGCACAAAATGGGGGAGGGGTGGGGTAATGGGGGAGGGGGTGGGGTTAATGGGGAAACTCAGAAAAATAGATGCGATATATATATGTAACCAAAAAAATTAAAGTAAATCCTTTGCAAGGTGTCAGCCCCCTTCCCCCCTTGGGGGTAATGGGGGAAGGGTGGGCGTAAATGGGGGAGAGGGGTGGGGAGGGGTATTGGGGGAGAGGGATGGGGAGGGGTATTGGGGGAGAGGGGTGGGGTAATGGGGGAGGGGGTGGGGTTAATGGGGAAACAGAAAAAAAAATGATAACCAACATCGATTCCGGTCAGGAAGATCAAGCTTATCACAACTAATGGAACACTATAACAATATTATTGATGCACTCGAAACAATGAAAACTATGATTTGGCCGGCCGCAGGGCCCCCAATTACTGTCGGTTCAGTTATTTGGTCAATAAAACTATAGAAATGAACGCAGTCATGAAAATCTTAGGCTTCAAATCCGAGCTCATTGTATTAAGATTTGTGAAGCTTTAGATTTTCATGGCTGCGTTCTTTTCTGTAGTTTTATTGAATGAATAATTGGTTTGCCAGTAACTGGAAGGCCGCAGGCACCCCAATTACTGAGGCCCAAGGTGAGAGGAATAGGAATGATATGCAGATAAAGGGCTACTGATGTTCAAAATAAAATACGCCGTAGGCCCACAATTCAGCCGAAGCAAAGGGGAAACTCAGAAAAATAGATGCGATATATATACTGTATATGTGGGAAGGGTTCACGTTCCTCTTCACCACACCATTGCCTGCTCCAGCAAAACATCATTACCAATTATCTCTTTCGGGCATTATTTTATCTAGGTTATTCTTAAAAGTCTCCAAAGTACGGGAACTCACAACATCTTCATCTGAGCTATTCCAGAATTTTACTATTCTGTTTGAAAACTATGTTGTACTAACTACGATTTACATATTTGTTGAAAAAGCTTAACGCCAGTGTCTTTTGTCCTATTATTGCGATATTTTGTAAAAGTTTCCGCATTAGGTTCAATCTAACATTATCCTTATTTCTAATTTCAATACAGTGAGTTGTAGGCTTAAGAGCATGATTCACATTGGCACCCAAATCTCGCTCCTTCTTTTCTTCATTTATCCAACTTCCAACCAAGTTATACTCAAATTCTGGATTGTTATGATCAGGGTTGTTTGGCTTAAACCATTTGGTTTAAACCATGGTTTAAGTCATTTTTAAAAAAACAAAAAAGCCATTGGCTTTTATAAAAACCATTGGTATTTGGCTTTTTTCAAAATAAGGTTTTTACCAGCCCTTGCCACGACCAACATGCATAACTTTACACTTTTCCACATTAATTTTCGTCACCCATCTATCTGCCCAAGCATCTACTTCATCAATAGCCTTTTGCTTTCTCATGACATCTGTTAAAGATCTTACGTTTTGGCCCAATTTTGTATCATCTGAAAATAATGAGGTTTTACTATTTAGATCCACATTCCAAGTCACTAATATAAACAATAAAAAGTAGAGGTCCAAGTACTGGCTATCTTCAAACTTAATATGTAAGAGCAAATTGGCTACTCTCTCAACTAATTAGCTCTTTTCATAGCCCTCTGGGGCCAGCACAGAGCTCTCATGTCACATATATATATCTATATAATATATATATATATATATATATATATATATATATATATTACTTTTTCACACTCTGAGCATTCAGTTATAACGTTTAAACTTAGAAATGTAGGCCCTAAACATGTTTTATTGGCTCATCAAGGGTGTATAGTTGACCTACCAGGCATTCAATTAACCTAGCCGTACATTCAATTAACCTAACAGACTGATATTGGTTATTTCACCTAAATATCTTCTGATCTTTTCGTGTTAGGCACTCACTGTCACATTTCGGACAAGTTAAGGATGAGAGAATAACGCCGTAATTGATAAAAACATCCAATCCTTTGTCTTCATCTAGGACACATGACGACTCAGGTCAAAATCACACGAGTGCACGTCATAATTCTATTACAAACACAACTAAACTGAATCCAATTTGAAAAATAGCCAGAACAAAACCCAACCAGCTAATTAAATCGCAGAGTAGTGAAAAATAGCCCAACCAGGAAAAATATTTTATGAAAAAAGTACATTATAGCCAAAACAGGAAATATATTTTATTAAAAAAAGTACATTTCAACAAATTTGCACAACATAAGATATATATTTTCTTAGTCAGTTTTCAATGGCAATTCAATATATTGTACTGATTTAGCCGCGCGTGAGAGGGTTAAAAGACGAATATTAACCGAATTTAATGTTGTATCAAGATCATATTTTGTAGTTTTGAGATGGTGCCATAGTCCCAAGGTCTGTGTTTTTGCTTTTTAGTCTGGTTTTTGCCCTTTTGTTGAAATCTTCCATAATTGTTGTTAGTGTTAAAGTTCTGAGTTTAATTTTATGATGTTGAGCAAGTTAAACTACTGTAATAAATTTTTTTTTATTCAACCTGTGACGCAGGTTGAATTAAAAATTTACAATGTTTTTAGTTAGGATAGGCCTTGAGTGTAAAGAATAAGGAACCGACAAGGAAATGAAGATTTCTCTATTTCATCATTTATCAATAAAAGCCATTACAAACCTGTTTTAAAACTGCAAATGTAACTTTAACTCTTGATTGAACATTTGAAACCCTTAAGGTTGTTGTTGTGGGACAAAGTAGAGCAAGAAAAATAAAAATAGCTGGGTTAAAACAAACTTTGCTACAACTTCAAAACAAATACATGATAGCTGATAAAACCCTTATACTATATACATACCTTAAAATTGTATTTGTGACATCTAAAGTAATTAATTTTTGGTCTTGGTCAAGTAAAGGTCACATCACCAATGCAAAAGAGATGTTCGATTGGTGCAAATCTAATATTAATGGTATACAATTTCTGTACATTGATTCAGCTAAAATTGTGGAAAAATGCTAATTTATTTGAGTTAGAAAAAAGGTATTCCTTAATTAAGACAATCCCAGGAACCCGTTCATATCACTGATTTAGACCTTCATCAACAGGCATTAAACTGTACAAAATTTCTAGTGATGAAAATTTCTTTAACGTACAACTTTCCTTCCTCAATGTTACACAAGAAAATGTGGCTTACCAATATAAACCTGGTACATATGTGGCCTGTTTCTATGAAGGTGACTGGTTTGTTGGAAACATAGTTTAAGTGTGTGATACTGAGAAGGATCTATTAGTAAATTTCATGAAAAAGAATCCTTTTAAATGGCCTGAACAAGAGGACGTTTGCTGGATTCCATTCCAACATGTTTTGTGCTCCATTGAACCACCTACAGTTGCTGAGAAAATGGGGAGACAGTACAAGTTATCAAATGATTGTTTATCTAAAATTGAGGAGTATTTAAAAAAAGCCTAAGTAACTACAGACCTGTATCAAGCTGAATAATAAATTGTCAATTTATGGCTGTGAGGCCATGGAGTGTTGAAGACAATCAGACTTAAAGCCTGAGTACAATAATAAATTCCTGAGTCAGTGTCTAAACATAAGAGTTATTAGCTGTATATAAGTTTACATACGAATTTACATAAAACAACACATATTAAAAAAGAATATGAACTTATAGCCAATAATTCACATGCTTAAAAACTCAGGAATTCATTATTGTATATAGCTAAGTACTGTACACTTGTATTAAGGGAAGTAATACGTACTTAAATTTAAGGTTTTGTACTGAAAATGGTGGTTACTGCTAGTTTATCTGTACTAACTGCATAATTATCGCATTTCAATGCCTGATAAAAATGTATAAATGACAAAAATATATAAACGTGGATAGCTAGATCTAAAGTACTGAGGAACGTGAACCCTTCCCACATATATATATATATATATATATATATATATATATTGTGACTTTTTCACACTCTGAGCATTCAGTTATAATGTTTAAACTTAGAAATGTAGGCCCTAAACATGTTTTATTGGCTCATCAAGGGTGTATAGTTGACCTAACCAGGCATTCAATTAACCTAGCCGTACATTCAATTAACCTAACAGGCTGATATATGGTTATTTCACCTAAATATCTTCTGATCTTTTCGTGTTAGGCACTCACTGTCACATTTCGGACAAGTTAAGGATGAGAGAATAACGCCGTAATTGATAAAAACATCCAATCCTTTGTCTTCATCTAGGACACATGACGACTCAGGTCAAAATCACACGAGTGGCACGTCATAATTCTATCACAAACACCACTAAACTGAATCCAATTTGAAAAAATAGCCAGAACAAAACCCCACCAGCTAATTAAATCGCAGAGTAGTGAAAAATAGCCCAACCAGGAAAAATATTTTATGAAAAAAGTACATTATAGCCAAAACAGGAAATATATTTATTAAAAAAGTACATTTCAACAAATTTGCACAACATAAGATATATATTTTCTTAGTCAGTTTTTAATGGCAATTCAATATATCGTACTGATTTAGCCGCACGTGAGAGGGTTAAAAGACGAATATTAACCAAATTTAATGTTGTATCAAGATCATATTTTGTTGGTTCGCTTATTTTTCTATTCAGTGCTGTACTGTACATTGAAGGGTTTTTATTTTTAATATTTGTTTAGTTATATGCACAAAGTCAAGTTAAATGTTTATTTTATTTAGTTTATGGTTAAACTATTGATTTCTTTCTTTTTTCTAATTGTCAGCAATTTAAATTATATAAGAAATACTAAAAGTTTTGTTTCATAAATTTATTTATATATATATATATATATATATATATATATATATGGATTAACTGAATTATTAAGTCTATTATCATAATAGAAGTTAAAAAAAATTCATTGGAGTAACAACTGACACCAATTTACCATGTAAGAGTCACATAATTATCTCTGAAGAGATTTCCAGGAGGGGTTACAATAACGTTTAAACTTAAACATGTAGTTCTTAACCATTTTTGTTCACAAATATTTTCTCTTTAAACCAAAAGGTGTAATATTTATTATTCAAAACCAAGTGTTTTAGTAATGAGTAACTTATATTACTTTCATGAAATGAGGAATCATTGCGCAAAACTTCTGAAATAAATGTTAGTTTTAAACATGCACAATACAGTTTCAGGAAAAAAGTTTGCCAGATAACCCATTCTGTCACTAAGACCTCTAACTTGCATGGAAATGTAGTTCCACACACTTTGTGAGACGCCTTTGGTGGGGCTTTGGTAGGTAGGCCCTTAGTAGGCTGTGGCTAATTCATTTGATGACAGTACTTGAATAGTATATATGTCTATTGTTAGCGATATTATTATTATTATTATTATTATTATTATTACATATATTTGAACATGTAAATGCATCAGTTAGGAATTCATTTTCTCCTTTGTGTTTCTTGTTTTCCTACATCTTTTTAAGATTTATAAATTCTAAAACCAAATACGTTTGGACTAGGATTCTACCTGGAAAGGGTTCATATGAATGTTCTGAAACATTATAACATATAAGATTAATAATTGAATGACAGAGGTACTAAGAACTGTATTAAACTTTATATTTAGGATAAAGACGATGACGTAGCGCAGAAAAGTTATTATATTTGGCAGCATCCGCTGTTTCGGGGGACTCTATCGCATTTCAATGCCTGATAAAAATGTATAAATGACAAAAATATATAAACGTGGATCGCTAGATCTAAAGTACAAAATTAAAACTGTTCAATAATAAAAACTAAAATTACAAAGCTGAAACACATAATCCAAAATCAAATCGAAAGTAAAAAAAAAATATAAATGACATTTAATAGTGACGCGTATAACGTTCATAACATATTTAAAATTACAATAAGCAAGTTGTAGAATACATAATTATGCAAGTTGTGCCAAAATCCCATTTTCTTTTATAAATAGTCTTAGAACAATTAACATTTTTAATAATATATATGCACAAAGGGAGAAATGGCTTTGAGAGTCTTTTTCTCGGAACTGGAAATTGCCAAGCGACTTCATTAACATTAAATTTATCAAGATATACATTTATTTTATTAGTAAAATCATGAAATTTGTTTTACTGTTATTTAGGAGGAGTTTATGTAAGATCTGCGGGAAACTCTGAGTAAATGGAAATATTATTTTCTCGAAAACTATGGGTGATAGAAAAATTCTGAATGCGATTTGCAGTGGATCGCATTTGAAACGGGTTATGTACATTCTTCTAAAGGCATGGAAACATACTCTAAGCACGCGCACATCATTCACGCAATAACGCTCACATTCATCAGCTATATTATAAGGGTTACTTTCATTAAAACTGTTGTAGTATCGATCAAAGTCTTCACGTTCATCCATACAGTCAAAATAATGTTTGGGCGGTGGTGGGCCTACGTAGTTTAAAGTCTCGCTGGTGAGGAAAGTGTAAGGGAAGTATCCTTTGGATTCCAACGTTGCTTAACATCGTTGCTCGGCTGAGTTATGATAAAAGAAAATTAATTAATTATATTAAAAATATAGGTTATCATTGAGAAATAAATTAGGAGTTGATAAAGCTTCTAACCTTGTATTTATGTATAAATGTTAACTTAATTCTGAAATTCCTATTCTTTTTCGTAAAATTGCTTTAATTCACTTTAAGGTGAAAAGCGGGCGAGCACGTGTGATTCGTTCTGCTCCACGGAGAGATGAAAAAATGCATTGGTTTCCGGGATGTGTGTTTGTGTGTGTGTGTGTGTGTGTGTGTGTGTGTGTGTGTGGATTTGCGAACACGATCGAGTGTTTTGGTTTTAGTTCGACGAAACGAGATACTACATCACGCCATATATATAATATATATATATATATATATATATATATATATATATATATATATATATGTATATATACACCGATTTTCATTAAAATTCGCTGCTAGCCCCCAAACGGAAAAGATCCGAAGGAAGACCTTTTGTGTAAGGGAATATACAAAACGTTTTCTAAAAATTGTTAACATACAAAAGACTAAGTTTACCAATGATGTAAATCAGAAAATGCCTTCCCTGCATGACATCTGTAAGTACGATACACTCCTAAACAAAGAGGTATGGTAGGGGTAAGTGCAGTAGGTAATTTTACGGCCACATATTTTTTGGGAAAGTCGGAAATCACGCCCAATGATCCCTGACTGTCCGAAATTTGATGACATGGGGAATTTGCTCTACCGCCTAACCTAGCGTACGCCTGACGTGGCAGAAGACTCACCCTGACTGCTATAACATAATATGGGTATGGTTTTCGACTTTCTCAGAAATATGATATATATTAGCCGCGGCAATCTTTACTGAACTTGATTGCTAATAACTCTCAGTAGCCGAATGACATCCCAAGTCGTACCTTTTCATTATAAATGGAGTAAAGCATTTAATTTTAAGAATGGTTTAATAGATTTAAAAGTCAAATGAACAGAGGGCTAGAATAGCTAATATGGCTCTTTCTATATATATATATATAAGGGTTGAAAGATTTGTGTGTATTTCGTCTGAGCTAATTTGACAAATGTAGGCTCGCGTCCTACCTTTTATTTCATCCCGGTCATCGACACTTTAAGGTGAAAAGCGCGTAATATTTTTTGTTTTTGAAAAGCTTACCAAAACAAAATAGACACACATATGGGAAATCTTCCTAAAAGGATATTAATCGGCATGCAGGACCATGCTTCGGTGAATGGAAAATATAAAAAGAGTGCCTTTAAATTCGAGAATTTCGGACTTAAAAATATAACTATTAATTTCTTATAATATACGTTTAGCATACTTGGAGGCGGCGTTATTCCCCAAGAGAAAGGAGAGAAAGGAGGAGAGGAAAGAGCATTCGGTTTCAACGTTAAACTGTGGGTCTAAGTTACGCGTAAATATAAAATATTTTCATTGTAGAAATAATAATAATAATAATGATAATAAGAATTGATGTGAAAGGTGTTTTTGCTCGAATATCTTGAACGAAGGATTAACCCTCGGCCGAAAAGGTCTCTAGGGACACGATTCGAAATGACCTAGTTTCTGCCTTTTCGTCGTGTGTGTGTGTGTGTGTGTGTGTGTGTGTGTGGTGCACGAGTTGTTTATTCGTTTATTATATTATATAATATATATATATATATATATATAATATATACATCAAGAGCGGTCTGGAAGGAAGATCTCTCATGTCGTCCGACCCCGTTATAGTGGATTGTGTTTTGGATAAATTCAACTTTTAAATGAATTGTTTCGTAAATTTTCATATTGTTTCGTTGTTCAAATATTTATAATAAAAATTAAGTGTGTAAAAATTATTTATTTAATAAACAGAATTTAATTGGATTCAATTGTGGTACACTATTTAAATGGATGATTAATATATGGTTTTTGCTATCTGGAATACATGGCGCTATCTGGAATACATGGTGCGATCTGGCAACTCAGGACCTGAATACATGGCGTGATCTGGCAACTCAGCAACTGCATACATGGTGCGATCTGGCAACTCAGCAACTAAATACACGGCGTGATCTGGCAACTCAGCATCTGAATACATGGCGCTATCTGGCAATTCAGCCAGAATAGAGGTTTATAAAAGACCGAGAGACGACTGACGGATTCATTCAAGCTCGGCTCCCAGCCGAGCAAGGACCTCTGGTCCTTCTCTTTCTGGCCCTTTGGGAAAACCCCTTAGAGGCCTCTTAGGTTAGGTAAACGAAAATAACTTGGGGGAGAACTCCGTCTCCAAGTTGCATGCCTTGCAATCAAAGGCAACTACTCTCTCTCTCTCTCTCCTTCAGGTGTACCCCTCCCCCCTTGGCTCAGCCAACTGGCTGATTAGGAGCCTATAAAACAACGCCTACTCGGCTGAAGTCTTAATATGCACTTGGCTCCTGCCAGGTGAACACCTCTCCTCCTTTCTCTCCTCCTTTCTGGCCCTTTGGGGGGAATAGCTTGGGGGCGAACTCCTCCTCCAAGTTGCATGCCCCTTGCAACCCCGGTTGGCAACAAAGGCCAGTACTCTTTTTTTTTCCTTTTTTTTCCCTTTTTTTTCCTTTTTTTTTTTTTTTTTTGCAACACCCCCCCTTGCAACAAACCCTCACCGATTTGCAACATTGCAACATTACATAATAACTTGCAACATTCTTGCACTCTCCCCTTTTGCGGCTATACTACTAACATGAATGAAATTAACTTCAATGCACCTGTTTTCGACAAGCTGTTATCCCTTACAACTGATGGTGAAGCAGCCAACACCGGTATCAATTCTGGGTTGTGGAAGAAACTGAATGATGAACTACAACGCCTGGTTCCTTGCATATGGTGTGTGTGCCATAGAACTGATTTGGTGTTTCACGAGTTAATCACAACTATTCCTGAATCGAAGCGATGGTATTCCCAGGTGAAAGATACTGTTAAATATTTTCATGTGTCTTCTGTCCGTACCAAGCGTGTGAAAATTTAATGCAAAAAACTAGGGTTGACGTTCAAACAGTTTATTAAATCCACCAGAAGTACGATTTGCCCAACATGTCCAAGCAATGTGCGTCAGTCTACTTAACAATCTGCCAGCATGTGTTGCTTTCTGGGAAAGCATCTCCACCACTGACGATAGAACCACTAAGCAACAGGCGTCTGGTTTTTTGCGTATGTGAGAGGCAGGAGGTCAGAAATATACAGGGTGTCCCATAAGTCCGGCATCATAGGAAAAAAAATAAAGAAAGGCAAAATAAAAGCTTTTATTTACAGAACGTGCTCAATATGTCCACCATTGTTTTCAATACACAAATTCAGACGTGATACCCAGTCAGCAAGCACACGGTGAATGATGTGATGTCAGGAGTAATGGTGTTACATGCCCCAATAATGCGCTGTCGCAAATGTTCAACACTCCTAATTTTCTTTGCATATACCAGCGCTTTCAAGTGGCCCCAGAGATAAAAATCTAGTGGCGTGAGATCCGGGCTTCTAGCTGGCCATTCCACAGGCCCTCGACGTCCTATCCAATGAGCAGGGAATTGTTGGTACAGGTATTCCCTTACTTGGGTGCTGTAATGTGCAGAAGCGCCGTCTTGCTGGAACCATGTTGGGAAATTTCCTTCTTCGTTCAAGACACTGGGAAATGCTTCTTCCTTGAGCATACGTAGGTAGGTGCCTCCAGTGACATGTTCATCGAAAAAGAGGGGGCCTATGATGCGATCCTTCCAAATGCCACACCATACCATCACCCGAGATGCACCTTGTTCCTTTGAAGAGGTATACCAATGAGGGTTGTTTTGAGACCAGTAGCGGGTGTTCTGTCGATTTACCTCACCATTTCCATAAAAAACAGCCTCGTCACTGAACAGAATGGTGGACGGGAAATTGGCATCCCGAGCATATGAATTATGGTTTGTAGAAATAGAAAAATATGAATTTCTCCTATGATGCCAGACTTATGGGACACCATGTAGACTGACTGGTTTAATGGCTGACATTCTTCATCACCTTGCCTGTCTCAAAAGGAATTCCAAAAAACAGACCTAATACTGTTCGATATTCCGGCAATCCAAACTCGATACATCGAGCGTATCACGACAATGGTGGAGAAACCATATATCGGTGGTTGGGAGGAGAAATTGGGAGATGTAGACGAAGGTGCAGGAACAAGTAAACCGACAACGGATGGCGATCAACATAAGGAGGCAAGAGAAGATACAGGTGCAGTTAGAAGGAGAGCAAGAAGAGCAATTTCTAATCAGTTCGTCATGTTATCAAATCGCTCTTTCAGTGCTATTAGGCATGAGACACTTGAGTCAATTAAGAATTTCTTGCTAAAGAGAATGGACGAAGGAGCAATTGCGTCGTTAAAAGAAATTTCAGAGGTTTTTAATTCGACATCTCTTGAAGTTATGGCCAGAAAGGCTAACATTCTTCTTCGGAAAATGAAAAGACATTTTGACTCTATGAAACTTACTGACGATTGTATTGATATTTTTATCAACAATCCGAGGTTGAACGAACATGAAGACATCAACACGAAATTCAAACGTATTTCTGAAGCTGTGACCAAAAATCCTGACTCTCCACTTACAGCACTCGTGAATCTTGTTCTCACTGCAGCTCCACATTCAATGGCAGTAGAAAGAGTGGTATCGCATTATAATATTTTCCGTAGTGACAGAAGGCTTGCGATGTCATTGCGGGGTGCCAACAACAGATTGCTTATTGCATTAAATGGTGTTGGTGCAGGTCATTTTGATCCACGTCCAGCAGTAGCAAAATTTCTTCAGGCTAAGCGTCGACGATACAAAGAGCCACAAACATCAACATATAAAAACAATCCAGCTGTAAAAAGGTTTTTCCGTAGTAATGGCGAAATATCTAATTGAGCTCACATACTAAGGAGCTCTCGCGTAACACGAGCACTTTTGAAAACCACCGTGTAACTTAAAATCGTATTAAACAAGGCAAGAAAATTAAGAATATGTTTCTCTTTACTGAAAGATTGTCTTCTTGTAAATTTTACCGCTAATGATTACACTGTATGTCGTTTTTTTCCGAAATTGTGAAATATGAATTCGCGTTAAGCAATAGCTAACTGTAATAATTACTGACAGATGATAAATTAATGATGTATTACATACGTTATGTGCATCTATGTAATGAATAATTTCGCAATTTTTTTGTATTTTTGTGCTTATTTTTAACTGCCATTATTTTTCATTGAATGACTTATTATTCACTTGTCACTGTGGAGGCAATATGAATATAATTATAAATGAAAATGTAGGTATATATGTTGAAAAAACTTCCTTAGTCTTACAAATACAGTTTACTAATTGATTGCATTTTCTTATACGATACCCATTGTTTTACTGAACAGCTGTGTTTTAATTTTGCAGATATTGTTTTCATCAATATGTAATATGTATTTCACTTCTCAAAATTTACATGCAGTCTGATGATGTCAAGAAGACAAGATTTTAAAATTGTTTCAAATTAAATGCTGAGCCAATTCTGCAATCGCCTACTGGGAGTGCTGTTACTGGTTACAAAGATATTCAGTACCGACGTTTGTACCTATGTGGATACTTGTGTAGTCTTAAAATTTTGGACTATAAACTTGTTAGGTTGGAAAGTTTTCTGTATTGTACAAACAATACAGAAAAGGTGTATTTTAATGCAACATCACAATGACGAGTTTGTGAAATCACCCACCCACTAAAAAATCCTTAGGTTTAGCACTGATAGACAGAGTCCAATGCGCATGCGCGAGTACTAAAACTATATAACTCAGACTAGGCGCGCCCAGGAGGATTCTATTACAAAAACTTACCCGTGTGTCACGCACATTCCGTTGCCGAGAGGACGGTTCATCTACTCCATTGTTCACCCAATAAACTTACAGTAAGCCTCTACTCATCTTTCATCCTTCAGGCTTACTCTTTAAGTATCGTGACCATCCTGATACCAAGAGATATAAAAGGGCACCAAGGTACCCCATTCAGTCAAAGAAAGTAAAGAACCCACGAGGGGTCGTCAAATACAGCTCCAACATCAAGTTCGACGACATATATAATATAAAACATATATATATATATATAGGTGTGTGTGTATGTAATGTATTAAATAAACCATGTATGTATTATTTCTGATTTTACAACTGTGATATGTACATATTTTAATTCATCTTTACTGACTGCATTGCTATTTATATTTTATGATTGATAGAAATCTATACTAAATAAACAGAGCAATGTAGTTGTGTTTTTAGCCTTTACACTGTATATATACAATAGATATATATATGTGTGTGTATATGTATATATATATATACAGTATATATGTGTGTGTGTGTGTGTGTGTGTGTGTGTGTGTCGGTATGTTCAGATAAAAGCCGTTCAAGTCAAAAAAATTAAAAAAATATATACAAAGTTGACAACTGTGTATATATATACATACAGGGTGTTTGAAAACTTTCTGTACAAATTGTAATGGGGGATAGGCAACACCAAGACAAACCCTTTTCGTCTATAAGTGTATGTCCGCTGACGTCACCATTCGGCGCGAGAGGGCGCCGCTGCAATTGGCTAAACGGTGAAGTGGGCTAGACTCGCGCTTGCCGCGGGCATTCTTAAATCGGACGTAGTACGCGTAACATGGAGCGCTTCACGACTGCTGAGATGGCTGACATGCATATGGTGTATGGGGCTGCCAATGGAAACGGAAGAGCTGCTGTGAGGTTGTATCGACAGCGCTTCCCAAACAGACGTGTGCCAAACCACCAAACGTTTGCGCATTTGCATCGGCGACTGCGAGAAACTGGAACATTCCATGCAAACATGCATGACACTGGTCGGGAGAGAAACGTGCGCACTCCTGACATGGAAGAAGAAATCCTACGGCGATTTGAGGACAATCCAAGCGCAAGCACGCGAGGTGTTGCATCGTATCCTCGGTGTGAACCACGACCTGGTCTGGAGAGTGTTGCACGAGCAGCAGTTACATCCGTTTCATCGTCTTCGTGTGGAATTCGCACGCTGGTTTCTGCAGCAGACAGCGGTGCAGCCTAATTTTCCGGCTTATGTGCTGTTCTCAGATGAGGCCTGTTTCACACGTGAGGGTGTGTTTAATATGCACAATTCTCACGTGTGGGCGCACGCAAATCCACATGCTACACGGGTGCATGCTCATCAAGAACGGTTCGCTGTCAATGTTTGGGCGGGTATCGTCCATGGCAAGTTGATTGGGCCGTACCTGCTGCCTGCCCGACTCGACGGGCGGGTTTATCGGATATTTCTTGAAGAAACGTTGCCGGAACTGCTGGAAGATGTTCCCGTGGCTATTCGTAGACGAATGTGGTTTCAACACGACGGGGCCCCAGCACACTCCAGCAACGATGTGCGGGATTATCTGAACGCCACTTTTGGGGACCGATGGATAGGCCGGGGTGGGCCCGTAGCCTGGCCACCGAGATCGCCCGATTTAACATGCCTCGATTTCTTCCTGTGGGGACACATGAAGAACCTCGTGTACGAGACTCCCATTTACTCAGAAGAAGACCTCGTAGCAAGAATCGCTGTCGCCGCTGGAACTGTTCCCGAAATGCCGGGAATCTTTCGACGTGTACGTCGGTCAATGCTTCGACGCTGTCGGGCATACATTGATGCTACCGGTCGCAACTTTCAGCACCTTCTTTAAATAAACATGCCTTCTTTAAATAAACATGTTACGCGTACTACGTCCGATTTAAGAATGCCCGCGGAAAGCGCGAGTCTAGCCCACTTCACCTTTTAGCCAATTGCAGCGGCGCCCTCTCGCGCCGAATGGTGACGTCAGCGGACATACACTTACAGACGAAAAGGGTTTGTCTTGGTGTTGCCTATCCCCCATTACAATTTGTACAGAAAGTTTTCAAACACCCTGTGTATATATATATATATATATATATATATATATATATATATATATATATATATATATATATATATATATATATATATACATATATATATATATATAACTTTGGAATACAGGCAGTCGTGCTGACTTAGCTATCCAGCGATTTAGCTGCCCAGAGAGGTCAACGGCTGTTGTCATTATGCTCCAAGATGCTCCAGCGGATGATTCTTCCTCTCCAGTTATGCCTTTAATAAACCCTTGTCTTTCATTGTCTTTTGACATACACACATACATACACACAAACACATGTAAATTAAACATACATACACATGCAAACACACAAACAATCATATACTTACATGTAAACATAAATACATACATGTTAGGTTAGGTTACCCCACTCCCCCCTTGGAGGGTCCACCCCGACCCCCTTTCCTGCATAACCCTCTCGCCCCATTTCCTGCTGTGTTGCAGGGGTATGGCCGTGTTGCATGGTACTGGCATTCTTGTATGGTACTGTTGCACATATTGATCATGTTGCATTCAATTACATTGCACTCGACATTTTTGCCATTATAATACTGAAGCATTCAGATCCCTTCAGGAAACTTATGGACACTTTTTTGATATTTCACACCTACGAAATGAACTAAATGTGTTGTATTCATCGCAAGATTTTTGTGAAAAAAAGTGTTGTAGATCTATTTTCTTACATATATACAGTACAAATGACTTAGTTTGTACACTTCAGCAAAGGGATCACCTATGTAGTTTGATTCTTACATTCCCAGCTACAACTGCATCTGTGGAGAGAACATTTTCAGCATTGAACAGGATAAAGACTTTCACAAGAAATATAACACTGCAATCGCGTTTATCAGGGCTTGCCGTTATATCAGTTGAGAAAAAGCTTCTTTCCAACCTCAAAAGTCGGAAGAATTTTTATGATACTGTAATAGCTGAATTTACAAAGAAAGATCGTCGAATGGATTTCATCTATAATAGAGAAAGTAAGCATCTACCTTGAGCTCCTTGCTTTTTTCCTACCCATTCAGTTAAACAAAAATTTGAGATATGACATGCAAACCTACGCACTTTTTCATTAAATTTTATATTGTTCTAACTTGCATAAATATAAAAAAATGTTCTGTTCGTTTGGAGAGAGTACATCCCCTACCATAACCACCCTCCATCGCCCCTTCGCGGCTTCATCAACATTCAGTATGACCAACTTAAAAGCTCATCGAACGCCAATGATATATATATATATATATATATATATATATATATATATGTATATGTGTGTGTGTGTGTGTGTATAGGCAACTAGGTACAAGTGAGGTTGAATGTCATAATTCACAGATGTAGTGGGGTAATTTTTGGGAGTAGCATTTTCGGTACCTAGGAAAATTAAAAAAATTATGTAAAAAATCTTGAAACATTTTTATTACCTAAAAAAAATGCCGGTCCTCACTAAGTTACGTTATGTTAGGCTACGGTAGTTAAGGTTTGGTTTGGTTAGGGTAAGCCATGTTAGCGAGTACTTTATTATTTAATGACTTAATAGAAACCACCACTCGAGACCTCAATTCGTCCGAAATGTTCCTCCATTTACTGAATAATGAATTTACCTCAGTACTCAATTTCAACCTCATTTAGATATTTGTGTCATTTTGATTGTTATTTAGAAATTGCAAGGTCACTATCGTTTCAATAATAAAACGTGGATTCATCGATATTTCTTCATCATTATGGCCATATAAGTTTGTTATCTGGGTGGATTTAAAAAAAAATGGGTACCTCGCTTATGCGGAGATGCCGACATGTGTGTGTGTGTGTGTATGTGTGTGTAAAAGTTTAACATGAAATTGAAACTAATATAAACAGATTATAAGTCTGAAGTCCACAGAGGGGCAGACGACATAAATGAAAAATTTATGAAATACAAAGACATACTGAATGAAACATTCAACGAACTTCGTTCCGTGACTGATATAAACCAGACTCACAAAAGGCAGAATAAACCATGGCTACATACACCTCTCCTAAAAGCCATACGGTAAAAACACTTAATCCATAAACACGTTAGAAAAGGTACAGTGCGTCAATAAATTTACACCAGTTACAGGTACAGACTAGGGATGGAAAATAACCGAAAAGTGTAAAACCGGTTTTCACCGTCGCTATATTCTTAAAGCCGGTTTTTACCGGTTTTCACTGATGGGATTCTGTATGCTTTTTAGGGAGGTAAATGATAAAAATATTAAACAGAAATAAGGTTTTAATTGATTCAATCAAGTATGTGTAACATTTGAATTAAAAAGTATATTATCGAACTTGATTTTTGAAATAACACTTGAGAAAACAAAGAGCATGAAGTGTCTGATCTGACATTCTTGATCGAATCTTTGTGACGAATAAACCAGCAGCTGAAAACACTCTCTTGGACTCTACGCTGGTGGCTTTTATTGTAAGCAACGCCTCGTACATTCGATCCAAATTTTCGCTTCTATTCAAAGTAGCTTCAAAATATTTGAATTCATTGTTTACGTCAAAGGTCTCAGAAGAATCTTTCTTGGGTTTCATTTTCAGTTTGTTCATCTCATACATGTACTCGTTCATAAGTTGATCGTCATCATTTACTTCACGACCTGAGCTGCATTGTGAATCTTCGAGTTTCGAAGCAATTGATTGGACTTGGTCGTCTGTTTCTGAAATCTGGCAAGCTTCTGGAAAAAGCCTCTTAAATGTATGATCCGCATACTTCTTAAGTGCTTGTCTTGAAGGAAAGAGGAACGGTGCTGATGATTCATTTTTCAAGACCTCGGGATTGTGGAGAAAACTCAGCAAGGCGTCAGCTTCTTTTTGTCTTCTCGATGAGTAGCGATCAATGAGACACTGACGTAGCTCAAAAGCTAAAGGATTGTTTTTGCTTTCAAATTTATCCAAAATGAACTTCATGGAAGATTCAGCTCTGAAGAAATTTGCATCTTCGGAACAGAGTCCCTTCAAAACAATTTCCAGTGGACGAAGCGTGTCAAAGAGGCTCTTTAGATCATTCCATTCTTCATCTGAAATCGTCTCTGTTGAGCGTATCACTCTGAGGGCCTTTGGAATGCAATTTTTGAGTTTCAAAAATCTTTCTATCATGGCCAAAAGACTGTTCCACCTCGTTCTATAGTCAAGGATAAGCTTCATTTCCTTTCCATTAAATTCATCTTTGACAAAATCCTGCAATCTCTCATTTTTCAAAGGAGACTTTCGAAATATGCGGCAGATTTTTCTCACCTTATTTATTACTTTTAAGTAATCTTCTCGAAGTTTTGGAAGAACAATTACGTCATCTATGTCGGACTCAAAAATTGTATCAGTGCATAAAATTTCACACTCATCTTCGCTTAACTCATGTGCAGAGTGTTCATCTTCTTCGATGGCTTCATCTTCAGGGGTAGGGTCACTTTCCCCTTCAACTGAATTTTCAGCAGTTTTTGAATACAAGATATCCGAAACCGCGAGAAGTATAGCATGTGCAATGCATTGCTGGTGATCAGGTACTATTTCTCTTCCAAATTTGACCATTACTGAGGCACCGTCGGTGGTGCAACCCACGATATGCTTATCTAGGTCGAAGCCAAAGTCTTCCAATCTTTTCCTAACGATTGCGATAGTTTTGGTGCTATCGAGAGAACCATTTATTTTCATGAGACCAAGAGACCATAGTTAATGAATAGCGGATTCCTTGTCTCACTTGATTCTTGAAGTAGTTGACCAATTCATGTTTCTTTTTCTCATAAAATGTAAGCACCATTTTTCTGACACCATTATGGGAAGTTGGATGAGGCTTGTCGTATTTTATCTTTCTTAGGCTTTCTTGAATGAATTCACTTTTAGCAATTGATTGGAAACTCAGTCCATCTACACACGCAAGTTTCGAAATTTCCTCTTCTATGGACTTTTTTTGCACAAACTCTTCCACTGTTCTTTGTTTCTTCAATGGCTGATTAATCTGGTCGATGTTTATGCCATGAATATTTTTCATGTGGGATGATAAACTTGAAGTAGAACCTCCCACTTTAAAACTTTGTGACATGTCACACACTCTGCTTCTTCTTTATTCTTACGAGTGAAATGATACCAAGCATTTGATTTCTTTGACATGATGGAGTATTAAATCTTAGAATCTTAACTGATCAATGTGCAATCATCCACATAACATTCAAGACTGAAGCATCAATTATTTACACTTATAAACAAACAAAAAACGATACGAAACGATGCAAAACATAATTACTGTTTTTAAACGTTCGGAAACGTTTGTTTCATAGAAAATGGACCAAAGTGATCGGAGACTTGCGCAAAAATGTGAAAACCGGTTCTTATCGTCGGTTTCGGTGATGATCAAAAATTTTCATCACCGGTTAAAAACCGATTTTTTAAAACCGGGTTCCATCTCTAGTACAGACTGAATAATTTAATGTAAAAGTCAAAATCAGATCAATAAATTGGGGGATACAAAGACGATTCTAACAAACAATGGAAACTTATTAATGAAATTTTACACAGAAAGAAAGAACAAATATAACTGTAGATAATACCATTTATACCGAACCACTAGATACAGTATATAGCCAATCACCTAAATCATTAATTTGTTACCGAAGGAAAAACAACAGCGGAACTCATAGCGCCTTCCATACAAAGCTATGAAGAATATCTTGGCAACCTCCCAGCTCATATTTTCCTCTTTTCTCCCATCTCTCCCGGAGAGGTCAAAACGGCAATCTTCATAGTGTTTATAATATTGCACAACTCAGAATCTGAAAATTCAAGACTAATAACTCTTAATGCTTTAAAAAACGAACGAAGAAAAAATTTAAGATTTTATTTAAGGTGAGGATAAAAGTAAACATACGAGTTACTATTAATTGGCTTGCGAAAAACTTCAAATTTGAATTCATTTGTGCATCTCTGAATCATGCAATATTATGAACATTGGTATTAAACTATGTTACCCAATTCCATTTCCAGAATATTGTTTAAACAAAGCTTAAAAAAAGGCATTATAATAATGTAATTCAAAAGGAATTTGATAATAAAAGTATCCTTAGCTTCCTTTATCGTGTAAATTTGAAACATCTTCCAACTACATTTAAAACAATTGGAATTAACTTAGTCTTTAAGTGTAAAATTAATGTTATACAATATCTCGCTTAGTAAAGAACTGTCCAGATAATACAACTGGCTCTGTTTATTCGATTGGGTGTAAACAATGCAACTCAGTTTATATACATATACAGTTGGTCAAACGGAAAATTTTAGACGTCAGAGTAAATTAGCATAAATATGCGTGTAGGACGTCAAATAATTCTTATGCATTGTTTAAATATATGTGTAGGTATAATCATGTTATTAATTGGGAAAATTCTAAAATTCTTGTTAAAATAAAGACGTAACTGAAAGGAACATTCTGGAATGTGCATTCGTATACTTCATAAATAATTTCAATAAAAGTTCGGGAATGTATAAAATGGGCCACATCTTGTTAAAACACCTTTTTCTTTTAATTATCACTTGTACTTTTTGTTAATTCTCCTAACTATTTTGTTTACGCTCTACAGAGATATATTTTTCGGCTTCGTGCCTTTCCCTGTCATTCCCTGACGAGGTGTACTATTTGTTAGATGAAAGACTTTGGAATCGCTTTTCATTTTTCTTCGTAGATGTGCATCATACTACAATATATGATGACTAACTTCCGTTTAGTTCATCCCATGGAAGAATATGAAGCATTATGAGAAATATACATATATATAAGAGATTACAGCAAGACAAAATGAAAATGATTGAATTATTCATGACAAATAATAATGGAATGATAATAGCCTCAAGATATTATTATCCCAACAAAGCTTTCTGATCATAATAAAAAAAAAGGTAAATTACATTACAAAGAAAGGAACAAAACATATGTAAAGTAAGCAACACAATAAATTGGGCAAGGACAAACGAGGAAATTAAGTTAAATTTAAAGATTTGCTGGATGAAAACATTGTCAAAAGAAAGCCTCTTACTGACTAAAAGGAAAATTGAGCTTATTTATTTGAATTCACAACTCGAGAAACAGGAAAAAGGAAAGGTCAAAGTAATATCCCGATAGAGAGAGAGTTTCCAAAAAACAGATAAAGTCATAAAAACCAAGAAATGAAAATGAAATTGAAAATAAAGTAAATTTGTCACATAACCTGTGAAACATTTAGTACACGTTTCAACATAAAAAGTGTAATCGCAGATATGAAAGAAAATTAAATTGCACAGTAATTAAGATTATTTTTCAATAGCAAAAAGAGTACATGAATACATAAGTGATCCAAGAAAGATGACAAAGGGTTTAATAAAAAGCCAAGTAGTCAATTAATTTTATTCTGATACACGACACACAAAAATTTTGGAGAAATTGTAAGAAGCCAGGCTATATTCCTTAAATCTTAAAATGTGTCAGCATTAGTCCTGTTTTACAATTTTGGCAGCACAGTTAGAGCGAAAATAGCACTTAACCTCCCAGCTTATGAAATGAATGAAATGGCTTCCTATTTACTGGAAAATATACTATATAATAAATAAATTATATGGTTTTATAGGACAGAAACGTTTTATGAACCTCAATTTAACGGACAACAAAATATAAAGAACCTTGAAAGCACTGCTGTGATCTGAAATAAATACTGACTTCATATATACAGGGTGTTTCATAACATGTGGGACGCACTTTCAGGCTGGATTTAGGACCTGAAAACAATGAAAAAAGTTTATATAAACATATGCTCGAAATCGCTTTGTTTCCGAGTTACAGCCCGTTATGTGTTCCAGCAAGTATCCGCCTTACCTTTACTATAGGAATTGCTCAAAATGTCCGCCTTGCGCTTGAATACACGCCTGAACACGCCTCGTCATAGACTATCTGACGCGTTCAAATATTTCAGGTATTGCTCGGATTTTCTGGGATCCTTGTTCTACACGTTGACGAAGCATTTCAACGCTGTCAATGGGTGTCACGTAAACGATGGATTTCAGATAACCCCACAGGTAAAAATCGAGTGGATTTAGGTCCGGGGAGCGAGCAGGCCACGCAATGGGTCCTCCATGGCCTATCCATTTATCAGGGAAATGGTCATCCAAATAGTCTCTGGCTACTCGACTAAAATGAGGCGAAGCGCCGTCATGCATAAACTACATACGACGTCGGACACCAAGAGGAACTTCATCTAGTAAATTGCTTAAATCATTCATTAAAAAATTGGAATAGGATTCTCCTGTTAATCTTTCAGGCAAAACAAAAAGACCGATTAAGTTGTCGGCAATAAGTCCTGCCCATACATTGATACTAAATTGTTGTTGGTGCCTTGGCTGGATGATGGCATGCGGATTCTCTTCGGCCCAGTGATGAGTGTTGTGAAAATTGATCACGCTATTTCTTATGAAGGCAGCCTCATCAGAAAACAATACGGAGGATAGGAAAAGATGACGCGAGCACACTGTTGAAGGAACCAAGTACAAAAAGCCTCTCGTGATGGGAAATCAGCTTCAGTAAGACCTTGTACTCTCTGAATGTGATATGGGTAAAGCTTTTGTTCCCGTAAAATTCTCCACACAGTTGTGTAGTTTACACCCTCTGCTGCTGCTATCCTTCGGGTGCTGACACCAGGATGTTCCTCCACGCGATTCAGGACCCGCCTCTCTAACTCCGTTCTGGCTGAAACTCGCTTGTTGAATGATCCTGTATCACCAAGACGCTCGTCTATTTTCTGAAAAGGCTTCTTATTTGACAGACGGTGATTCGGAAACCTTTCCGCATAAAGACGTCTTGCTGCGGCCGCTTTACACTCGGCAAGTCCATACATGAGATGCATGTCTGCCATTTCTCTGTTTGAATAAGCCTCCATTCTCACTTCAAATGCACACTATAACTGAATAACACAAAAACTTTTAAGGTTTTTTTTCACTGGACTGCACTTATTCACGGTAAGAAGTTACGAATACGAACAGTGAAACACCACGATGCACCTCTGACTGACTGGTGGCTCTTCACTCAACGATATTGAAACATGTCAGAGTGTACAAAACATTACAATCGGCAAGGCCATACATGAAATAAGTCCCGTATACACTCACAAACATTGTCGGCAAGCAGTGTTTGTAAACAGTTTGCGGAAAACTTTTCTTGCATTTAGTTTGCAGAAAGAATTGCTAGAACACTAAACGGGCTGTAACTCGGAAACAAAGCGATTTCGGGCATATGTTTATATAAACTTTTTTCTTTGTTTTCAGGTCCTGAATCTATCCTGAAAGTGCGTCCCACATGTTATGAAACACCCTGTGTATATATAGCCAACTCTTTCCTTCACCAAATCTTGCAAATAATTGGGGATGCTGCAGAGGAGTCGATCGCAGATTGATTCTGAACCGTCGTTCGAAGACATCAAGCAAGTCTCAAATATGATTATGGGGAATAAATCACAATTTTCACGTGAACTTTACAAAATGTGATACAATTCGCAAGGTAAAATGAAAAACGATTCCGAGCGCTTCACTCACTTACAAGACCTACTGAACGAGGTCTTGTAAGGAGGTTTGTAGAGACGAAAGCGCTCGAAATCGCTTTTCATTTTCTCTTGTGGGTATATCACATTTAATAAAATTTATGTGAAAACTGTGAATTATTCTACCCTCCCCCCTCATATATATACAGTATGTGTGTGTATATATATATATACTGTATATATTTTGAAAAAAAGTGAACCCATTCATTGCAATCCATTCGTGTGGCTAACTGGCTATGGCTGGAGAATACGTTTTGTACCTACATATGACAAACCTTTTGCATAACTGACAACATTATCCTACTATTCGCAAAGAGTTTACTCATGTATAATCGCACACAGTAACCTTAGTGCACTCGGTTGTAAAGAAAAGGCTGCGCAAAAGTGAGAGAACCATTTATGTATCGTCATAACTTTGTTGAGCGAAGGTGTTTTGATTAAATATTTCATTCTATATAAGGTAGCATTACTTATATATGAACGTAGTGGTATTATTTTAATGTGACTGATCACGTTTGTAATTAGTTTCTTTTGCATTTCAGACATATTTTGATGCAGATAACGTAAAGAGCGTCGGGGATTATGCCTAGTTTGAAGGAGCTCTCGAATGACCTAAGTTGGGACACTCTGAATGGTCATACATCTGGGGAGGGGCACAAGAAGATATCAGCGAAATACGGAGTCCATACGTCATCTATTCGTCAAATTATTTACAAAGGGAGGAATATTGTAGACACCAATCGACCAGGGAAGTACTCCGGGGGGGACGTTAGGCAGAAGACAGGGAGTGCTGTAACTCCCGTTTCTCCTGTCACTGTCCTCTTTAGCTGATCTTTTTCCGTGTCTCATATACCCTATGAGCAGTCCAGCATGCTCTCAAACACACACTTATCCCTTCATTCTTCACTACACATACATGTGTACATGCATTTTACACACTACACAATCATTTGAAAATTTATAAAAAAATAAAGGGGGCGTTTTAGCGGGCACTCGCCCTTGCCCCCTCCTTCCTACATAAAAAAAAAATAAAAATAAATAAAGACGACGATAACTTTGCCCAGGAATGGCCTCCCACCAAAAACCTCACTTAGAATGATTAGGAGTTCTTCGCAGGAGTATCAAATTTGGAGGAAGACTTCCATTCCTGATGAACTCTCGAAAATCCCGAGATAAATGTCTTGCGTCAACTTGAAGGCGGGAACACAATTTGTTTACTTCTTTTTTTCGCGTACGGAAGTCAGCTTCGACACCTTCCAATTTTCAGAATACAAAACCTTGATATTGCTCAGTGGCGGACCCAGAGTGGGGGGGGTCATTGGGTGCCCGTAAACCGCCCCCACCACCACTACCCTTTTTATTTTTATAGAACAGGTAACAAGTGACCACTTTAGAAGCTAGGTGTGGAGGTGACCTGAAGTGGTTAGGGAGGAGTGTAATTTATATTTCAGTGAATAAATAATTAATTCATTCACAACCTAAATCATAATTTACCTCATATACTCGTGTAACCGTAATGAAACACGAATACCTACACAAAGTCACCTTTTTTGTATTGTGAGCAGTTGAATCTGTGTGAATTTGAATCTATTCTACGCAAATGCATATCAGTATATGAGGTTATATTCATAGACATATTCGTAATTGAAATCGGTATAGATTGGAAATTTGTAAACATTATGAACTTATTATGAACTTATTGAAAAAAATAAACTCTTTATTCTGTTGACACATCACGTAGCTTCGTGTTGGGATTGCAAAATTGGGGGTTAATTAATAATATCATTTATGATAGGTTTTTGTAACATAATTGAAAGACATAAGTAGGTTTAATAGATGGATTATGAAGTTAGGAAACAAGCCTCGGATGAATTTACAAGAGTGCGTGATTTTTGGCACGAAACCAAAAAAGGTTTCGTCGCGTTCATACTTGTAATCTTGTTCAGCCAATCAGGTGTGAGTATAGCCGTCATATAATGTCACACTGTTATTTCGTCGAATCGTATAATAATGATTACCAACGGCAGCAGTGAAACCCCCCTGAAAAATTTCTGGATTCACCCCTGCCAATGCACAGTAGCTCTTCATCGGCACTAGTTATTATCTTTTCTCAATGGACCTTTGCAGACTTTTATAAAACTGTCCCGGACTGATCGAAGCATCTGGAGGCCTTTGTGTTTTCTTGGTCGTCCCATGCAGATCAATTCCTTTAAAATTTAGTTTGTTCGAAGCATCTATTGCTTGAAAGTAATACGGGCTTGGTTTGTCTACTGTGCTTTAAAAATGACTTGGTCTTTTAACAGCTAAGAGGACTTATTTTTTCTGTCTAACGAACATTCGTTTTAACCATATCAACTCTATCATGATAAAAATTCTGGAACACCGTTCCTAATCGTTCCGTCATAAATTCAGAAATTAAGGCGTATTATATATATATATATACATACAGTTATATTATATATATATGTATATATATATATATACATTCAACTGCAAAGAACACGCAGTATAAATAACGTAAAGAACGACGCTTGTATAGGAGATATTCCGCGCAAGACGAGAAAGAGAAAACAACAAATGAAAAATGAAGTACCACCTGGGAATCGAACCCGGGATCTTCCGATTGCCGGTCAGACGCGATACCACTACACCATGGTCTTCACTCTTCCAAATGCCGTAATTCCTCTACATACTCTGCGAGTATGTAGAGGAATTACGGCATTGGAAGAGTGAAGACCATGGTGTAGTGGTATCGCGTCTGACCGGCAATCGGAAGATCCGGGTTCGATTCCCAGGTGGTACTTCATTTTTTCATTTGTTGTTTTCTCTTTCTCGTCTTGCGCGGAATATCTCCTATACAAGCGTCGTTCTTTACGTATATATATATATATATATATATATTCCTTTGGGATTGTCCGCCATTTCAAATTTAGACAGGTTCATATCACGGCGAGAATAAGTTAGAGGCGGGACAGGAGCCGCGACAGCGGGAAATAATCAAATATGGGGCGACAGAGAAAGAGGCACCCTCTGCAAGAATGGACCGAAGACGAAGACGGATGGGAATGTAACTCCGGGAAGCACTGCAAACGGAAGGTTGAATAAAAAGGGCAAAAAATAAATACATGTTCAACAGTGAGAGGAACATGACAATGCGGGCAAGGCTCAGGGGGATTCCTACACATAATAAGGTGGCCATGGGTCAAACGGGTGTGACCAGTTCTCAGACGAGCCAAGAGAACTTCCTTATGCCAGGATTTATGATACGAAGAAAACCAATGACGAAGAACAGGGTTGAGACGGTGGAGTTTGCTTACACTGACGCCATCCCAGTCGCGCTGCCACAGCGACCTAAAATGGCGGCGGAGGGAAGGAATGAAATCTGAGAAGGGCAAAGATTTAGGGGTAATAGGAAGAGAGCATGCTTGTCTGGCCAAAATGTCCACCTCCTCGTTACTGGTAATACCCACATGAGATGGGATCCAACAGAAAGAAATATACCTCGCGGAATAAGCAGTGAGAAAATGGGACTAATTGCTGTATCCTTCGGACCAGAGGGAGTGTAGGGTCATAAGATTCTAAGGACATCGGAGCACTACGGGAATCAGAAAAAATAACAAACGAACTCGAGGTAAGAGCACCAATATGGGTTAGAGCTTCCAAAATAGCAAAGAGCTCCGCTGAGTAAATGGAAGTGTAAGGGAGATGAATACTCCGAACAGTCTTACAAAGGAGATGGAAAACCGCGAAGCGGCTACGCCTAACGGAGAATGGGAACCATCTGTGTAGATATGAATGGAAGAAGAGTGACAAATGAGGTGTTCACGGGACAAGGACAACAGGACAGTACTAGGGGTGGACTTTTTATCAAAGGGACACAAATCTTTGCAATAGGAAATCGGATGTAGAATCCACGGAGGAAGGACCTGAAACGAAACTGGGAGGATCTGAGCTGGAGGAAGAGCATGATGAGAGAGGAAGGCATGGACAGTTGAAGCGAGGTGCCAAAAATCGTCTAAAGGAAGAGTGGTATCAAGAGCAGTACAGAGGAGGGAGGAAAGAATCCTATGAGCACGATAATAGCTTTTTGTTTGAAGGTATGTACGACGGTACCGAAGGGGAGGGGAGTCACACTTCACCTGAAGACTAGCCACCGGCGAAGAGCGAAAGGCTCCGGTAGCCAGGCGGAGACCCCAATTATGAATAGGGTCCAAGATCTGTACTCGAGAGACGGAAGCGGAGCCGTAGACTTCACAGCCATAGTCAATTCTCAATTGAACTAGAGAGGTTTACAGGCAGGAGAGTGTACGCCTATCAGCGCCCCAAGACATATGGGAGAGATGATTTAAAAGTGTAAGGGTACGCAAGTGGAGAGAAGCAGAGAACGCTGATGACAGATCCCTGCGGGACTCCTTCTTCTTGTGTGGTTAAATCGGAGAGAGAGCTACCATCTCGAACTCAAAAAGTTCGATTTTTTAAAAATTTAGTAATGAAAAGAGGGAGAAAAACCATAAAATCCATAGAATGGAGACGTTGGAGGAAATAATAACTTCACGTCATGTTATAGGCTTTGTGGATATTGAAGGAGACAGCCACAGTAATTTGTTTGCGAGAAAACGCAGTTTGGAGATCATGACTAAGGAGAAGTGGAGGGTCTAGGGTACTGCGAAATTGACAGAAACCAGACTGAGATGGGAAAAGGAGCTCTCGCCACTCTAGGATAAAGGACAGTCAGGAAACGAAAATCTTTTCCATTAGCTTACAAATACGGCTGGTCAAGGCTATCGGGCGAAAGTTTTGAGGAAGGGAGGCGTCCTTGTCAGGCTTCGGGATAGGAATAACTATGGCCTCAAGCCATCGAGGGGGAAACACACCCTCAATCCAAATACGGTTAAAAACGGTAAGTAAAAAATATAGAGCCGAAATATGCATGGACTGCAGCATTTTGTAATGGATACCATCCGGACCAGGCGCTGAATTTTACCGAGAGGATAGGGCAGATTTAAGTTCACGCATCGTTAGCAATCGATTATAAGGTTCATTGTTCGGCCGGTCGAAATGGAGATCATCTCTCTCCATTGCATCTTTCCGTAAGTGGAAAGTCGGAGAATATCCAGCAAAACTTGAAGCTGCGGCAATCGAAGCAGTCGGAGTGTTCTCCAGTTCTTTTGAGTTAAAAATGTCCCTGCCGTGGCGCGTAGCAGTCTTCTTTTTCCGAACAGCCTCCGCACTAGGGATGAAAGTAATATCGGCTATTTTGAATACCGGGATTATGGCCTTTTTTACCCAATACCGGTTTTAATACCGGTATTCTATAGTACTGTACATAGTTAAATATATATAAGATTACACATAGACACACAAGATTAAGGACTTAAGGAGTAAAAATGACAGATTTTCTAATTTTTTATTTGTGAAAAGAAACAAAAATAGGTAAATGTTTTATATAAATTACTTTATACAATTTTTATGTTTTATGATGATTTTGGAAGTAACTTTTAGAGAAAGAGAGAGCATTTAAGGATTCTTCAGCTAGATTGGATCTCAAATTTGTAAGAAATAAGCCAGCAGCAGAAAATGCTCTTTCAGATTCAACAGTTGGATGTAGTTTGTCATATTCATTCATTTTTAAATTATCTTGAATAAATCCACTTTTGGCAATAGAATATTGAAACTAAATCCATCCACACAGACAAGTTTTGAAATTTCTTTCTCAATAGATTTCTCGACGATAAAACCATCCAAAGTTGTTTTTACTTTTATTTGGCTGATTTTCTGTATTCTTAACAGCAATTTTATGAATTTCTCTTAAATGAACGACCATTCAAGTGGTTGAACCTCCACCACAGTTAATAACATTTTCACATTTAGTGCATTCTGCTTCATCTTTATTCTCCTTTTCAAAATACTTTCAAATCTTTGATTTTATTGACATTTTCGTAATAATCTGATAAAAGGGCCAACGAAACCTTTAAAAAGGTTTTAATTGATGTTTTTCCTTCACTTAACAACAACTTGCAACCATCAATCAGTTATAAATAGACTAAAGAACGTGTGGTCAATAATACCGAAAAACCGGTATTGAAAGCCCTGAGATCGGTATTACTTTTTTGAAACAATATCGGTTTTAATACCGGTATTTGAATACCGGTTTTCAGCCATACTCCGCACAGTTCGAAGACCACCAAGGGACGCGGGTCAAATGAGAGAAACATTGTCTACTGGGAATTGTCTTCTCAGCCGCATTTAAAATTCTCAAACCCAAGAAATCTAAACATCCGTCCACCGATGAAAAATCATGGTCTGTACACGACACGTAGGTAAGGCTACGAGAGGACTCCCAGTCGGCTCTAGAAAAAAGCCAACGGGAGGAAGGTGGCAGATTAGTGTCGGGAACAATGAACGATAGCCGCACTTGGAAGTGGTCACTCCCGTAGTCATCCCCCAAGACTTCCCAGGAAATGTCCAGGAGAGCATCGGTGGAACAAAAGGAGAGATCAATGCAGGAGAAAGTATGATAGTAAGTAGGAGCACCTGAGTTGAGACAGTGGAGGGAGTGGGATAACATCAGGGAGATCAAAGAACCAGCCATGAAGGTGTCCCGAACATCACCCCACACTGGGCTACGACTATTAAAATCACCTAAAAGTAAGAAAAGTCTAGGGAGATGATCAACAACTTTCACTAGCTCCTCTCGAGAGACAGGGGCGTGTGGAGGGAGATAAACGGAACAGACGGTATACTGCCGAGACAAAGAAAGCCGGAGAGCAACCACCTGCAACGTAGATCGAAGTATGGTGGGCGACAATGAACTGATCTCTGTGCAAGGATGGCTGAACCACCTCGAGGACCGTGAATGGGCAGGGGGAAAAGGCATAGATCGAGAACCCAAAATCGTTTCTTGGAGACAAACACAAGCAGGTTGGTACATTTGTAAAAGAAGGGAAAGACCTTCATAGTTAGTAAAAATGCCGTGACAGTTCCAGTGAAGGATGGAACTAAAATTAGTTATTGTAATGAAAATATAAAAGAAAAAAGTTTGAAGTTGTACAAGGGTAAAAGTTAAGAATGTAAAAGTTAAAAGTGTAAAAGAGAAAAGCATAAACGATAAAAGAGAAAAGTGTAAAAGATAAAAGTTAAATACGATTTGGTAAAAGTAAAAGTTAGATACGGAGAGGTAAACGTTAAATATGAGAGGGAAAAAGTTAAAAGTAAAATATAAAAAAGTAAAAGTTAAATAACTCCTGATCAGAAATAATGGAGCAGATTCGGCGGTTCCTCCCGCAAGTCCGGATCTGACGCAACCTGATCAGGCTGAGGCCGCAAGCGGGGATCAGACGGGCGAGCAGGGAAAGAGGAGGTAACAGGAACTGGTATGCAGGACTTCCTAAAGCGACCGTGGCGCACTCATAAAGAAGGAGCAAGGACAGAGGCATTGTTGGAACAAGGAGAGGCAGAGCCAGAATGAACGGTTGACGGAGAGCAAGAATAAGTTGGGGCATAGGAAGCTCTAACAAGGAGCGAGAATGAGAATGGGCAGGTAAGACTGACGGAAGGGAGTCCAACACCCCAATTTGGCTCTCCAACTGGCGGAAGTTCGGAGGCCGAGAAACGGACAGACGACCTTGGTGAGAGACTGATGAGGCCCAGCTGGGAAGAGGGAATTCAGCCATCAGGACATACAGGGTTCCGGCTTGAAGGAGGAGGTGTCACCGACCTGGGACAGAGGGATGAAGTAGAACCTCTGGCAGGGTCTGTAAAGGTACCACTCATAGTGGCAGGGGAAGACTGCGGAGAGAGACCCAGATCCGAGCAACGGTGGTGGCGGTGAGAAACTGGAGGACCAAGGGAGGTCTCCTCAGCCCTACGCTTAATACACCCCACGACCAGTAGGAGGGTCCCCACAAGGAAGCAGCCCCACAGACGCCCTCGAAGGAGAGAGAATGCGGCGTGGAAGCGTTCGGGCCAAGGGAGGTCGAGGAGAAACACATGGAGACTGCTGAGACCGACGCTGTGGGGAGCGGAACTGGGCCGAAATGAGCGAAGGAACTGGGGGAAGAGACGAGGCAGAAAGGAGTTTTCGTAAACGGTCAGGTTGCGAACGAGAAACACGAAGAATGATGTCAGCGAATGTGGCATGTTCTCGAAAAAAACGAGCACAGTCCTAAGCTCGAGCCTCAGGGAAAGTCGTGCGCTCCTTGGTTTTGAGAGTAACAACTTCAAATTCGAACTTATGAATAATACATGAAGCTCAGGAAGCAGGATGGTTATCATCACAGTTAACACAAGAAAGGGTGTCAGACCATGGCACACCATGGAAATCCTGGCCACAATGAACGCAAACACGACTAGACCGGCAACAACGGAAACCAGTATGCCCGAATGTCTGGCAATTAAAACAACAGATAGGTGGAGGAACGTAAGGTTGTACATCAAAATGAAGCCAAGCATACCAGACGTGTGCTGGAAGCGACAGCTGGTCAATGGTGAAGCGTAGGCGCGGTGTGGGCTGAAGACAGCAATTAACACGCTTCGATAAAACGATGACCAGAAGACACCTTCCACTCTACAAAACAGAAGGGGAGGGCCTCCTCCGAGACGTCTAAGAGTTGAGGGGCATCGATCGTACCCTGGCAAGAGTTTATCCTCGAGTCGAGGACGCAAGACACCGGACAATCGCCCAAGGTGGAGATCGTAGCTAGTGCACTACTCTGTCACAGAGATCGAGATTTGATGAGTAAAGACCTATCACAGAGCTCCGAAATATCCTCCCGAGAGACCTGGGCAGAAGCCGCAAGACTGCGAAAGACGCACCAAAGCGGAAGCAAAGAACGAGATGTGGTCGGTTTAAAGATAAAAATGAGGATAGGGGAAGTCGAGAGGGAGAGAAATGAATGTTGAGGCTACGGACACGGACTTCCAAGACCGACGGGTTCGGCGGTGTTCATGGGGGGGAGAAAGGGTACTCCCGGGGTGAGAACCCCGAGGAAAACCCTGAGTAGCATAAGGTTCCAAAGTAGCAATGGTAGACGTACGAGGGAAAGAATCAACCATATTGGTGGAAGATAACGACAAAGAGATCAAAGGAGTAGTAGTCTGGACAGGACCGTCCCCGAAGAAACAACAAGGGCTAGAGAGAAGAGGAGAGGAGAGTATCAACAACGGTATTCCGAGAATTAGAAGCAGGGGTCGTAAGCCGAGGTGTGTGTATATATATATATATATATATATATGTGTGTGTATATATACTATATATATATGTATATGTATATACATATGTATATGTATATATACACACCACATATATATATATATATATATATATATATATATATATATATATATATATATATATATATACAGAGTGTCCAAAACCATGTATACATTTTTAAAAAACTTATAACAGGCGAACCCACTACCAGATTCAGATGATTTTATTTCTTTTTATAGCCTATAGCCTAAGGAGATACAACAGCGAAATTGTTAACAACCTTGCCTAGCCTAAGGAGATACAAAATCGAAATTAGTAATAGCCTTGCCTGCCTACAGTAAACATGGAAAATGGAAGTGTGCGCTTATCATTTGAGCAACGAAAATGGATACTAAAGTCGTATTTTAAAGTTCAGAAGATATCAAAGGTTCAACAACAGTGGAGAGACAATTTTGGAACTAATCCTCCAACTCGACTTACCATTTCACGTATCTGTGAGAAATTTGAAGTATACGGTACTGTGCATGATGTGTACAAGCAAGCGACTGGGCGTCCAAAGACATCAACAGATGCTAACACTTCTGATGAAGTGCTACAGGTATTCAACCGATCACCAAGAAAATCTGTGAGACAATGTGCTCGTGAAACAGGGAAAAGTAAGACAAGTGTCCACAGAATTCTGAAGAATGCTAAATGGAAATCTTACATCCCGAGATTATTACATGCCTTGAATGAGGATGATCCGGATCGCAGAATCCAGTTTTGCGAATGGTTTCGAGTAAAAAACACAGAAGATGGCCAATTTGCGGACAAAATTGTGTGGTCTGATGAGGCTACATTTAAGTTGAATGGTATAATTAATCGTCATAACTGTACATACTGGTCACAAGAAAATCCACACATTTATGTGGAACGACATGTAAATTTACCGGGTATAACTGTCTGGTGTGGTTTTTCTTCCAAAGGTTTGGCTGGTCCATTCTTTTTCGATGGTACAGTTACCGGTCATAGCTACCTCAACATGCTTCGGGGAAAATGTTTTCCTGCAATTCGACAGTTATACGGAGATGAGGACATTTACTTTCAACAAGATGGAGCACCTCCTCATTACCATCAGGATGTCAGGAACTACCTTGATGAAACATTTCATTATCGGTGGATCGGACGACGAGGTAGTATCGAGTATCCACCACGTTCACCAGATTTGAACCCACTTGACTTTTTTTTATGGGGTCATTTGAAAAATGAAGTATACAGTAGAAGACCTACATCACTTGAACAACTAAAGAGCACAGTTGAAGAAGCGTGTAGAAATATCCCTACAAACATTTTTGTTGAAGTCTGCCAATCAGTGAATCAAAGAGCGCAGTGGTGCATTGATGTCAATGGTCGACATTTCGAACACTTACGTGTTTAAAACAAATTAAACTATCTATTATTTCGATGTTGTATATTTTACCTATAAAAAGAAATAAAAATCATCTGAATCCGTTAGTGGGTTCGCCTGTTATAAGTTTTTTAAAAATGTATACATGGTTTTGGGACACTCTGTATATATATATGCGGTATACTTTGTGTTACTTTGTGTAAGTTCGAACGACGGTTCAGGATCGCCCTGCGGTCGACACCTCTCCAGCATCTCGCCTCATTTGCGGGATTTGGTGAAGGAGGGAATTGCTGTCTGATTTCCTCCTGCCCTCGTAGGCAGCCACGGATGGTTGGTCAGGGACTTTGCACAGGATTCTGTCCAGCTGGTTCTTGAAGTTATTCAGGTCGGTGTGCTGGAGATTCCTTACTTCTCTTGGCAGGGCATTGAAAAGTTTTGGGCCTCGTATTCTGAGGGAATTTTACATCCTCGTTTTCATGGCTCCCTCTCCTACAGTAGCTGTGACGGTACGAAATCTGCCTCTTCTCTCATTCCAGTTTGTTTTTATTTAATTTCTAAGGTTAGGGACAAAGCTCTTAAATATTTTCCATATGTATATTATTGTGTACCGCTCTCGCCTTCTTTCGAGAGAGCAGAGTTTCAGGAATTGTAGTCGAGACCAGTAGTCTTCACCTTCCGTTTCTTCTATCTTAGACGTAAAAGTAATTTGTATAGCTTCAATGTTCGCAATGTCTCGTGTTATATATATATATATATTATATATATATATATATATAATATATATATATATATAGGGGAATGAACTCAGAATGGTTCCCTATAGTGTTTGTCATTTACCATTACTTATTCCGACTATAGTGGATTTAATTTTCCCAGAAGAGTTCCTTGTTCCATGCACGGCCTGTGTGTATCATATATATATATATATATGGGAATGAACTCAGAATGGTCCCCTGAGGTTTTTTATGATACACACAGACCGTGCATGGAACAAGGAACTCTTCTGGCATAATTAAATCCACAATAGTCCAAATAAGTAATGGTAAATGACAAATATCATAGTTTTTCTTTTTCATGATGCTAGCCCGACGTGGGCAACGGGTCACTCGCAAAGAGGTCCCATAAATATAGCTTCCCTCACCAGCTATCTGCAAAGCAGACAGGATCCAGCTTTGGGACATGGATCTAGGGTTTAAAGCAGCCTAGCCCTGCTACATTTAGAACCTCAATATAAGCAAAAGACTCGCTGCCTTCACGTCAGATTGAATACGTCAAAGAAAAGGGGGGTAACTATTATATTTTTAGCCAAAAACCAAAACTTAAACCTCAACTGGCAGAATTGAGCGTCCACTTTTCAAGGCACATAACATGTCTGTTTCAAGATGGGAATGAACGTGAAGGCAGCGAGTCTTTTGCTTATAGTGAGGTTCTAAATGTAGCAGGGCTAGGCTGCTTTAAACCCTGGATCCATGTCCCAAAGCTGGATCCTGTCTGCTATGCAGATAGCTGGTGAGGGAAGCTATATTTATTGGACCTCTTTGCGAGTGACCCGTTCCCCACGTCGGGCTAGCAGCATGAAAAAGAAAAACTATGGTATTTGTCATTTACCATTACTTATTCGGACTATAGTGATTTAATTATCCCAGAAGAGTTCCTTGTTCCATGCACGGTCTGTGTATATATATTAATATATATATATATATATATATATATATATATATATATATGTATATATATATATACAGTATATATATATATATATTATATATATATATATATATATATGTGCATAGAGGTCAGACAAAGAAATTCCGTTCCCCGCCATTCTCAAACATCATGGAATCAAAATAAAGGCTATACACGTGGGTATGAAACAGGCACACACAGGAAACACAGGTTTTGTGGTAATTCCTGAAACGACCACCAGAGGACGTCACCAAGGCCTATAAAATGCAGCTTCTTCCTCAAATCATTCTCACTTCTTACTTGCCATTTTCTCGTCTTGGTTATCACGTCTCACCCTCACCACCTTCGTCAGTAGCAGCACTCGTCACGCCACCCGCTCTCCGACCTTCGCCGGAGAGCGGCCCGCAGTTCCTTCAAGGCTCCGGTCGAGCCTACACGAAGTCTATCATTAAGTAAGGCTCTCTACCAAATCTCACTCCGCTCTTTACTTCTCCTCGTGAATCTCACCTCAAGTAGCCCCGCTTCGACCTCAGCCGGTCTCAGTCCTTCAACTCACATTTCAACCATACAAGAAACGAAGTAACACTTGAGGCGACTCTACAATTCCATCCTGCAGGAAACAACATCACTGCTGTAGGCGTTTTCCGCTGGCCCCTCTTCAATAAACCTGTACCGGCTGTCAACACTCATCCTCTCGCCGCAAGGCCAGTCTGACTACAGAAGCACCCTTCGAGGCCCAAGTCCGTAAACCTCCTATTAAGCTTCAAGCCACAAACCCATTTCGCTCTTCACTCATCCTTCGTCACAATTCGATCTGCGCCTGTTCAACAAATATTTCAACAGGCCCTCTACAGTCTCCAAGTGGCGAAACGCATTACGATCAAACCTTCACCTAGGCCTACAGTTTCCAAGTTCATCGACGGGCGAAACGCAATTCGGTCAACCTTCACCTAGGCTTACAGTCTTCAAGTTCATCCCTGGCGAAACGCAACACGGTCAACCTTTACCTAGGTCTTCAATCTCCAGAGTTATTCATCATCTCGGTAAGCTACTTCTGCCCTGGCTCGGGATAGTGTTTATGGTTACGTCGTGCTTCCACGAACTCTGCCTAATCACGTAGGCCATAAAAGCGTTCCCATTACCGTGCAAACTAACTCTCGCGTTAAGACCGCAGTAGGCCTATTCAAGTATCGAAAACATTTATAGTACAGCTCGACTCCCATTACGGCTGCTCCGATAATAAGACAAATGGTCAACGTAGAATAGAAAACTAAGGAAAACTTTTGATTACTATATTTTTCTAAGGTGACCTTCCTAACGTAGAGGAGGTTCATTTCCTTTAGATTTACTCCGTGTGAAAGAGACGCGTTGAAGTGCTCCAGAGCTTCGGCTGTGTGGGACGAATTTATGACGTACATCATTTCGTCAACATCTGTCAGTGGAGGGAAGTCCGTCTTCAAGGGGAAATTTCGGGGGTCAGTGTAGAGGGAGATGGATGGTATCATCCGGTGGTCCGTGATGATTGCACATCCATTGGGTAGATGGAAGGAGCCGGTTCGAGATTTTTCCAATTGGTTTCGATCTTTCTTCTCACTTCTGCATAAGGCATGGTTAATTAATAATTTTAGGAAAAAGTGATAAATGATGAACTTTTCTAATTAATCAATGATTAACTGATTAAAAATTATTAAAAATTAAATACTTCTGAAAAGAGTAAGAAAGAGCTTTATTGTTTCTGTTGCGTGAGATAAGACCGAAGAAGACATTTTGCTCAAACATTTAATTTGCTTTAGTTAAAAAAATCAGGCATGGGCGGATTAGACAGTTTATACATGCAAAAAGGTGCCAAATTCAAAAGATAAATCACAAAATTTAAGGTAAAATGCTGCTGAAATTATGACGAAAATTAATAATTTCCCATCATTTTCTAGAAATATTTTTTGATTAATTAATGATTAAATTCGAAACAATGATTAACTGATTAATCAGAACCATGCCCTACTTCTGCATCGAAAAATGAATTTTGTGGTTTGTGTTACACTGAACTATACAGTGTGGCGATTTCGGAGGAATACAGAGGTAAAGTTTCTTCTTAATATCCGATGGCAAGTGGTGGGATTTAACTTCCGATTGATCTGGAAGAGTCGAATGGCATAATCATAGGACCCTTTGTTCAAGACGTATGTTGGGGTACGACAATGGTAAGGTCCCTCGATTAAGGAACAACCACTTAAGCTATCAAATTAAATATAGTTCAAACGTTTTGACTCACCCCTAAATACTTCGAGGTTGGGATTATCTCTGCGTACAGATTTTCTTTATTAATCGAGAAGGGAAGGTGGTCCACTTGGAAGAGAGTCATGGGTGACCACTGTTTTCAAGGGGACGAAAATGATGATTCTAAGTTCGTCTTCGAGGATTTTCCTCAGTCTCGACGTCGCTAGCTGGAAATATAGAGGGATAGTTGCTTCGTTTAAGATGTAGGGGAATAATCTTCCAACCTTAAGCTCGACGCTTTTCAAAACCTTAAGGCAGAAACCAGGGTCGAACAGGAAAGAATCTAGTCGGCCGCGGTTGGCATTTACCAGGGCTGTTTTTAATCTATTTAGGCACAGATGTAGACTTTCTGTGTAGGTGGATAAGCTGTGGCCTAATATTGAGAGGAAAGTAATATACTTTTCTCTTATTTCTTTTTCTAAACTGGCTAGATACACATCCACAGTGTCCTGGAAAGAGTGTATGTTGCTGGTCAGGAAATTTACATATTTATTTAGGCTGCTTATGTACCTTTTCATATAAAATTTGGACCCTGCCTAATATATATATATATATATATAATATATATATATATATATATCACTCAAACCTGCAAGGAAAAAAATTACAAAACAGTGTTTAAAAAAGGCTAATTAATTTCGGCCGGTCACAACCAAGCCCTTTTCAAATCCATAAATTAGTTAAAATGTCTAAAAAAGTCATAAAACTTGCGTCCCGCAGAAGAGCTGAAGTTAAAATAACTGTGTTAAGGCATAATCACGGACAGAGAGATGGTGGCTGTCGTACATCTGGCAGTTGGAAAAGGCAAAAAATTGCCCAGATTTCAAACATTCAAGATGAGAAATCTAAGCAAAAATCAATCCTGTACATCTGGCAGCCGGTCACGACCCGAAATTGCCCTAAAATATTTTAAAATGTTAAAAATAAAGCTATCCATACTGTAGGACAGTAGGGTGTCACTTTTGGACTGTTTTTGAAAAGTTATGGTGCTTACCTCTTATATCGTGACAAATTGACCAAAAACCATGAATAAAAAAAAAAAAAGACAATCGGGTAATATTTAGGGTCCCCGCCCCCATTTGAAAAATAAGCCCCCTATTCACAAAAAATGGTGATTTTGGGAGATATTTTTTGTCATAGTTTCCTTACTAATCATCGTATTTCAAAAATTTTGCTACCAAAATGAGAGAATAATAATGCGCTTCAATCTGAATAGTTTTTATTAACCTTTGAGTTAAATTTATTAATTTTTGTATATCTCTTTGGTCATTTTGTTGCATTTTCTAAGAGAAAAATGCTGCTGTTTTATATCTTTGGAAGATCTGAACTGCAATAAAATATTATCTTATATACTTTGGATGTCACTGCCATCCATAGAGCATCATCCCAATTCTGCGGCGATGGGCTTTGAAAATATAAATAAAAAAAGCAGATTGGCTTAAATGAGCAGCACTTTTTGGTTTAGAGATTCAAAGTGGGAACAACTTTGTACATGTTTCGTAGATTAAAATTAGTAAATTTTGCCAAAAAAAAAATGACAACTGTAGACTTAAATTTTTATTAATCTAAAAAAATATGCAAAACCCCATCGTTTTTTTAATTTTTTATTATGAAATACAAACAAAACAATTTTAATCAAATAGAAACAAAGTGCTATTCTTGAAATTATAAAAAAAAATTGTAAATGAAATGAAATTATAAATGGAAAGAAATTACAAATTCAAGAGACCTTCTTTGGAAAACTTTGGGAAAACACGCCTGTTTTTCTCTACAACTTGAAGCAATGCCTGAAATTCACCTTCATCCCTACATAGCCATGAAAATCCTCCAAAATTTGATACCCCCTTTCTGCAGTGTCATTAACAACCTTAGTTGAAGAGAGTATTCTCTTCATCCGTTGAATCATTGTTGCTGTCCCACGTTACAGCTGGAGTCCTTAGCCAATCTCCCGTTGAACCAAGGACTTTGAATACAAACCATAATTTTGAACGAACTAATTGCTGAATTTTAATTCATTCTTTTAGGATGGGAAATATCGGCTTACCCTGTTTGAATTCTGGTGGTTGATTGAAAGAGGAAAGTTTTTTGGCCACCATGTCCTTTTCACTATGAGGTAAATCTCCAAAGAGAGAAAGGGTTACAAGTTCTTCAGATAGGTACCAGTAATGACCTTTTAGTGTTGAGGGCAGCTTCCGCTACTTCCATGTCAATCTTTTTGTACTAAACTAATTCGTTGTATAGGAGGAGGTCATTTTCAGGAGCCTCAAGTAGGTTGGTGACTGATAGCCAGTACTTGGAGTAGATCAGCGATGTAAACAAGCATACTCTTTCCAGCATTTTTATTGTAACATTATCATATCCGGCTTGGTCTGAAAATGCTAACATCTTATTCGTATACAATATGACAGTCATCCATCTGGCGTGATGGAGAGCTCCTGGCTTGATCCAGTGTATTCCTCTGGCAGGAATTTCTCCTAAAACGAGCATAGTTGTTTGAGCTACCTCTTTGTAATCATCCCTGGGAAGGCTCTGGTTATCTTTGAACAAATGTGTCATAAAATCTATGACGCATTTTTTCAGGTCCTTGAGATGTCTGTCATTGATAGATAGCTGTTTGAAGGGTTGCTTACTATCTAGCTTCTCCCATATAACATCTCTGAAGGTCTTGAAAGATTCGTTTTCGGGTGAAGTAGATTTTCCAAATACCTTTAGATACACTGCTGACAAAACTCGTTCTCCAATATGGTGGCGACAAGCGAGCCATAATAATTTTTTTCAAAGAGGTCTTCCAGTACTTTACAAGCCCCTTTTATCCAGCCAGTATTGGATGAAGTAGTATCGAATACCATTCCGTAAACCTTATCCTGTAATTTCCATTCTTGGATTGTGCTAAAAACAGTACAAGCTTGTGTCGATCCAGTTGAGACACCGATATCGGGTATCGAGAGAAGTTTCTCAACATTCTCTCCCGATATAAGTATTGCCAATCGATCCTGCTTTCATCCTGAAACATTCAGTATCATTTTGCTGTCCCAGTGGACTACACAATATTGAGGTGGGTTGAACGACTCTTTAATAGTGTCAGCAGTAGCTTTCCTCGACTTCTTCGCAGCTCACGCAGAAGTACTTTTCGATAATGACATCTCTTTTAAATCTAGCCCACATTCAGCTGCTACCACAAATGCAAATGTCGAGCGTTGTCCGAATGATAGTCCTAAACGATCAGCTGTATTAGATATTAATGTTGACTGTAGTAACTTAGGACGTTTTGATGGGCCTGGGCTCGGAGTAAAATCATCCTCAGCATTACTTGAGTCCACTAACTCGCCTTCAGATGATTCAAGTTTGTGTGTCTCTTCTTCTAATGCCTTTCGCTCTTTTTCTTTCAATTTTCTTCGTTCTTCACCTTCTATTCTAGCAGTCTTTTTGATCAGTTTGGCTACATAAGCTTTATCGATCGGACCCAGAGAATATATTCTAGCACTTCGCTGATCTTCCAAAAACCGAAGATCCTCATTCTACTGTTATATAGTTCTCAATGTATCATTTTGGATCTCATTACATACATTTTCAGTTGCTATATCAAATAAGTTATCTAAACGAGACATAAAATATGTTTTTTGGGTTTCATAACATTTCTTCTTTATATGTTTACCCTTCTCATGCTATTTTATCAAATCCCACAACATTTGTTTGGGTCCTTTCTGCTTAACGGATTTTGATGGTATGCCAGCCATAATCCACACCTTTTCTCCCTTATCTAATACTCTCAAAATATTTTCTTCCTTTGACACATTGTCGCTTTTCATTTGATCCCTTCTCAAGAAGAAAAAGTGACTGAGAACTTCACTATTCGTTGGAAACATGCTTCCTTCTCTTGCGCATATGTCTTCCACTAACTTTCCCAATAAAGAATCATATTTTCTTAGGTCTGTTCTTAATATTATCTTAATGTTAGCCATGACTACTGACTAATTTTAATAAACTATGAAATTAAGCAAATCTATAATAGAATTCTGAAAGAAAAGCAAATTTATCATACATTTGGTTATATTTGCGTACATTTTGTAGATAAAACCTAGAAATACTGTAAATAAATGTTATAGAAATGAAAACAAAGGGAAAAATTTCATAAGGTTCACTCAAATATCGGCACCGTATACAACTAAAATAGTTTTAAAATGTTCACAATAAGAGGATACCGTTATTCTCTACATTTTGGTAGCAACATTTTTTAAATACCATGATTAGTAAGGAAACTGACCAAAAATATCTCCAAAAATCACCATTTTTTGTGTGAATAGGGGGCTTATTTTTCAAATGGGGGCGGGGACCCTAAATATTACCCCATTGTCTTTTTTTTGGTTTATTCATGGTTTTTGGTTAATTTGTCACAATCTAAGAGGTAAGCACTATAACTTTTAAAAAATGTCCAAAAGTGACACACCCTATAGGACAGCTTAATATTTAAAATTGTTTTTTCTCCTAAAATATAAAATGCCTCGGATATTTGACTCTGTTCCTGGTCCCTGACCTTCATGATTGGTTTAGAATCCTGGAAGTTAAAAATATGATTATGATGTTCCCTATGCTGAACCAAGCTAGGTACTATAAGTATTACTCAATCTCAGGTCACGTTTATGGGAATTAATCTTTCTCTGAAAATTAATTGTCTCTCCGATGTATTTTTGAGGGCAGCCTCCACATGGGCTTTCACAAACTACGCTAGAATTATTGGAGGCTTTTGAAATAGGATGATGGATGAACGAAGACAGTTTATTTGGCACAGCAGAGACCAACTTAATCTGCTGTGGCAAGAGTGAGTAAAACCCTTTGTTAACCTCAAAGGGCACTTTAAGGAATGAAACGTCTTTATCCTGGTCCCTAGTTTTGGAAGAAAAGAAAGATCTCCGAGCGGCGAAATAAGCTTTAGCAATGAACAATTTTGAACTTCAAATGAATGATTGGAAAAAACATGAATGTAGCTGTCTGAATGCGTAGGCTTTCTAAATAATTTGAAAGAAAGACTTTGGTTGGGATCTCTTAAAATAAGAACATCCAAAAACGAGAGAGATCCACTAATCTCAACTTCATACGTAAACTGTACTGAAGGTACGAAACTGTTAAGAAATCCCACCAGTTCATCCAAATCCACATGAAATTCCAAAATAACACACGTATCATCAACGTAACGGAACCAATTGACCCCCGGCACCAAAGATTCTGGCAAAAAATTAACTTCAAAAAATTTCATGCGGGTTTGATTGTGTTGCGGTAAATGCAATCAAAGTTTATAAAAACTGACTTAAAAAATTTGTTTAGCAGTGTAGTCATTTGCTTGTTTTCAAAACTAGCTCTCCGTCAGAATTTTTCAACGGCCCCAAGACACTCTTTACTGGATTCCTATTGTTTACGTATTGGAAAAATCGCTTGGGGTTTTCTTTGTCGTCACGAGCTACGGAAATTTCAAAATCGCGCTTGGACTTTTTTATTACGCTTTTCGCTTAACGCCTTAGTTGTTGTTTCGTAATCACACCTACTCTAAAAGTAAACCACAAGGGCTTCTTATTTACTTTCGGACGATTAATCTTGTACAGTACACATTCCTCATTTATTGTCCTAAATACTGTTTCAAACGATTCCCACATTATTTTTGCGTTGGAGATCCCCATTACGTTTTCCCCATTGATGTGACAATTCATTTTTAAATTTCCAAAAGTCTGCGCGCTTGAAGTTAGGAATTTTAGTCGCTATTGCTTAACGGTTCTATTACTTGAAGATCAGTGATTAGCTTATTATCCGTAGTTATTACTAAATCTTAAATACTGTCAGTAGTGTGGGTGCAAAATGGGAGAGTGCTTTTGCAATGTTGCAAATGTTGATCAGTGTTGCAAGAGAGAGAGAGAGCCCACCCTTCGCCTGGCTCCGCCAGACGCATAATAAAGCTCTTGGTCTTTGCACTTGGCTAAGAAGCTCCTAATCCGCCAGTTGGCTTAATCAGCCAGGTAGTTTAATCCGCCAGCTGGCTTAGAAGGCTTAATGTAGCTTAGAAGGTGTAACTAGCTTATTCAGGTGTACATTATTTTTAATTTTTGAGTTGCCAGATTGAGCTATTTATTTAATTAAAGCAGATATTCTTGACAGTTGGCTTAGAAATCTGCCAGTTGTCTTAAGTAGCCAGTCGGCTTAGAAGGCGTAACCAGCCATTTGGTAAACATATATATATATTTATTTAATTAGATAATATCGTTTACATATACAACAAAAAGAATTAAATAAAACACCATTACATCATTCTGTTTATTTAGACGAATTATTGGAATTAATTTCATGAAATATATAGAAAATAAATACACAATCAAAATAGTTCATTCTATACACAGTTTAAATGAGGAATATATATATATATATATATATATATATATATATACACACAATAAAAATAATAATAGTATAAGAAATACACAAGTTGAACGAAATATATATATATATATATATATATATATATATATACATATATACATGTGATCAAAACGATTTAACATTATTTCACTGCCAACTTTACATTCGGTTGGCAAGTTCTCTTTAAACACGGACAGAATACAATCAGAAGCACTCAAAAGAGGGCAACGTTAGCCACAACATCCTTATTAAATTCAAGTTTATAAATACTCCTTTCCAATCGAGGGTTTATTCTTACCTATCCGAGCTTTTCAATCGTGAATTCTTCTTCACAATGCATAGCGGCAGTTGAAATAATCTTCTAAGTCGTAACGACATCTACTCATTATATAAAGAAACAATTCTTCAGAGTGAACGGTGTAGGTGAGCTCAGTCCTGTACCGCTCAAGTCCTTTGTAACAAAGTTCACGATATTTCAAAGAGTCTAAACCTTTTAAATAAGCATCCAGTTCCAGACCATTCTCGCCTTATTCAGTCCTACACTCGGTAAACCCGTCGATCAGAGCTGTGTATGTAAATTCAAGAACCGTATCAAAATTAAGCATATCCGTAACACGCGGGTCTAATATAGGCTTCAGCTTGCGGAAACCGACGATTTCAAACATTTTGTCGAGGATGAATCGGTTTCGCGTAGGAACAAGAACGTTATCAGACGCATTCTTCCACATCAGCCGTATATCAATGCACGGCTGCTCGCTATTTATACACAACGTACGAACAATGGCATATGAGGGGCTATCACCAATCTGTTCTCTTCTTGTACCTACATCTGGAGGTATTTTATAACGATCCTCGCTCCACTTCTCAACTACCACGAAGACTCTATTCATCTCCTCAACACTTAAATAAACAACTTTCCGTTTACTAGAATTTCTTTGTCTACAAGTCTTCTCAAGTACATAGTTAACGGCACCGGTTTTACGCCTGAACACGCGCAGTGACTTCGTCACGGACACATTGTACACAGCATTGAGAATGCTGCTCAAAGGAAGCTCCATCGTATTCTATTGTGAGGAGTGCACGTCTAGTCGGTTCAAGTTCTGAGATGACTATGAGCCACAGGTGGGCCGATCGGCTCGATGGGAGGTGTGGAAGAGTCAGTCACACCATAATCTGAGGAATCGTGTACGGTGTTGTTCCAACGTGAAAGAGTCATGTGAATCCCTGTTTCCCATTATACCAGACATTCGTCTAGAAAATTTTTCCGACACATGAACTAATATCGGCTTTAATGTTTTAGCATTCCCACTCCCCAACATGCGTTGGGATTTTCACGAACTAAACACGTTTAGGACTTTTCTTGTACACACACACACACACACACACACACACACACACACACAGGAGAAAATGAAATGCTAATTGAAACGCGATTTATTTAATAAACATATCATCGAATTATTCAGAGTATATATATATATATATATATATATATATATATATGTAATAAACAAAATAACATATCGTTAACAAGTAAATAGACATATATATATATATATATATATATATATATATATATATATACACACACACACTGCGTTCCAAATTATTAAGCAATTACATTTTCTCCAATGTTTTCAAAAAATTTTCCCCGATTTCAATGAAATTTGTAGCAAATAATCACTATATATAGCAGCATTGATGGTATTTATTTCGATAAAATATTTTGATAATTAAAATAATTATCTCATTTTACTGAAAAATATGTAAAATATTGTGTTCCGAATTATTAAGCAAGTATTCTATTTACGGATCTAAATGGTGAAAATGGGTAAGAAGAAGGATTTAACACTAACTGAGAAAAGAAAAATAGTCAAGTTACTCGCTGAAAATATAAAATCTATTGAAATTGCGAAGCAGTTTGGCAGAGCTTATCGAACTGTAAACAAGTTTGTAGCGGAGGGTACCAAACTGAGGCAGCGGGGTGATAAAAGAGCTATAAGAAAAGTGACAAGGCGGCAGATATCTGTAATCAAGCGCAAATTGCAAAGCATCCATTGTCCTCAAGTAAAGAGGTTTTTGAGCAGGCTGGCATACATAATGTACCAAGAACATCTCGATGTGGAATCCTCCAAACAATTGGCAAGACGTGTAAACCTACGATTCAGTCACCATTAACACCCAAGTACAAGAAGCAGCGTGTTGAATGTGCGCGTCAGTTCTGAAAACAGATTTTAATACTGTATTGTTCACCGATGAATGAAAAGCAACCCTTGAGGGACTTGATGTTTGGTTAAGAAGATGGATTGCTGAGAGCCAATTTCTACCATCGAGATTAAGACGCCAACATGGTGGAGGTAGTGTCATGTTTTGGGCAGGATTGAAAGGCAATGAAGTAGCTGTTCCATACAGAGTGCCTGATGGTGTAAAAATGAATGCCCAGTCTTACACAAACTTTCTAAAAGAAAACCTCATTCCATGGTAGAGATTGACCCTTAGCAATCCATCTTCTTGACCAACCATTAGATCCCTCAAGGGTTGCTCTTCATCCATCAGTTAACAATACAGTACAGTATTAAAATCTGTTTTCACGTACTGACGCGCACATTCAACACGCTGCTTCTTGTACCTGGGTGTTAATGGTGACTGAATCGTAGGTTTACATGTCTTGCCAATTGTTTGGAGGATTCCACATCGAGATGTTCTTGGTACATTATGTATGCCAGCCTGCTCAAAAACCTCTTTACTTGATGACAATGGATGCTTTGCAATTTGCGCTTGATTACAGATATCTGCCGCCTTGTCACTTTTCTTATAGCTCCTTTATCACCCCGCTGCCTCAGTTTGGTACCCTCCGCTACAAACTTGTTTACAGTTCGATAAGCTCTGCCAAACTGCTTCGCAATTTCAATAGATTTTATATTTTCAGCGAGTAACTTGACTATTTTTCTTTTCTCAGTTGGTGTTAAAACCTTCTTCTTACCCATTTTCACCATTTAGATCCGTAAATAGAATTCTTGCTTAATAATTCGGGACACAATATTTTACATATTTTTCAATAAAATGAGATAATTATTTTAATTATCAAAATATTTTATCGAAATGAATACCATCAATGCTGCTATATATAGTGATTATTTGCTAAAAATTTCATTGAAATCGGGGAAAAACTTTTGAAAACATTGGAGAAAATGTAATCTGCTTAATAATTTGGAACGCAGTGTATATATATATATATATATATATATATATATATATGTAACAATCAAGGATTATGGTATCCAAAGGGTACGGTATCATAGGTATCAGACACCTGGTAACGTTTCCTGGAGGTGTTACGGCATACCTTCGTATCCCTATGTTCCTTCACGCGCCCCAGCTTCTGCGCCCAAAAATTGTTGGTCCCTACGGTCAGTTGGGGCGGTTGATCGCCCTCATCTTCCAAGCACACTAGATCCTTCAACGATTCAAAGTTAACGACCCGCCGATTCGCCTGGTTGAGCGTGATACCCTTAGCCTTCACAATATATTTCATATCCTCCCCCACCCTCACCCGTACCCTATAAGTTTTTGGTCGTGTTGAGACAAAAGAGTCGGCGGATGTGATGTCTCCATACTCATCCTTGATCTCATCAGTCAACTCTCCGAGGAATTCACCAATAGGCAGCATGTATTCACCCTCCCTCGCTGTGAATATCACACTATCTGTATCGGCGTACAGAACCCTCCACCCAAGAGAATGCAATAGATCCCAAAGTTTGATGCGCGCGTATACCGTTGTGAAGCTGGCTACAGGTATGTTTGTAACACGCGATGTGTCTGTGGCTAATTCGGTAATGTTGTACTTTATTATGTAAGTATTACCTACATTCACGATCTCCATGACCTTTTTACTGGGAGCGATGGCATAAACCCACACCTCGTTATAACTTTTGGCTAGGTGAGCGTTCCTCTTGCTTGTATTCTGTGCAAATTCTCCCAAAAGACTATTTACACACAACTTTGCACGAAAGAGCTTGCCTGGGTTCTTTACAATTTGGGAATGGTCATGTTGTATCCATTCACGGTCACGGTAACGTTGAATATCAGCCGGTTTTTCATCTTCGGTATCAATTCATCGAGGATACCCTGATGCTTCTACCTTATTCTTCAAAAAGTGTTTATATATGGCGTGAAAAGGTTGGGTAGCTTCTGAAACCTCCACACTTCATATATCTTCAATATTCTGTAGCCATGGCGATCGGCTAGGGACAGCTCATGGCTTGTATATACGCGTCTGATCTTACGCTGGTTGGTGGTGTGATTACAAGCCCCATTGCTCTCCTCTGTGCACTTCACGCACAGAGGAAACATTAGCATGTGGTCAAAACGACGGGTAAGATCGGCATCCATAAATCGTGAGGGGGGAGCACGTCTACGAAAGAAAGACCGAAATAGTTCTTCTTCAAATTTGCTGAGAATTCCTCGATGGTGGGCAGGGCTGGTCCTACCAGTTTTTCAGGTGCACCTACGGGGTACGGATTGTTCTTCATCACGTCGGGGTATAAAGAGCAGAAGTCGTAGTAATGGAGTTTCACGCCCTCCGTAGGCGGAAAGTATAGTTTAAAGGGATTTGTACGCCCTCCGAACAAACTATCACCGCATTTGAGAGGCTCCAGCACAATTGAACGCTTGATCGTGTTTATCTCTTCACGGTACTGTCCATCTGTTTCCATCCGGGCATCATACTCATGCTCCCACAAGATCTTGTGAGTGAATTGAGTGCCTATAAGCTGATTGCGGTTACGGGTCCATGCCAGACTTTCGGCAGGAGATCTACAATGGATATCTCCTACGATCGCGCACCCAGGACAGGGGCATCCGTGCCACCAACAGCCGCTAAAGGAGTACAGAGCAGGGTGTGTCAATTTTAGGGAGCAAAGTGAACTCTTTAGATTTACAAAGACTACTAGTGACCAAATGATACATTTGTATGTGCTAAATTGAAATATGGCTTTAAAATCCAGATTTGACCACTTCTAGCTACTTATATTTGAAGTTGAAGTTTACGAAAAATCAGCAATTTTTGCAAGTATTTTTTTTATTGTATATAACTACATTTTACATACACTGCATACAATTAAAAACATTTTGATTGTATTTCAATATCAAAACTTAGAAATATAGATAGGTTTCTTGAACTTTGCCAAGGATGCCATGTCTACCTTGCTCTTGTTCCTGGACATGAGCTCCCTACTGGCCACCTGGCCACTGATGTACGCCTCCCTCCTCTCTTGTGAGTAAACATTTTGTGCTGCTTCAGTTTCATCCTTACACACCTCTCTATTGACTGTGTGTGTGATGGCCATGCAGGAACTTCCATTGGTCTATCCAGAAACTCCTTGATTGCAGCAGTGGTGAAGGAGCAGGTCAGAGGAGGCTCAGTCACGCCAGAGTTCCAGTCAATAAGCTCCAAGAGTTTGGTGGCATCTGGGTTGATGTCAGAAGTCTTCCTGGGTCTGACACTGCAGTCTCCTACCTGTGTGTCCTCATCTCCTTCACCTCTGATTTCTAGTATCCTCTTCACTGCCTCCCTCCTCTCCTCCTCCACCTCACTGCACAGCATGGCCTGGAGCACAGCCTCAGAGTGTGCATACCAGGCTGATCTCTTCACTGTAGGCATCACTATTCCTATCACTTCCTTCTGACTTCTGAGCAGCTCCATCTGATACAGTACATGCCTGGGAGCCTCCACCCAGCTGTGATTTAACTTGATGCTGAACCAGTTTGGCATGTAGACTCCCACTACGAATTCCACAATTATCCTCAGATTCTTCAGGTTCCTACCCTTCAGCCCATGTTTAGAAATCCACAATCTGCAGAACCTTAGAGCCGTGGTGACCCACCTACTGTGACAGACTGGCCCAATCTCCAGGAGAGCTAGACTCTGAGGTACCTCTCCCGATCTGATGGCAGCAATGATTCTGTAGCCATATGATTGGTCTGTGCTGAGGTCCTTGACTACCTCCTGACTGAGATGGGGTAGAGGAGGACCAACAGTGATCCTCGTGAAGTTTGGATTGATCTCCACCTCAGTGGCAGTGTCTAACATCTTCCCTAGGGGCCCAGACCACTTGTTGTTGCTCAATGTCTTGCCATCCAGTGCAGTCACAGGTGTCTAAGACAGCTCCCGAGTGTGCAAGTCACAGACAATCCACACCAACTTCCTGCTAAGCTTGGCCTCCACATAATGCATTACTCCTCCCTCCCAGCCAGTATTCACATTAGTAATGTCACCTCCTATGGCCAAAAGGGTCTGGTCTGCTCCTCTCTCTCTTAGCCAGTTCAACAGATGATCAGCAATGACCTCAGCATGACTTCTCTCGTCTGCAGCTTCCTCTGGTACAAAATGCCACAAATATTTCCCACCTGGTTCATTGCACACTGTGTAGTGTTCTTCCTTAATGAGGCCAGGAAACTGCCTGTCACTGCCCTCAGCTTCCATCATCACTTTGCTGTCATCTCTTTTCCAATCAAAGAAGATACAGGTGATGCCATTTTCCCTAATCTCTTCATCAAACTTCTTGACCAGCTCCTTAGTCAGCAGTCTCTCCTGAGCCCTCCTCACCTTGTTGTGGTCAATCACCAGTGCTGTATCAAACTCTGTGATAAGACCAGCATCAATCCAGGCAGCAGTGGCAATCTCTACACTCTCACTCAGCCAAGTGTGATGTCTCAAGCTAGCCAGAGCTATGTTGGTGATATCTTCAGTGTTGTATTCCTTCTTCTTAGCCACAGGCAAGGAAGAAGTTGTCGCAGCCTCTGGTATGAAGTCTTCGTCCTCCTCTCTCCTCTCTGCCTCCTCCAGTATATCTCCAGTCTCCTCCAACTCCATCTTCAGCAGTGACTCCTCCCTCAACTCCTCATCTTTCTTGGCTGACTCCTCTGCTTTCCTCCTCTTCCTCTCCTCGGCCTTCCTTCTCTGCTCCTGTCTCTGCAGCACTGCTTCCTGTCTCCTGGTCTCAGGGTGATCAGCTAGACCCATCTGGTGTGCCCCCACACTGCCCACCTTTTCTCTCTGACCTTTAATGAAGGCAAGCTCATGCACTGGTATCTTCTGCTCGCTCCTGCAGCTGCAGTCAATGTGAACCTCACTGTTGCAGACAGGGTTGCACCCAAGTTCACTGCAGCTCCTGATCACACAGCGTCAGATCAGGATGTCCACCAATTTGTCCAGTTTTATCATGAACCTATTTTTGACCTCGAGTTCACATTGCCAATGGACACCTTCACTGCCTCATCCCACAGTGCCTTCACTTTAGCCCTGATCCTGATCTCAGTGTTGATTACAGGTCCTGTGAATAGAGCGTTGGCCTTTCTCCACTGAGCCAGTAGCCCTGGAACAATGCCGTTGTTAATCAGGTCATTAACTGAGTAATTCCTCCTGTCTTCCTCACTCATCTCTCTCCTCAACAAACCATACCTCAGCAGATCTCTGGCTGTGGGCAGCTCAGCAGGGGGATGTTCCCTTCCAGTCCCCACCAAATGACTTAGGTGACAACTTGATTTACTTCCGGTTCTGATTTCTTTCTGACTCATCCTGTGGACCTGTGAACAAAAGAAATGTCATTGAAATTTGGATAGGCCTACTGATTATGATTACATAAAATTAAATTAATTGAAATTCTTAATATCTTGCTATAAGCTCAGATAAAAGGTTGTTATTATAGGTACAAAACTTAATTATTCAAAGTAATGACAATTTCATATATCTATCATCAAAATATACAGAAAGTTTGGGTCACACATAACATTTCGAATAATTTGAATTACACAATATTTACATTACGAAGTAATCAAAATTGTCGAAAAGGAGGGAAAACACATGCATTCACAATCAAAACTCAGCATTTGTGACTATGTGAAACTTAGAAACCATACTGCACACCAAAAATAACAAACGTTGACCACACATATCAATGGCACATTGATATACGCTGCTACAGTCATATTTAGGTTATATTTCAAACCTTTATGGTCGAATATAAGTAGGTATAGGCCATCGCCATGACCATTAACTTTAATGCGTACTTCACCTATGGTGCCGGCATGCTTTATGTATACACCTGTCTGCTGCTGTAGGTGTATGAGGTAGTAAATAGCATTATGCCCACAACTGCGAGGGTTGTTTCTGTGAATGACGGCTAAGGTGTCTTTAGGCATGAAATTGTTCTTCATCACCGTAAAGCATAATGAGGCGATTGTGGTTGCGACTTGCAACGGATCGCATTTGAAACTGTCTATGTGCATCTTTCTAAAGGCCTGGAAACATACTCTAAGCACGCGCACATCATTCACGCAATAACGCTCACATTCATGAGCTACATTGTAAGGATTAGTTTCATTAAAACTGTTGTAGTAGCGGTCAAAACTTTCACGTTCACCTGTACTCATACACTCATAGTTAAAGTAATTTTTGGGTGGAGGTAGTCCTACGTAATTTAAAGTTTCGCTAGTGAAGAATGTGTAAGGGAAATATCTTTTGAAACTTCGGCGACTACGCCCATTACCTTGGGTAGCTTGGCTAATTTACAAGGTGTGAATAATAAAGTGTCTTTAAACTGTATATTACCTCTTATTTGCATCTATATAAGTTTGTTTCCTCTTTTCAAGGGATCACCTGTAAATATCTCAGATGAATCGTGCTGAAATAGCTCCTTATAAAGGAACTGTGTCAAATTTTTCCCTGTTATGGGCAAGAATATACACAGTAATTTTTTTTAACTTGTCCGCTAACTTGACAATATAGGACACAAAGAGTTTCAAGGGGCTGTCGTGTGCAATCGTTTTAAGAACGTTTGTCCGTTTTCCACATCTGTGACACTCATCACATTCGACCTCCATGCACTAATCGCAGATAGTCTGGTTTACAAGTAGATGTGGGATAACCTCTTTGGTTTCAGCAACGTATATGTTTTTATATCGTAGTACACAGTTATACAAGGTTTATTTTTAGGCTTAGCATCTTTCATATAACATACATGCTTTACTCCAACCGCCTTATATTTATCATGGCATGTAGAACAGTGAATTTCATCACATTTATGCTTGAATTTCACCCAATTATCCATCATATGAAACATACCAAATCCACAAATTCTCATTTTCCTGCACGTGCCAATTGACTTATGGACCTCAAAGCAGTTATTATTGAAAAATGTGCGTCTGCATACATCACAGTCCCTCTTCTCCGCTTCAACCACACGACTTTCACATTTGGAGCTTTTAAACTGCGCACATACCATGTGGCAATCCTTACAATGTTTCACTGTATCATCCGCAAACTCGAGACATCACTTACATAAATCTTGATGCCTTCCATATTTTCGACTTTTATCATAACTCGTGTAAAAAGCCCTTATATTACGGATGGGGAGATACGATGAACCTGACAATCTTAAAATAAGTAGGGGTCTTGTACGATCTCTCACACTGCTTTTAAAAACATACACAGTCCTAAGACGAGCATCCATTCCAAATACAACTATACGAACATTCATTTCGTGCTCTATCCTTCACAGCTCTTCAGGACCCATATTACAATCAAACTCAAGCTTGCAATCTGAAGCCAGTTTACGGGCAAGCTGCACAACCGTAGGCAACCAAATTTTTGGCGTCCGTATATTTAGTACAGTAAACATACGGCGAAGACAAATGCTATAAAGCCGCAATCACGATCGGCGTTTATATGCCGCCTGTAAATAGCCTGAGAATTGAAATTAAGGGTATAAGGTGTGACACAATGACCCGCAACACGGAACATACGGTCATTATCTACCGTGAAGTTGCTCATATTGAAGGCTGTACTAGTTTGAGAGGTCTGCAATATACGGCCTAATATATACTTTATATCTACAGCTGCCAAGCGTATGAATGGTATTACTACCCAAAAATCATCTACATCCCCGTCATCTGACCCGAACCCGTAGGACAGCCTCGTCCTGACTTCACGTTCGTCGTGGTTCTGAAGGACAAACTTCACAATACCTTCAATTACGCGCCGTAGTCCGTGTTCAACACCATTGCTATATATGGACACAGGGTTAACCCTGACTACGTACCGTTTTCTAGTCAGGGTTGGGGTGGGGGTGGCGGTGCGCACCTACGCGAATGTTATGCCATCCTCTACAGAACAAGAAGCTGCTGCTGTTGTAGAGGATGTACCAAGAATTGAACAGGAATAAGGGACTACAACTTTATTTGAGGAAGTAACTATTGTGAGGTTTGTATCGTAAGACGTAGAGAGTTGGGGCTCTATTACTGGTGGTCTAACAACCGGTGCATTCCTGGCACGCTTTATACCTGACGTGGAAAACTTCATCATGCCTCCGTTTTGAATTGTCGCGTGGTGGTGTTACAGTTGTCGCTAGTGTGAGCTCGTTAGTGGGGATGGAGTCTGTGACAACAACTACACTGTCATCGGGGTCGTCTGTAATATCGATGATGGGGACATGATGCTCTACCTCATCGTCATTCACGGTTCTGTGGAAGAAGAGGAAACACAAGACTATAGAATATAAGGAACACCACTTAAATTTTTATTATATTTTGTAAATGACCCACTTAGGAGTGTGACGTGTTAGACATGGATTCTGTAGAAAAATTCAGGTTCACGAGCCAATCCACATATATTATATCTGGCCCTAAAGGATGTGATAAAACTGTGTTTATGTTTAAAATCATTAAAGAAAAGGGAGAGATGTTCTCAAAATTTGTGCATAAAGTTATATGGTGCTATTCGACGTATCAATCAGTGTTCAACGAGTAGCAAGATGATATTTTGTTCCCCAAAGGTGTATATGACGTTAATTCGTTAAAGGGAAATGAATATACAGTCACTGGAATTGATGATCTCATGTTGGAAATAGATAAAACGTTTGCCGAGACATTTACAGTGTTCTCCCACCATCTTAACAGAAGCGTGTTCTTCATCAATCAGAATCTATTTTTCAAAAATAGATACATGCGCGATGTGTCGTTAAATACACAATATCTAGTCTTATTCGCGCAACGAAGAGATGTGTTACAAATTGGGGTAGTAGCCAATCAAATGTTCCCAAATCAGCGTAAGGAGTTTTTGGAAGTTTATAAAGAAGCTATAAGTCAACGTTACGGATATTTGCTTTGTGGACTTCATCCACGAAACACGTTTAGGGTGCTTCTAAGAACGAATATATTTCCAAACGAGCCTGAAACGGTGTATATTCCAGACTGTCAAAGAGGCTGAAGTAATACCATGAATTAATAAAAATCTATCATCGACTGCCCCGAGCAATGCAACAGATGTTTGCTAAAAATATGAAATCAGACTTTTTAAAATGTATCTATGAAATCTGTCTTAACGTTATAAATTACAATGTATAAGTGAAACCACCTAAGAAGGATCGCCAACGCCGTTACAAGAACATAATATGTACACTCGCTCGTAAAAGTCAGACTGTGGGGAAGAAAAAACGAATTATTGTACAAAGGGGGGTCATTCCTCCCCATCTTATTTTCAGTTTTGGGACCTTTACTGACTATATTAATATAATGAAGAAGGTGGTAGTGATTCCACACTAGGTGTATGCTTCAGTACAACGTTCAAAGCGTCCAGACACGGTTCTGGAACCCCGTAAAAGCAGGCTTAAAAGAATGGAAGGCGAATTGTTAGCCCTATTAAACAGTGAAAAAACACCTGATGAGAAAAGAAGCTTATACCAAGAAGCTCTGCAGAAATTTCTTCAGAGAGTACGAAAATTATAAGAATCCGACAGAGATCCCCGTGGTTATTAGGCACAGCACGGACAACGATGAGCATCGCGACATTGGACCTTGGCCCGACGTTAAAGCTGACCAACCAAAGAATAACGGGTCGGCCCCACAACATATCGAGCATGTATTAAAAAGCAGCCTCCCACATACATTGAGGAATAAAGGTTTAAATCTTTATAATCTATTGAGTGAGGATCCCAACATACAGTGGACCGATACAGGTGAGATCATTGTGGAAGAAACAAAGGCACAGGCTCGAATATCGGTGACATCATCCATGATCTGGTGAGAAAGTGGGATAGGCCTTCACTATCAGGATGGAAGCAAATTAAAGCAAGGCTACAACAAATAAATGTCCCCAAAACATTGATAGGAAATTTGAACAGGTTAAAAGACTTGGAACATGCCTCGCATGTGCCATAACTGAGAACGCCGTCACCCCCAGCGGTTGCACCTATGAAGAAGAGAAAGAAATGGCCAAACAACAACAACGGTCAACCCTATCCACGTGCCCCTAAAATATGCAAATGGCTAACATATTAAGAAAACGTTATTATAACATTTCTAACCCAGCCTCCTACGGAGGCGTTGATAGACTGTACAGAAGTGATTACAATGATGGAGTAGGGAAAAAAGTTGTTGAGAGGTTTTTGTGGGAGCAGGACGCTTAAACACTTCATAAGCCGGTGAGAAAAAGGTTTAAAACAGCCAAGACAACAGCGGCATCGATTGGTTCCATTTGCCAAGCAGATTTAACAGACATGCAAAGATATTCAGTGTATAACGATGGTTACCGGTACATCCTATTCATAATAAATGTATTTTCTAGATATCTGTGGCTAATTCCTCTGAAAAATAAATCGCCTGAAACAGTGCTAAAGCCATCAAAACGTTGATGTTGAAAGAAAACAGTGTTCCTGGCTATACTTTTACGGATAATGGGAAAGAATTTTTAGGCTGAGCTTTTCAGAACATGTTGACAGAGTTTAATATCAGCTACTACACTACCAATTCTATACATAAGGCCTCTTTAGCTGAATGAGTTCAAAGTACCATAAAGGAACGCATGCACCGCTATTTTACCCATAAAAACACTATCGACATTCTGTGATCATTGGTTTCATCATACAACCGCTCACACCATCGCGCGATTGGGACAACACCTAACGAGATTTCAGAAAGAGGTACGCGCACAGAGCCTGATGTGAGAAGAGATATTCGTAGAATACCGCCACACTATGCGCGTTTAAAAAATCAATGATTATGTAGGGCTGTCGCGTTCGGGAAATAAATTCGCGAAGGGATTTCATCAAGGGTGGACACGTGAGATTTTTAAAGTTAGGGCTATGAGACCTAAAGGCGAGATAATGCTGTATTACGTTGAAGATTTGAATGGGGAAGAAATCGCAGGAGGCTTTTACCGCGAGGAGTTGCAGAAAGCGACATTTAATTTAGGAAAAAATGTGTTTAAAATTGAAAAAAAATTAGGAAGCAAAGGCTCAGGAAAGCGAAAAATGTACCTGGTAAAATGGCTAGGGTACCCAGAAAGCTTCAACACATAAAAGCTGATGCAATAATGAATCTTAAATAGTATGCAACATGGCGCCAAACCATTTCTACGTCACACTACCGTCCTCTTTTTCTCTGTCTGTACATCCTAACAACACCCTGGCCAAACTCAAACTTCCCCTCAGATATAACGTTCTGTTCCCCCTCACTAGCAACACATACACACTGGAGAACAGAAAAACAACTGTAATCAGACCACCTTCCCATCATCACTAGAACACGTTCTATACTCTGCCCCAACAACCTTAGGCACACTTACAGAAATTACAAGAAAGCTGATTGGGAATAGTTCAAAATACAGACTGAGGAACAATTCACCACATTAAACAGCACACCCATCATAAACATCAATAATGCCAACAAATACATACCCAAGGCCAACATTAGGAAATACAACCCAAATTACACCAGACAAATAGCCCACCTCATAAGAGCAACGTAACAACCTCAAACATAGCACAAAAACACCACACACAGAAGCCAAAACTGCAGATACAACAGCTCAGCACAGAAATAAACAACAAACTTAAAGAAAAAAAACAGAAACATTTAGGGAATTCATAACAACAATAAACCATTCCACTGATACATCCAGGCCATACAAGACTATAAACAGCATTACCCACTCTATCAACGGCATTCACACCTCACACGCGGCTATCTCTCGCAGCCGAAATAATATTCCAAAATATACACAACAAGCTAACATTCTAGTTAATCACTACGCAAAGATAAGTCACTTAAACAGAGCCAACAATCAGAAACACGCAGACAGACAAAGAGCCAGACACAAGAAACCCTTCAGACTCGACACGACCATTACACCCTTCAATACAGACCAGACCAAAAAGATCAAAAACATTAAGAATTCGAAGGCTACTGGACTAGACAACATATCTAACATACACCTTAAACACTTGGGCCCACAGGGAATACTAGCTCTCACAAATATCAGCACATATTCATACCAACACTATTATTTCTGACATATGGAAACAAGGTAAAATTATTACACTACTCAAACCAAACAAAATTCTAACAGAACCAGTTTCCTGTAGACCCATTACTTTACTATGCACGCTTTCCAAAGTAACAGAAAGACTAATCTTACAAATCACCAACCCACAAATACCACTATCGCCTACTCAACATTGATTCAGACCTCACCACTCAACCACTCACTACTCAACACAAACATGCACAATAACACCAAAAGGTGGCTGAGCAACTATCTTTCAGGAAGATACTCACATGTCACATTTAATGGCAAGTCATCCAGAAACAAGCTTTTTCCGAACGGGATCCCTCAAGGCTCTGTTCTCTCCCCAACACTGTTCAACTTATACATGCATGACATTCCAACACCCATAGATAACAAGCTTACTTTATCATCATATGCAGATGACATCACTCTAACATCCACCCACAACAACATCGACACCGCTACAAATAACCTACAAACATACATAAACAGTATACAAGACTGGCTCACTCACACAATAGACTCAAAGTAGCCCCCACAAAATCAACCATGACCTTGCTTACAAGCAACACAAAAGAACACCAGATAACTCCACAGCTTACACTAAACAACACCAACATTCCACACACTTACAGTGCCAAAATACTTGGAGTCACATACAACACATCATTATCTTTTCCAAACCACATTCAGGCTATTAAAAAGAAATGTACGTCAAGACTTAACACGATTAGGGTACTAACAGTCACAAATTTTGGACACCAGCAGAAAACAACATCACTCATATACAAACAATATATTCACTCAATTATGGACTATGCTAGCCCATGCTCGGCACCCATTACCTCAAACACACACATAAACACCTTACAGACTACAAAAAACGCACTTCGTATCATTACAGGATGTACTCAAACAACACCAATAGAACACCTGCACACAGAAACAAAAATACTGAAAATTAGGGAACATTTAGACATGAGGGGAACACAATTCATGGCAGCAGCGACAACTAACCCACACCATCCTTGCCACTACATGTACAATCATGCACCGACACCTCGCACCATTAAGGTAACACCAGAGAGATATTATAACCAAATACTCCATTCCATACTACTCCCCACAGACATCATACAATACTGAAAAAACACACACATACACCTAACCTACAAAGCACTGACACGACTCGGTCCGAATGCGGTCCTAGGTGCGAAGCCGCCACCCATTAACAGGTCAGAGACCAGCCTGAGCAGATCGGATCGAGTTAACTTAGCACGATTCCGATGTGGACATCACCCCAACTTACAGACATATAAACACAGAGTAGACAACTCCACAGACGACACTTGTCACCTGTGCCAGGACACACCGCGCTGAACCTCTGGTCCACTCCTGAGAGGGCGATCGGTTACTTGCGTGCCGTCGGCTTGCTCGATCAGGGTGGGCTGATCGGCTAACCAACAACAACACCCTGACCAACTTTGTAACAGAACTCCATGGTACCCATTGAATTGGGTCGTGATTCGTATGCGGTGGGGATATGCGAAATTTAGCGGGACACCCTTTTTTTAAATAATGATTATAAAGAACCCATTTTTACGGTTCTTAGAGACCTTGATGAATGTAAAAAAGCCGGAGTAACTCGGGATGAAACCATACGTATCGCCCGGATTGGGGATGCACGGTATTACAGTAGTAACACTAGGTCCGGGCCGTTATGGTGCGGCTGAGGATGTTGTGAGAGTCTTAAACGTTATTTTAAAAAACTCAAATCTTACGGCTGATTTAGTATACGAAATCGTAAACAAAGAAAACCTTGCACATACCCTAATCCTAATCACAGGCTAACAGAAATATTAAAGACAAAGGGCTGTTCAAAATTATAACCGAGGCCTCATGTATCAGATGAATTTGGAGAAATTGGGTGATGGCTATACACCCCTAGACATGTACTATATTTACAGCAATATAGTGGAGTATCAGTTTGTTGTGGGTACCCAGGCACGCCTGCTGTGCATTGCGCACATTCCCAACCATAGAGTACAGAGCTTGAGTATTACATATGACAGGACCCATAATGTGAATGTCGCAGCTAGTCTAATAACCAATTCCTCAATATATATATAAGAATGATTAAAGGAAAAAATTTCCCATTCGGTGATGGGAGCTTAACAGTGAAGCTGCACTTTCGACGCACTCAGTTATAATGGTCAAAAAGCCTTTCACAGTCTATCCAGGTGTGAGATACCAGCGTGGGAGTGAGCTTGGGTCCTTTTTTTCAACTCTGCTACGTACGGCTGTCCCCTTGCTGAAGAGGGGTGCCAGATACCTCTGGAGGAAATCGCTACAATCAGGTCTTAACACGGCAGAAGACATAATGGCGGGGGCTAAACCTAAACAAGCTCTAAAAAAACACTTAAATCGTATTCGGGACGAAATCATCAAAGATGCAAAGAGAAAAATGCATGGTGATGGGAAGAAGAAGAATAGGGCTGTCCAGAAGAAGGGGTTACCAGCATGTGGCATTAAACGTAAAAGGACATCAAAAAAGAAGTGTTCTAAGCGAATGAAACCTATGGGACCATTTTTTTGACTGTTATAAGCTAAAGATATTGCTCTCATGATTCATAGGCTGTTTACTACTTGTCAAGAGAGGTGGTACTATTTCTAACTCATCATAACACGCTTCATTCATCCGTGTAGTTCACACTGTTGTAAATCGGAGGTGTCCCTCTTTGATATGCCCCCAACTCAAGTTTCTGTTGAGCACAGTGACTTTATTACAATTAATCTATTAAACACAATTAGTTCCCCGAGTGCTCCTATAGAATTCGTGATACCCAGCTCAGTCCCTTACTTTTTTGAGGCAAGCTGCGTGCACATCTACGCTAAACTACGTATAGCCCATTCTGATGGAACGGACTGCGATGACAAATATGATGTATACCCTGAAACAAACTTTCTACACGCCATATTCAGCCAGTGTGACGTATATTTAAATCAGGTCAACATATCGGCAGGGACGGGGTAGTATCACTTATGGTCCTATGTGGAAAATGTGCTGAACTTTCCCAAAGAAGCGAATGATACCTTTTTAACTACCTAGAGTTATTATCAGATAAAGATGAAAGTAGTATGAAGGACAAATTTAAAAATTCTAAAAAGAAGATATATGAATGTTTTGGACGCCTGCATACAGACTTCACATTCCAGAAGTTGCTTGTGAATGGGGTAGATATGAAAATAAAGCTCACCCGCACGAATCCTGAGATTTGTTTAAATCTGGGGGCTGATCAAGCAGAGGGTGCAAAGCCCGTTGTGATTCATATTATGGAAACATACCTTCGCTTACGCCGTGTGAAATTAAGTTCGCCCAAACAAATAGAAACTGAGAAAATTTACTACATGCCACAGTAAAATACCCATTTAACAGAGTACAGATCAAACTATACACAGTGCCAGCAGGGTTGGCCTCGAAACAGAAAACGTGGCCCTGGGAGTTCTACCTAAAAGGTTGTTAACTGGATTTCAGGAACACGCTTCGGTGAATGAAAAATATAAAAAGAATGCCTTTAAATTCGAGAATTTCGGCCTTAAGAAAATATCTCTATACGTCAATGGCGTTGCGTTGGGAGGGCTGTGCATACGGATTATTCATCAGATGCTGTGTTGCCGCTTTGCGCGAGAGCATATAGTAATCTCGCCCATATTCCAGGTGCTTGTGATGAGCTCGTTATTGGGGTAACGCAGAAAGAATTCATCGCTTAATTTAACCTTTTTCCGTTTGACATCACACATGACTTATCTGCTAGTGTAAATAAACACTAAGATCCATAACAGAGTGGAAACATCTCAGTCAGATTGGAATTCGCCGAATCGATAGACGCGCCTATTTGTGTACTAGTATACCACGAATTACAAGCCATAATAGAAGTTGACAGATTTAGGAGCATTGCCACTGACTTTTAAAATGGACGCGAATACACTTCAGAGAGTAATGAATAGTGACTGAATCACGCTCTCCAAATTTATCGGTGTGTTTGCGAAGAATGAAACATTGAAATTGCCAACTACGAGAGAATGCGGTGGTCTTATCGTGCATACAGATGTTATTGGTGATGAAGGGATTCACTGGATAGCTATCTACTTTAAAAATAGTGACAGCCTATACTATTTTATTTCACTCGGGACTCATCCATGGAAAGACGTTATTATTGTAAAATTTCTCGAACAGCTACACATCCCCAAAATTGTCTGGAATCCCTATTGTTTCCATGGATATTTTAGTAACGTATATGGTATGTATTGCCTTTCATTTCTCATACACATATCACGTGGTAAGGAATTTATAAATTTTTTAAAAATTATTCGACCCGTGTTACACTGAGCGGAATCAAATGGTATGCAGACAGATAAAAAAGGTTCAGGTTTGTGCGCACTCAATGTGTTGTATGATGTTTTGCTCGTAAATATAAAATGAATAATTGCATCAATGTTGTCTCCAATAATGTTAATTTGTATATTCTGTAGCTTATTAAAATGTAACGGCAACTAATTCTGTAACTAATTCAAGATGGATATAAAAAATTGTACTATTTTATAAAACATGATTTCTATCATTTAATAAATTGATGAAAATACATTGAGTCTTCTTCTTACCCGAAACATAAGAAAAAGAAAAAGTTTACATTATTTCGATGGTGATGTGATCGCTGTGTTGAATGCGCGGTAAAACTTCTACCTCCCTACCGTATTTAGGTCTACGGCATGTGTTTCTTCAATGCTATCACGAAAAGAATGTATAACACGAGTCAGCCCCTCATCCATCGGACCTTTAAAGAGAAAGGATCATTTTAAATTAATTTGATTAGTTCATACATTTTTCTGAATATTTTTTAATAAAAACCCATTTTCTTTTCATAAAAAACACATGCAAAGCACACACACACACACACACACACACATATATATATATATATATATATATATATATATATATATATAGGAAGAGCGTTACAATGCGAAGTATCAAATATCTTCGAACCGTTCAGAGAAGTTTGTGACCCCTTTAAGAGAAAATTCCGAATAACCACATTTCAAATTAATTTATTATGGAATTTCATAAAATTATTTAAAAATTGGAAAGGATTGTTCATTGTTATAAGTAAAAAAAATCAACGATTTTTGATGAATAGAAATATCAAAACAGGACTTTACCATAATATTAATTACTAATTACTAATGCAAACTAATCTATAATTAAAAATTGAGGATACCTGCTATTTTGATGAAACATATTACAATAAAATATAATGAGATGAAAATGAATTACTACAGCCCCTCCATATATATTTATATATGATGAAATAATCATGAATGAAACACAGAACGGTGCTGAAGAGCATTCGCCTAATGACATCCTCAGGAACACTAAAATAAATAACAAGTTCGCGACTAAATATAGGCCACAAAAAAAAATAGAAAGAGAGGTACATAAACTTTTATACTAATATTTCAACTGCATTCCCTTGCGCCGGATCGTCAGGAGCGTCACTGAAAATATCATCAACTGTTTGCTTTGGAAATAATCCTTCCCGATCGGTTGCGTTAAAAACACTAATTGTAGCCACCGCGGCAGTGTCTCCAACTTCATATAAAGCCAGTAAACTGTAAAGTTGTTGTGACTGACTCATGATGCATGTGTTTATTCACTGGTAAAATAACTGCTGTCAGTTCCAGCTGAAATTACTTCCTTTCATATGTATGATTCCCACTTGTAAACACCAACCCAGAAGACTAATGGATGGATCGTAAGTTTGCTGATTGGTTGTCAATGTAGCTAGGCGGTCTATGTTAAATGTGTGTGCCAATCAGCTGTCGTAACACCGATATATCGGACCAACGCTTTGGGCAATGAAGTCCCGATTGGTTACCTACACGAAGAATGAAGGTGTGTCTTTATCAAATTTGGCTTATTCTCTCCACAGATTTATTTTCAATGCTCACATCTCAAGGTGAATGAGTGAATTGCCCACTCGCACGCTCTGTCACGGTGCCCTCAAGTATTTTGCATTAGTATATAAGATTTTTATTTTCCATTATTATATAAGATTTGAAATATTTCCACAACGCTAATATTCTTACAACCCTGGCACAATTTTTTTGTTCAGGAGATGAGTGTGAATACTTTATGCTTATTTGATTCCATTTGTACTAGTATAATACTCTCTATATTTCTAATTTAGGTAATTTGTTTGTATTAATAAATAAAAACAAACGTCGGTCTGTTTGCACTCATACGCCTCACAGCTTCATCCTCAGATTTCCCATTTTGGACATGGGTTAGGCTAGATTAAGTTACATTGGTTATTGAATCCGAACCATGGGTCGCTACATCATCTGAACACGGTCTCCAGTCCAACTACTACCCAGACCTTACGTCGCTTAACATCGCTGATCCAACGGGGAGCTGTGTTAGAACGAGGCCACAAAGCATACGAAATACATATACTAAATATTGTACATTATACAATTAATTAGTAATTTTTATGCTTTTTAGAAATTTAATTTCTAAGTGAAGTATAACAAATTGGAAGCATTCATGAATTTAAAATAAATAAAGAGGTTTATATTGTCGGTCTCTTTCCGCTCATACTACTCACAGCTTCATCCTCAGCTTTCCCATTTTGGACATGGGTTAGGTTAGGTTATGTTACATTGGTTATGGAATCCGAACCATGGGTCGCTACATCATCTGGACACGGTCTCCCGTCCAACTACTACGCAGACCTAGGTTAGGTTAAGTTAGGTTCATAAGAAAGACCAAACCTAAAGACAATCTCTATTTAGAAACCATTAGTTAGAGACAGGTACTTTTTTAGGCTAGATTGTCCTTATATTATTTCTTAGGGTTTTAGGTCAAGTTATGTTAGGTTAGGTTCCAGTTACGAGGAGAACCTATGGTATCAACCATAGGTTAGGTTAGGTTAGGTTCCAGTTACAAGGAGAATCTATGGTCTGAACCATAGGTTAGGTTAGGTTAGTTTAGGTTCCAGTTAAAAGGAGAATCTATGGTCTGAACCATAGGTTAGGTTAGGTTAGGTTCCAGCTACAAAGAGAATCTATGGTCTGAACCATAGGTTATGTTAGGTTAGGTTCCAGTTACAAGGAGAATCTATGGTCTGAACTGCGGGGCACTACATCATCATCAAGAAGAGATAGGTTAAGTTAGGTTAGGTTCCACTTACAAGGAGAATCTATGGTCGACCATAGCTGCAGACATTAGTTAAAGAAAGGTTCGAGACATGGGTTCGATAACTTAAATAGAGATAGCTTTTTCGTCGTTCAGTAACAGGGCAAGTACCCACCCTACCCAGGAGCAAGCATGCCGGAACGAAAGTCAGAGAGAGAAATGGTGAGTTGCAACATTAAATGTACAGGGGTCCTGCATATTTTAGCTGTTAATTGTTATTCAGATTAATTATAGGCCTATATATGAAAACAATTGGGTTCAGAAAAAAATTTCACTATATATATATATATATATATATATATATATATATATATATTAATGTCTCTATGTCTGGTGAATGAGTCAATTGCTGTCTGATCGCCTCTATTATTATTTTTTTATGCATATATTCCATCGTTTAAAGTGTGTAATTCTTATGTTGAGGGAGGAAATTGCTGTCTGATCTCCTCCTCCCTGTATATAAATTTAATAGATAGATTAATTCCCTCAGCAGCGGTTAAATTTATAATATAAGCATGCAATTTAAAAAAATTTTAAGCGTAAATTCATTGATGTTAATATCTTCATTGAATAAAATTACCAGATGTTTTTCATAAATTGAATTGTATTCATACTAAAGGAGGACTTTCGAACTCTTTTTCAAGTGTCTTAAAAATAATTTCAAAGTTTTTGAATATTTTTTTTATTAAAACTCGCGAGGTATTGATTGAATAAGTTCTTTTAAAATGAAACAGATCCGAGGGAGAGAGAGAGAGAGATACAAGGAGTTACAAGGAAAAGAAGTACCTCAAAAGGCCTTACGGCCCATACCGAGGAGATACCAATGGCAACAGGTGCCACGGAAAATTTTCTACACACTCAAATAGTGTGCAAGATTTGGTCTAACCTTTTCTTGAAATGATCCACAGAGGAACTGTTCACAACTTCTGAAGGGAAACTGTTCCATGTGTCACAGATCTTATACATAAAGTAATTCCCACACACACTAGTCCTAAACCGTTTCAAATTCAGCTTCCAACCATTGTTGCGAGTTGGGTTATCATTTAAACTAAACATGCTTCTAAAATTGACATCGTTGAACCCGTGTAAGAGCTTGAAAACCTCGATGAGTTGACCGCGCAGCCTCCGAGTTTCCAGAGAAAACAAGTTCACGGCGCGTAAGCGTCGGTTGTAGCCCATATGCCTAACGGAAGGGATTAACTTTGTGACCCTCGCCTGCACTCGCGCCAGCTTCTCAATATCTTTCCTGAGGGTGGGCGACCAGAACTGAACAGCATACTTCAGGTGCGGCCGAACCAGGAAATTGTACAGAGAGAGCACAATCTCCTTGTTTCGAAACTGAAATTGCCTCCTGATATAACTCAACAGCTTCTGGGCTTTCTTTTCCACCTCTACGCACTGTTTCGTGAACTTAAGGTCGCTGCTAATTAGCACACCCAAGTCCTTTTCCAAATCAGTCACTCGATATTACTCCCCAACATGGAGTAGTCCGACTTGGGATTGGCGTAGCCAATGTGCATCACTTTGCATTTACCCAAGTTAAACGGCATTTGCCAGTTTTCGGACCACTCTCCTATCCTACCAAAGTCCGCACGCAGTTCCTCGATCGCTTTGGGCGTCCCAACATTGGCCCCAAGCTTGGTGTCATCAGCGAATTTGGCGATCCGACTGACGATGCCACCGTCGATGTCATTTATGTAAATGATAAACAACAGTGACCCCAAACCGGAACCCTGAGGAACCCCACTAGTGACCGTGGCCCAACCCGAACTAACCCCTTTAATTACAACCCTCTGCCGCCGATTCTTCAGCCAGTTTTCAATCCACCTACCTACTTCCCCACCGATATCCAGCGCGCACACTTTCGCTATTAGCCGGCGGTGAGGTACCTTATCAAAGGCTTTCTGAAAGTCGAGATAAAGTATATCAATCGCCCTAATCTTATCATACTCACTCAACATGGCGTGGAAAAACTCGAGCAAGTTGGTGAGACACCACCTATACCGTCGAAACCCATGTTGGGGGTCCCCAAGCAGGTTGTAGGAATCCAAATGGTCAACGATCCTATCCGCTATTATCCTCTCTAATAATTTACCTACAACTGAAGTGAGACTAATGGGACGATAGTTGCCTGGACTTTCGTGATCCCCTTTCTTAAAGATAGGGGTCACGTTGGCTTCCCTCCAGTCACCAAGCACCTGGCCCGTTTCCAAAGATTTGTTGAAGACTGTAGCCAGGTGAGGAGCCACCTGGTCGCGCACCTCCCACAACACTCTGGGGAGAAACTGGTCTGGCCCAGGAGCCTTAAACGCGCTCAGAGAGAGAGAGAGAGAGAGAGAGAGAGAGAGAGAGAGAGAGAGAGAGAGAGAGAGAGAAGAGGAGAGGGGGTAGAGAGAGAGATTGAGAGAGAGGGAAAGAGAGAGAGAGACAGAGAGAGAATGTTGTCACAGAAACAGGCGGTCAGTTAGAAAGTGCGGCATTCGCATTCCGATGTGGCGGCTGCTGTTGCTTGAGGCTAAATTGTTTGGCTTTGGAGCAGCCTCCGCAACTAACCTGATTCTATTATGTGTCAAATTTTGTCCCCGCTGCACCCTTTTTTTTATTCAAGAGGAGACGATAAATCCATTTCAGGTACGTACACATCTAAGAGGAAGTAACATACATGTACGTCTTTCTTGTAATAAAAAGTGGTTATTTTTAGTTTTTTGAAGGTAATTCGTTTCTTCCGATTTATAGGGAATTTACTAAAATTGACAATAAACATTATAAATATTCTATGAGAATATTATAATGTTTATTGCCAATTTTAGTATACTGAGTTTCTCGTTTCAGATTGCCTGTTTGCTTGCTTGTCTGCTTTTGTGCTTCCTCTTCTTTGTTTTTACTCTGATTTCGCGGAATTTTCTTTATAAAAAAATATATAATAAAGTAGAATAAAATAACCTTGAAACTATAAAACTGTGTATACATATATATATTGTTTAAAGTGTGTATTATTATTTTTGCTTGTATATTTATTTTCTGTCATTTGTTTCTTTATTCAATGTCTGTTATTGGAATTTATCTCGGATTTATTTTTTTTTCTCAGATGGTATGGATTTTCACTAGTTTTAATAAATAAATAATTAAAATAAGTGGTGCCCTCTGGAAACCCTCTATATATAAATAAATTCAATAACTGGCAACCGTTCCATATATAAATAAATAAATTCAATGTCTGGCAACCCCTCTAAGCATTGAGAGCATCATTCTCTTTCCTTTAACAAATAAATAATTAAAATAAACATCTGGCAAACCTCTACATATAAATAATTATAATAAATAACTGGAACCCTCCATATACAAATAAATGGCGCTATCTGGCAACCCCCGACCTTCTATATAACAGATGCTGGTACCATAAGCTCCCCACCCTCCTTGTTCCAATACCCCCTTGCAACATTACACTCCCCCTTTGCAACATTGCCCTCCATTTGCACCATTAACATTTCCTCTTTGCAACATTCATCGATATTTGCAACATTGCAATTGCAATTGCACTCTCCCATTTTTCGCCCATGCTACTACTGTCCAACCTTGTAGGTTCCCGACCTTTTTTAATAAGAAAGCTCTCCTCGAGAAAATTAATTCAACGATTACCTTCCGCGTCCCCCTGCATTGTATCGTAATTCAAGCTAGCGCAATTAAAGTCACCCATAATTAAGGCCTGCTCACTACCCATTATTCTCTTCAGTTCACGATATAGCTCTTCGTCAGCATCAGCTTCTTGATTAGGGGGCCTATACAGGGTGTTTCATAACATGTGGGACGCACTTTCAGGAGATAGATTCAGGACTTGAAAACAATGAAAAAAGTTTATATAAATATATGCCCGAAATCGCTTTGTTTCCGAGTTACAGCCCGTTTTGTGTTCCAGCAATTCTTTCCGTAAACTTTTTACAAACACTGCTTGCCGACAATGTTTGTGAGTGTGTACGAGACTTATTTCATGTATGGCCTTGCGGAGTGTAATGTTTTGTACACTGTATGACATGTTTCAATATCGTTGAGTGTAGACATCAGTCAGTCAGAGGTGCATCGCCGTGTTTCACTCTTCGTATTCGTAACTTCTTACCGTGAATAAGTGCAGTACAATGAAAAAAACTTTAAAAGTTTTTATGCTATTCAGTGATAGTGTGCATTTGAAGTGAGAATATAGGTTATTCAAAAAGAGAAATGGCAAACATGCATCTCATGTATGGACTTGCCGAGTGTTATGCGGCCGCAGCAAGACGTCTGTATGCGGAAACGTTTCCGAATCACCGTCTGCCAGATAAGAAGACCTTTCAGAGAATAGACGAGCGTCTTGGTGAATCAGGATCATTCAACAAGCGAGTTTCAGATGGTGGTAGACCAATCAGCGCCAGACCTATTGAGATGGAGAGGCGGATCCTGAATCGCGTGGAGGAACATTCTGGTGTCAACACCCGAAGGATAGCAGCAGCAGAGGGTGTAAGATACACAACTGTGTGAACAATTTTACGGGAACAACAGCTTTACCCATATCACATTCAGAGAGTACAAGGCCTTACTGAAGCATTATTAGTATTACAACTTCTGAAGGCATATTTGTGTTCTTTAATACGGGTTTCAATATTTCTTTCAGTTTCTCCTACGTGATTTAGTATACGTAGGAGAAACTGGAAGAAATATTGAAACCCGTATTAAAGAACACAAATATGCCTTCAGAAGTTGTATTACTAATAATGCCATTTTTTATCACGCCAGCCAAAATAATCATGCTATAGATTGGGAATCAAGTAAGGTACTTTATAAATGTAATAATTATGTCAAAAGAAAAATAATAGAGTCTGTATGTATAGAACAATAGGTGTGTCAATTTGGGAGGTGAACATTAATTTTTGCCAATTCCTTCACTGAGGGGTTTTAAAAATATGTTTTTGGATGTGAAGAATTCAAATCTGCTATTATTTTTGTGATTGCTCAACACTTAGCTTGGTAAATCTACGTTTGATTGAAAAGCACATAAATTGCTCTTGGAAAACAACATTTATTAATTTTAGCTTCTCAAAATGTCAGGTAATGCTATAAAAATTTTAGTTTCTCTGCATAAAACATATCCTAGTAATCATAAAACATATCCTTGTAATCATAAAACAACATTAGAAAGTAATGACATCAGTAAAAAAAAGTATTTAAACAAGTTTCATCAAGTCTTGCTTTGATTCGTTCTTGGACATCAGCCGCCGACTTGCTTCTTGGCATCTGATATAGCCCTCACGTTTCTCATGTGTATACACCCTGCCTGCTGCCTCTGTGACTTGTTTCACACACCTCTCTATTGAATGAGCATGACAGGGCCACTGTGGAACTTGCATAGGCTTGTCAAAGAACTTCTTTACTTCCGCTGTAGTCAGTTTACATGTCAAAGGAGGTTCAAATATCCCGTCAGACCAGTCTGTCAGCTCCAACACGGAAGAAGCACTGGGGTTGATGGAAGGTGTCTTCCTGGGACGTACAGAAAGATCTCCAAGTGTTTCATCATCTCCACCCCTCATGTCAACAATCTTTTGGACACCAGCTCTCCTCTCCTCACTGTCATCTGAGCACAAGAGTGTCTGGATTATCATTTCGCTGAATGCATACCATGCTGAGCGCTTGATGGTTGGCAAAACAGTATCCACTACAGCCTTCTTTTGCAGCCTAACTAGCCGCAGCTGAAACAAGATGCGGCGTGGGCCTTCCACCCAAGAGTGTTTTACTTTGATGTTGAACCAACAGGGGTAGTACACACCAACAATGTATTCCACTATCAGTCTTAAGTTGTTGAGGGTTTTGCTTTTAAGGCCATGTTTTAAAACCCATATGCGACAAAGCCTGTTTGCTGTTGTCAACCACCTTGAATGGCTCACTGGACCAATTTCAAGATGGGCCAGATCTGTTGGAAGTTCTCCTGTCCTTATGGCCTGTGTGATCCTATACCCGTACGCTTGATCAGTAGATAGATCCTTTACGACATTGTCACTCAGTGAAGTAAGAGGCTCTCCAATTGAGAGTTTGGTGAATGAAGGATCAATTTCAAGTTCGGTTGCAGTGTCTAGCATCTTGCCAATGTTACCTGTCCAGTTGTTGTTAGACAAGGTCTTCCCATCCAGTGCTGTGATCAAGTGTCGCAGGGGTAACTCGTTAGTGTGGAGGGCACAAACCAACCAGATCAGCTTACGGCAAAGCTTGACCTCTACCCAATGCATGGAACCACCCTCCCAGCCAGTGTTAACATTTGTAGAATCACCTCCAATGGCCTGCAGGCTTTTATCAATGCCCTTCTTCTTCATGAAATCTACAAGATTATCAGCAATAACTTCAGCAGGTTTTTTTCTCGTTGAGCCTTTTTCAGGAGTGAAGTGGTAGAGATATCTTCCACCTGGCTCACTGCACACAGAATAATGCTCTTCTTTGATGATGCTGGGGAACTGACGATCTGAATTGTCTGCTTTCAGCATAACTTTAGTTGTATCTTGACGGCCGTCAAAGAAGATGCAGTCAATTTCACCCTTCTTACAAAGATCATCAAATTCCTGATCCAGGGATCTCATAACTTTTTCTTGGGCCCTCTTGACTTTATTGTGATCAACTACAAGTCTCTTGTCTTCTTCAGTGATCAAGCCAGCATCTATAAAGGCAGCAGTGGTGATGGCAGCTGTGGCACGCAGGCCAACACCATATCTGATGCTATGCATAGTAACATTAGGTATTTCTAATGTGTTGTACTCTGGCTTTTTATTGGAAGTTGAAGACGTGCTTGGTATTTCTAATGTCACTTCATAACTTCCATCCTTTCCATCTTGAGCATCAGCTATTTGTTCTTCATTTTCATCATCAGAGAAAATTATTTCATTTGATGGCATTGAAACATCCTGCTTACTTGTCTGCTTATATTCAGCAAGCCTTCTTCTTTCGTCTTCTTGCCGCTTCTGCTTTTTGACTTGTCTGTTGTGCTCAGGTTGATCTGGCAAGCCAATCTGATGTGGTCCAATAGAACCAGACTTGTCTCTCTGACCTTTAATGAAAGCAAGTTCCTTCACAGGGATCTTCATCTCCCTAGGGCATGTACAGTTAATGTGAGTTTCGTTTTTGCAACCAGCATTTGCAAGGCAGCCAAATTCAGAGCAGAGAACAATTTTACACTTGCAACTGAGGATGTCAAAAAGCTTGTCAAGTTTTGCAATGAAAGCCTCTTTGACATGTAGCTTTCCTCTCCCAAGAGATATGTTTTTGGCCTGCTCCCAGCTCTCTTGGATCTTGTTTAAGATTGTGACTCGTGAATTTACAACGGGGGCTACAAAAGAACTGTTTGCTCGTTCCCACTTTTCAAGCACTTTAGGGTAAATGTCCTTTGCAAGACTGGCTGCTGGGTAGTTTCTCACATCCTCACCACTTTGTTCTCTTAGCAGTAACCCATATTTCAGAACGTCTCGCAGAGTTGGGAGTTCAGAGGGCAACAACTCTCTACCAGTTCCAATTAGGTTGCTCATATGTGTGAATGTCCCCAGTCTTGTCCTCCTTTTAGAAGCCATTGTAGGTCAATTCCCACTGGTTAGGATGGTAGCACTGACGGACAAGTAATCTTCAGCACACTGATGAATATGTTTCAACCTGTGAAATAAGCAAAAACAGCAGTGCATTATATATACAGCATATATAGTTATTAATATAATAATTATTATATAATTCCACAAAAAGTCAAAAAAAGTCACTATTTTTATGTAGCTTCTTACCAAGCAAAACTAAATTATATTAAATTAACAAAAATATCTTTAGAATTCCTAAGTCATGCTGCAACTTTTTAGCACCCCTCATATTTGGAATTTGAAAGTTGAAAAATTCAACACACCCTAATAGAACAAGAAGATAATTTTAATTTGTGCGAAGGTACTTATTAGTTGGACCCTTTAATGAGATCCTTGGTCAAAAAAATCTCTTACGGAGTTGGGTGAACGGGTTTCAACCTAAGTGTGAATTTCTTAAAGGTCTCTGGATTGTTTCCTTACTCGCTTTTGGTACATTCGTTTTTTTTTTCGGTAAAATGTAAATGGAATAATAAACGTAAATGTAAATGTAATAATGGAAGTAATAAATGTGGAAATAAATATAAATGCAATAAATGTAATAATAAAGGTAATAAAATAAATGTAATAATTAGTGTAAAGGTAATAATAATAAATGTTAAAAAATGTAAATGCAATAATAAATGCAGTAATTATGTCAAAATAATAGAATCTCTATGTATAGAACAAGAAGATAGTTTTAATTTGTGCGAATGTACTTATAAGCGGGACCTTTTAATAAAAATGCCCTTCTGGGGTCGGAGGAACGGGATCTAGCCTTGGTGCGAATTTCTTAATGGTCTCTGGATTGTTTCTGTCTCGTCTCTTTCATTCGTTTTTCGGTTTATAATTTCTGTATAATAAACAACAATGTAATAAAAGTTTTTGCATTTAATACCGGGAAAGTTTGAACGCGTCAGACAGTCTATGAGAAGGCGTGTTCAGGCGTGTATTACCTTTAAAGGTAAGGCGGATACTTGCTGGAACACAAAACGAGTTGTAACTAGGAAACAAAGCGATTTCGGGCATATGTTTAGGTAAATTTTTTTCATTGTTTTGAGGTCCATAATCCATCCTGAAAGTGCGTCCCACATATTATGAAACACCCTGTGTGTATATATATATATATATATATATATATATATATATATACCGCCTAGATTTGTGTCGCCTACAACTGCCGAGATTTCGTATTCACAAACAACAGCAAACTAAATGATAAAGTGGGAATATCCCCAACTATAATATCGGATCACAACATTATTGAAATAACAACCAATATAAAAGCAACAGGAAAGGAATGAACACGAACAACAGAAAGAAGCAAATTCAAATTTTTTAATTTTCACTCCAAAGCTATAAACTGGGAAGATGTTGCATCCAGCATGGAAGTAATAGATTGGAAAACCATTTTCAAGGCCAAGACAATGGAAGAGATGCTGATGACTTTAGAGGAGAAGAAGCTGGAAATTGTGGAAAGACATGTCCCAAAAATACAACAAAGAGAAAAGAGAAGCAGGTTCCAGAGAATAAAGGTGTCATTGTTCCGAAAGAGAAAAAGAGTGACTGCAAAATTAAGTAAACTGTAAAAATAACATCAGAAAAATATTAAGTGATAAACTGCAAAGTATCGATGACGTCATACAGGAACAAATTGAGAAGAATACAGAAAAAGAAGACGACGCTATAGCAGCGATAAAGGTAACTCAATGTACTTCTATAATTTTGCAAATTGGAAGTCGAAAAATCACACGACTATCGGATCTTTGAAAAATGAAGACAGTGCTTTATCTGTTGATCTAACAGAAGTATTTGAAATATTAAGAGCTCAGTACGAATCACCTTTCAGTATCACAAAAAGTGACAAATTGATATGCGATAGAAACGCGTTCTTTGAAGAACTAAAGAGGAAAGTATAACGGACTTCGACTTTACGAAGCTATAGGAAAAGTAAAAGCACACTCAGCGGCAGGACCGGACAAATGGAATGCCACACTGATCAAAAACTGCAAGAATGCAATCGCTGAGCCCTTATATTGGATATGCAGACGATCACTAGACACGGGAGAAATACCTGGCATCCTGAAGAACGCGAACATAGTCCCAATATACAAAGCAGGAGATCGATCCGAAGCTAAAAACTATAGGCCAGTGTCGCTTACATCTCATCTCACTAAAATATTTGAAAGAATAGTTATACAGAAAGTCTATGGCTTTTTCGAAACTCAAAAAAAATTCATTAATATCCAACATGGGTTTCGGTCAGACAGATCATGCCGATCACAACTAATGGAACACTACAATAACATTATTAATGCACTTGAAAGTAATGTAAACTATGATGTAATATACACAGACGTTGCCAAAGCGTTCGACAAGTGTGACCATGGAATCATAATACATAAACTGAAGCATATGGGAATAACAGGAAAAGTAGGGAAATTGATATATAATTTCCTTAGTGAGCGGCGGCAAGTCGTTAAAGTACAATGAGCAATGCGAGTCCGAATTTCACTCTGGCTAATATGTATTTTTATGTAAAATTTAATTCTAAGAGGGGTTTCTTTTCTGCAACTTTTCCCAAAAATTGCGTCATCATGTTCAAAATTGCGGTTTTCTGTTCTATGTTGAAGTACCGAATATTCAATTGAACACAACCTCATATTTTTAACCCTTTTTCATAATTTGTTGCCATTTAGACACATTATCTTTGCTTAACTCTTACACAGGTTTAATACATACATACATAAGAAAAAAATCTACTCCATTTGAATCTTTGGAACCATTTGGACGCAGAAGGCGAAGTTCAACATTCTCTCAATAGATGGCTCTGAGCAATTACGCCAGTTATAACACTGGTCTACAGCCAAAATGCTTCGGAAATAAAAGTAGTCAATCTTTACCTATTTTGGGTCACTGAATACGAAAATGATGCCTAAAATTGCCAATTGGCTCTATTTATAAAGGTATATCAGGCAACCCTGCACCCTACTAACTGGACTGCATCTGTCGCGTAATATGTAGACGCCTGTGACACATCGACGCATTGACTCTACTGCGCATGCGCGTAGTTATATTTTTATTTTAATATATTAATGTAAATATATACATATATATACAATAAAATGTAATTTTTAATTTATCTATTACATTATGTATTTGTAAGTTATTTATTAAAAAATAGATTGGATGATTTTAACATATTGCTTCCCATAATGTTTTTGATATTAATATAAATGGAATACTAACCTAACTTAGCCTTACCTAACTTAAAATTATTAAAATGCAATGTAATTACATTAATTTATTAAAATAAAAAAATATATAAATACGCGCATGCGCAGTAGAGTCAAGGCGTCGGTGTGTCACAGGCATCTACATATTACGCCACAGCATCAGTTCATTCACGGAAGTCATACAGTGCACCCTTGTCAAACTCTTTAATGTTTGCTTTTGAAACTGAATTTTTTTCAGCCTAATTTGAACAAAGATGCCTCGTAATTGCGTAAACAGTGTAGATAACTTCTGTTATGTTTGTGGAGAATTGACTTTTGCATCACAAAAGCGTGCTATAACCGCCGTGATTAGGAAATCCTATCACCTTTATTTTTGCTGTAAGATTGGAGATTAGGACAAGAGCTGGGCCCGATACATATGCTGCAATACTTGTGCAGCAAACCTTCGCCAATGGTTGAATCGGAAAAGGAAATCTATGCCTTTTGCAGTGCCAATGGTGAGGAGGGAACCAACAGATCATGTCAGCAATTATTACTTCCGCATGGTGCCTCCAGTCAAGAAAGGTATTTGCAAGAAGAAAAAGTGGATTTTACAATATCCGAATATACCCTCTGCTATACGCCCGGTACCTCACGGCGAAGGACTACCCGTTCCTCAGCCCCGACACTCATTCTCCCTGGAGTCAGAGGACGAGGAGAATGAAGGAACCTGCGAAACTTGTGAGCCTTCAACTTCACAAGACCCTGAATTTGTTTATAACTTGACATCTTCTAAACCGCACATGATAACTCAAAATTAATTAAACGACCTTATCAGAGATTTAGAACTGCCAAAGAGTAATGCAGATCTGTTGGGCTCCAGATTGCAGTTAGAGGGTGTAAGTTTCGTGACCATCAAAAAGATTTTGTCCCATTCTTCATCATGGAAGGTGACTTTGTAGCTTGCAATGACAGCGATGGTCTGATGACAGTTCTCAACATTATTCACAATCCTGATGAGTGGAGACTGTTTATTGATTCATCGAAGTTGAGTCTAAAAGCTGTTTTGCTGCATGTTGGCAACGTATTGCCATCAATTCCAGTTGGTCATGCAGTACACATGAAGGAAACATATGGCAACATGAAGCAACTTTTGAACTGCATAAACTATGACAAACATCAGTGGCAGGTTTGTGGTGACTTGAAAGTTGTTGCTATCGTGCTTGGACTGCAGCCGGGCTACACTAAGTATTGCTGTTTTCTGTGTGAATGGGATAGTCGGGCTAGGACTTCTCATTACATCAAGAAGGATTGGCCACTCCGACACTCATTGGAACCTGGAACAAAAAATGTTCAGTATCCTCCACTTGTAGAATCGAGCAAGATTTTGTTACCACCCTTACACATCAAACTGGACGTCACGAAAAATTTTGTTAAGGCTATGGATAAAACGGGGGCAGCTTTTAAGTACCTCGGTGGTAAATTCCCAAAGCTCAGTGAAGCAAAAATCAAGGAGGGTGTATTTGTTGGTCCACAGATCCGCGAGCTTCTTAGAGATGAGGAGTTCGACCGTATCCTAGGTAGTGAGGAGAAGACAGCGTGGAATGCTTTCCGGTTAGTAGCAACCAATTTTCTCGGAAATACTAAAGCTGACAATTACAGGGAGCTGGTGATGAACATGCTGAACGTTTCCACCAGGATATCTCAGCGATGGAGAAACGCTACAAGGGGAAATGGAGTCCATCATTGTTAGCAGACAAATGCTGGACAATAACAAGAGATGCTCCAGAAGTTGAGTACAAGAGACAAGCAAAGAAGCGACGGGTTGAATCAATATAAGTGACTGCATTATACAGGTATGTTAATAATATATGGTATACATATACGCAAAATATGTAACTTAAATTTTCTTGGAAACTGTAGCCAATCGACTGTTTTTATGGTCATATTCGTTTTCAGCACCACAAAATCCATAATAGGAAACATTTTATCTCCGAAGCACAAACTTTTTCAAAATTTGTAGACCAGTGTAATTGTGAAGTAGAAGTGAGTGGACGCCATTTTTTTCGGTAAGTGTTTTTTGTAATTTTCCTAAGTTTAATCACCATTATTATATTTGTTTTGACTATAATTTCATTCTAGAAGTATTAAGGAAGCTCCCTGTTTACTTTGTTTAAGTAATATTTTTAATAACTGTGAAGAAAAGACTTTATTCAAAGTTCGTTTCGAAATGGACGCAAAGTTTTCATAGGGTACATTTCTGTTTATGATTACACGTGTGTCCAATTGAATATATGAAATGAATTTTTTATTACAATTGTTTTTATGTACTGTTATATATATATATATATTATTTATATATATATATATATATATATATATATAGAGAGAGAGAGAGAGAGAGAGAGAGAGTACTAACTACCACCCACTAATTACCTTATTAGACCTTTGTTGACTAATGGACACATAAATTATTTCATTTAGAAATGTTCTTAAAAAAAAAAGATTGCTAAAAATGCTTATATATATACCTCCTATGCATATTTCAAGTAAAAAAATGAACCTCTACTAAAATTAAATGGTACTCAATGACAAAGGGTTAAGCTTATGTTACACCATTATTACGAATTTTAAATTAAATTTGCAATGCCAAATTCAGTTTTCTATTACCAAAATAAATATTCATTACAAAATTTAGGTTAATTTGGTAATTAAAAACGCCGGTTGGCAACCCTGATTATAACCAAAAATTATATTCCTTGTCTATATTTATGGCGAAAGAACACTATTCATACTGATATGAATTTGTTACAGATTGGACAAGAGCGAGAATAAGCACCGACTAGACGTGATGGCCGAATCTGCCCCCAAAACCAGGAAAATGTCAGGTTCAAAGCTCTCGGATGTTGTGGGCCCGGGGAAGGAGTTCATTCCCAACGAGGTGCCGACTTGGAGAACCGTTCTTCAGAGAGGGATTCGTCTGCAGGAGGAAACGTTCCTCATTCATGACATCCAAAGGTCTAAATACCCTATCAGAGAGATGACTGACGAGCTGGCTTCACTCGTGATGACTCAGTGGAGGAAGTCGAATGTAAAGTTCTCCCCGCCTGTGATAATCACAGAAAAATCGCTCTCATATAAGATCTTGTTGAAATGGAAGGAGATGACAGACGTCGTGAACGGGAGAGTTAAGTCTGCTACCCAGGAGAAGAGGATGGCTGATCTGGATAAACTCTGTGAAGTCTGCGTTTGCAAGCATCAGATCTTGTGCGGCTCAGAGGGGAGTGGATGCTCAGGATGCTCCCTCAAGGCCCATGTGAACTGTAACTGACCTTTGGAGGTGAAGATTCCTAAACTGGACCTTCAGTGGCTGTCCTACCAGAGAGTGAAGAATTCCGAAGCTTCAGGAATCCAGATGTCTTCTGTAGACTTCGAAGACAGCAGGAGACAGATCAAAGCAGCGAAGAGGAAGGAGGCTGAAGAAGCTTCTGCTGTGAAGAGGAAGAAGAAAGAGGAGGCTACTAATGAGGAGCTTCTCATGAAAGATCTTGAGGAAGACGAAGAGCCAAACTTGGAAGAAGCTGCAAAAGAAGCCTCTGGCAATGCTGAGGCTACTGAAGCTCCTATAGACGTTCCCGCTGAAGTACCTGCCGAAACTCCAACTTCTGCTACACGAAACTACATGAAGATCCAAGGGACAGCTCCAGCAGCTTTGAGGTACAGGGTGGCAAATGTTCCGGCAGCTGCAGTTGCCACTGGCTTCCTGAACGACCTCATCGAGGCCGGTCATCTGTCCAAAGACAAGGCTTACTTGGCCATAGATGGCATGAAAGTCTGGAGGGCCAAAGAGGAAGTAATGGCCTCATCAGTTGAAGCTCTCACGCAGAGGTCAGAGGAGGAGAAGATCTCTGGGATATTCTTTGATGGCAAGCAGGATAGGAACACAAAGGTGTTGAAATATGACGAAGTGACAGGGAGATTTCATCCTGGCAATGTGATCGAGGAGCATTACACTATCACGTGGGAGCCTCAAGGAAAGTACCTCTTCCATTTCACCCCGAGGAACCTGAGGAAGGAGAAAAGCCTGCTCATAAGATCGCTCAGGGCCTGCATGAGTGGCTTCTGGATCACGGAGCTGGCGAGAGTCTTGTAATGATTGGAGGAGACTCTACCAACACCAACACGGGCTGGTCTGTCAGCTCCATGGGAACGAGTTCCCCCTGAGGCACATAATCATCAAGCTGGAAGGGCCCTGTAACTCCCCGGTCAGGCTTCAGTGGGCCTATTGGAAAACTTCTTGAGAAAGTGAATGAACTTGAGGCCAACTTCAACTTCAAACCAGTGGAAGGAACTGAAGATATCATAGAGCTACCAGTAGAGATAGTCAAATCTCTCTCCACAGACCAGCACAACTGCTATCTTCTGATCAAAGCCATCAAGTCTGGAAGTCTCATTCCACAGTTGGCTGGTCTCAAGTGCGGACCTCTGAACCAATCCAGGTGGCTCACTACTGCACAGGCCATCTTGCTGTTGTGGATGAGGGAGCACGGACTGAAGGGGGAGGTGTTGAGGAGGCTCGAGGTCCTCGTGAAGTTCTGCCTTAACTTCTACTTCAAAATGTACTACGACATCAAAGTGAAGCACCACCTCAAATTTGGTCCCGCATTTTTTTTCAAGCCTGAGGCTGCTGAAGAACCAGACTACTGAGGTCAAGAACATCATCTCTGCTGCAGTGATAAGAGGAGCTTACCACGCACATCCTGAGAACATCCTGGCTTCATTCCTGTGCAGTGAGGATGAGCATCAGAGAGCTTTTACTGTGAGCCAGATAGAGAAGATCAGAGAAGGAGAAGACTTTGGTGATACGACAGTGAGGCCCCATAAAAATCCCAAAGTCAATCTGCAAGTCACTTCACCTGAGGATCTCATCAACTGGGAATCAGAGAATATTTACGAGCCTATTTTCACCTGCAAGATGACCTTGACTGAGATCGAGGATCTTAGGAAAACTCCACTCAAAGTGGACGCTTTCTCTCTTCATACTCAGTCCTGCGAGAGAGCTGTACAGGAAGTCTCAACTGCTTCCCAAGCTGTGTACGGTCACGAGAGGAGAGATGGGTGGGTGAGAGCCAGGATAGACCATCGAGAAATGCTCCTACTATTCAGATCGAAGGAGGACATACTTAAGAGCTTTTCAGGTTCGAGTGGCTGATGAAGAGGCTGAAGCCATCGTTAATGCTCGCAAGAGCTGAAAGTCCTCATAAGATCATAATATAAGATCTTATGAGGCCACGCTTTTCAGGGATCCAGTAAGAACAGGCGTGTAAACCTACTCGTGGAGGTGGCAAGTCTCCCGCTACTCGATCAGAGTAGAGCTGGTGAGCCGCGCCTATTCTTTGAAGAAAAACTTAATATTCTTAAGTTTTACGTGAAATCTAAACATTTTTTCAGCACCCAGAGGTGTTGAAACACGCAAGAAAGCAAGGATGAGGTCAGAAAAGCAGCTTTTAGACTAAATCATATGCAGAACAGCTGCGCGCTTTGGTTTGGGTGCCCTCAGGCAGCCTTCAAATCAGAAAATCGCGATTTTGACCATGAAAATGAGATTTTTCGGAAAAGTTGCAAATAATAAACCCATCTTAGAATTAATTCTTAAATAGGAATACATATTAGCCACTTTGTTTTTCCAAAATTTCAACCCTGAACCCAGAGTATGATATGCCCTAATGATCATCTTCATCAGAATCAGAGGGCCTCAGCTCAATACCACAAGCAACAGTATTAATTCCACTACTCTTCATAATCATGCTAACTGACATAGATGAGAACGTTACCAGAGACAGCACAGTAACATCCTTTGCCGATGACTTAAAGATCAGTAGAAAAATAAGAAACCCAGAAGATATAGGATCTCTACAGACATGAACAGAATCTACAAGTGGACGGGAGACAACAATATGAAGTTTAACACTGAGAAATTTCAGCTTTTATGGTACAGAAAAAGAGAGGACCTAAAGTCCATGGAATATTATACCCCAGATGGACAGGAAATTCAGAAAAATTCTAAAGCAAAAGACTTAGTGGTTGTAATGACTGATGATGCGAAATTTGAAACACACAGTAAGATAGCAGTAAACAGAGCAAAGAGAATAACTGGGTAGATACTGAGAACCTTTAAACGAAGGGATAAGAATATAATGATTCCTCTACTGAAAACACTGATCATACCCAAATTGGAATTCTGTTCGGTCCTAACATGCCCATATAAAAAAAGAAGACATTAGAGAACTAGAAGGGATTCAGAGAATCTTCACAGCCAAGATCAAGGAGTGCAAAGAACTAAATTACTGGGAAAGGTTACGCGAATTAAACCTATATTCACTGGAAAGGAAGAGAGAGAGATACACCATTAGTTACACTTGAAAAATAATGGAGAGATTAGCCCCTAATCTTACGCTGAACCTATAACTCCCCAGACAACAGTGGAAAGTAGAAAAGGAAGACTGCGTCGTGTTCCCAAATTAAAGGCGAGAAAGGGAACATCCTTAACACTGAAAGAAAATATTGTTGTGAGAGGACCAAAACTATTTAATTAGCTAACCAAATACACACTTTAAACGAAGGAATATAAACTTCAAAATAATAGTACAGGAGAAATCTATATTTACACATTTATATTAAATAATAAAATATATAGAAAATAAATACTGTAAAATAATATACATGAAAATAGTACAGGAGAAATCTACATACACATTATGTTCTGCAGCGCTTAACTTAAATACTAAACTCGCACGTGATCGAGTGTACAGTTACATCATTGTTGCTTTGCACTATGCAATAAATACGATTTAACATTATTTCACCGCTCAAGTTATAGGACGCCTATACTCGATGTAAAGGGCCTTCAATTCGTTCAATACTATTTTTGTGCCCACTTTACATTCGGTTGGCAAGTTTTCTTTAAACACGGACAGAATGCAATCAAAAGCACGCAAAAAGAGGTCATCGTTCGTCAAAACATCATTATTAAACTCAAGTTTATAAACATTCCTTTCCAATCGAGGGTTTATTCTTACCGATCCGAGCTTTACAATCGTGAACTCATCTTCACAATGCATAGCGGCAGTTGAAATAATCTTCTAAGTCGTAACGACAGCTGATCATTATATAAAGAAACAGTTCTTCAGAGTGAACGGTGTAGGTGAGCTCAGTCCTGTACCGCTCAAGTCCTTTGTACCAAAGTTCATGATATTTCGAAGAGTCTAAACATTTTAAATAGACACCCAGTTCCAGACCATTCTCGCCTTATTCAATCCTACACTCGGTAAACCCGCCAAGCAGAGCGGTGTATGCGTATTCAAAAGCCGTATCAAAATAAAGCATATCCGTAACGCGTGCGTCTAATATAGGCTTCAGCTTGCGGAAACCGACGATTTCAAACATTCTGTCGAGGATGAATCGGTTTCGCGTCGGGACAAGAACGTTATTATCAGAAGCATTCTTCCACATCAGTCGTGTCTCAATGCATGGCTGCTCGCTATTTATACTCAACGTATGAACAATGGCATATGAGGAGCTATCACTAATATTTTCTTTTCTTGTACCTGCAGGTATTTTATAACGATCCTCGCTCCACTTCTCAACTACCACGAAGACTCTTTTCATCTCCTCAACACTTAAATAAACAACATTCCGTTTACCAGAGTTTGTTTGTCTACAAGTCGTTTCAAGTACATAGTTAACGGCACCGGTTTTACGCCTGAACACACGCAATGACTTCTTCACGGACACATCGTACACAGCATTGAGAATGCTGCTCAAAGGAAGCTCCATCGTATTCTATTGTGAGGAGTGCACGTCCAGTCGGTTCAAGCTCTGAGATGACTATAAGCCACAGGTGGGCGGATCGGCTCGACGGGAAGTGTGGAGGAGTGAGTCACACCATAAGTTAATGATTCGTGTACGGTGTTGTTCCAACGTGAAAGATTCATGTGAATACTTGTATTCCATTATTCTGGCCATTCGTTTGGAGAATTTTTCCGACACATGAAGTAATATCGGCTTTATTTTTTTATCACTCCCCAAAATACGCACCAGACATTACCGTTCAGGGGTTTTTTCACAAACTGAACACATTTTATTCACACTCCGGCGCACTATTTGAGAGAAACATGTGCCCATATTTATCCTGTTTGCTTAGCAGGCGATACTAGTCTCTAAATTCTACTAAAAACTCACGCAAGCCTTTACCCACAACCTCACTGCAAACCTCGTCATGATGTATATTAATGTAGTGATAAAAGTATTTGAGATTGCCCATTATGACGAGGTTTTGGGGAATGGTCCTAGTATGCCCATTCCAGTTCTTTGCCATGGCCGTTGGCATACTGGATATTTATGCATGGGAGCTGTGGACGGTACGTTGCCTTTATGTTTTAAACAAGACGGGCATTCAGCGATGTATTCATGTACCTTTCTGTTCATTTCGGGAAAATTGTATCGCTCCAAAAGACTTGATGGTGCGATTCGGCCCCATGTGGCCATACAAAGGTGAATCGTGACAAAGTCCAATGGCTATATCTACGAGATCCTTTGGTATTTCCACGAGATCGTTTCCATCTTCGTTCCTAAAATGTACGAGCCCATCTTTTAGGTGTGTTGATCCTGTTGCTGGGAGTATTGCAGGCATTCGTAGTTGACACAAGGAGAGGTTCTATCTTATTCACTTGGATGTCGGGCTTGAGTCTCGACCATCCGTCTGGAATAATTTGAAGTTTTCCTGGTTTGTATATGAATTTTGCAGCAAAGTCCTGAATCAACAGAGCCCATCTACTCAACCGTCCTTCAAGTAACTTTTCCTTGAAGAGATACGTGAGTGGCTTATGGTCAGTTTTAATGGTTACAGCGTAGCCGTAGACGATATTTCGGAATTTTGTCAAAGCCCAATATACCGCTACGTCCTCTCGGTCCGGAGTGGAATAATTCCGTTGAGGTGCAGAGAGAAGCTGACTGGCTTAAGCAATGGGTAGTTCCACACCATCTCTAATAGGACGGCTCCTAGTCCATAGGAGGAAGCATCTGTGGCTATGACAAAGGGTTTGGTGTAATAGGGATATTGGAGGATGGGATGACAAGTTAGTTTACCGGTTAAAGTTTCAAAAGCATGTTGTTGATCAGATTCCCAATTAAATTTAGCATTTTTAGGTACAGGGTACCTTTCCAGTGCTTCAAGTTTGGCTGGATCAGGTTTAATTTCGGTGGATGATAGTAGAAATCCTAAGTATACCACGGAACCCTGTAAGAAGTTACACTTTGCAAGTTTCAGTTTAAGGTGTGCTTTTCTCAAACGTTATAGCACATTCTGAATACATTGAAAGTGTGGTGTTATATCTGAACTATAAACGATAATATCGTCAATATAGACCAGAGCTTCGACACCTAATAGGTCGAAAAGGACTATATTCATCAACCAAGAGAAATTAGCAGGCCCATTTCGGACTCCGAAAGGTAAAAACTGGAATTTGTAATGGCCTCGGTTAGTGGAGAAAGCAGTCAATGCCCGACGTTCGGGACTGACCTCCATTTGCCAATAACCGGATGCTAAATCGAGGGATGAAAAGAAGTTAGCTCTCCCTACGTTCAGAATTGTTTCCTGCATGTTTGGTATAAGGAAACGGTCTGGGATGGTAATGTGGTTTAGGCGTGTAAAATCAATACAAGGGCGAGATGTTCCGTCCTTTTTGGAAACAAGAATCATAGGAGCGGAGCAGGGACTAGCTGAAGGCTATTCCTCAATAGTTACTAATTGGGAATGTGGAACCATAGAGGGAGGAATGAAGATGGGTTTGGAATTGGGTTTCAGCTTGATTCCGAAAGGGACGAAATTAGTTCGGCAAAGAGGATCTCCTTTTAGGGCAATCACATCTCTATTTCTCATCAGGAATCGAGAAGTGATTCCAGTAGTTTGGGATCCTGTAATGCTGGTGACTCCTGAAGGGAGTGCTCCAGACATTTTTTATATTCTTCTTTTAATGCTAAAGGGTTTAACTCTAAGGAACTGAAAACATGATTTATAGGACTGGTGGGGAAATCTGAATTTATTTCTACTGTGGAAACAGTTCCTATTCTCTGATTTGAAGTTAATTCAATAGGGCTTTTTCCTTTGTTTAAACAAACAACAGGGATAGCTGAATTCTGACTATGACTAAGAACTTGGGCAATAAGAATATCTTTCTTGAAGTTACTTTTCTCTGTAATAAGAGTACGATCTGACTCTAATAGATTTACTTGACCATTTACTAATGTTGCTAGGAAACAAATCTTCTCATAAGGTGCTACTGTTATATGCTCTGTAGGGCATAAGAAAAATTGTGTATCTGACTCTGGTTCGGCGATTGAAATTTGCCTTATTGGTTGAAAAATCTTTTCAGTTGGATTTCGAATCTCAACTGCTGAGTTAACTGAAATTGTCTGAACTGAAACTGGCTGACTGGAAACTAGCTGACTGGAAACTAGCTGACTAGAAACTGACTGACTGGAATCTGAATTACTGAATTACTGGAACTGATTACTCTGGGGGCTGATTTCTGGGGCGGTTGTCCCTCTGGATACAACCGACTGACTGGAAACTGACTGTGCTGATCCTACTGGATTCAACAACAGGAACTCATTACTGTGGCAGCTGATTTCTGGGGCTGTTGGCCCTCTCGATGCAACCGACTGACTTGAACTGCTATAAACTGGAGTAGGTTTCCTATTTCTTTCGGAATCCGAACTAAACTGATTCTGTTAACCTTAAACTGTCTATTTTTCTCATGGAGAGGGTGTGTCTTATTAATACACTTAACTAATTTTCCTGCTGGGTAAATTTCCCATTGATTCTGGTTGAAGAAATCCATACCTAGTAAAATATCTGTCTGAATGGTGGCGACTGCGTCCACAATACAACATTTTGCGGGATATGCCGCATTACCAACTTCTAAATATAATTCAATTTCTCCATATGTAGGTATGGGTGTGCCTGTAACGCCTCTGAGTTGGCAGGAAGGTGCCATAATTTCATATTTAAAATCTGTACTCTCTCGTGACTCATCTGTACATTGTTTCTTAATCAATGTCGCATGTGCTCCTCTATCTAGAAGAGCGGTTAATTCTCGGTTATCTGGCTGCAATTTATTATTAAATCTAGTAGGTTCGCACCTATTATCCTGATGGGTAGTTCATGTATTTATTTGGGTTTATTACTGCTATTTAGGAGGGAGGAGGCTGAACTGCTGCCTCCAAAGGGAGATCTAAAAACGAACTTGAATTGACTTCTACGGGAGGACCTGAGTCATATGCTACGGGATCACCACCATACACTGGAGGGTCTTCTTGAAAAATGTACTCTGGGGAAACTGATTCTTCAACGGGTACTTCTACATACCGAACCATCCGACCTTGCTGATTATATTGGAGTCTGGACATTGGGTAATAGTGTGGTTGACCTTGTGGTCGTGATCTGTTTGGTGGGCGGTTCTGTTGAGGCTGGGAACTAACTGGTTTCTGCGAATTGGAGGGCTCTTGGAAACGTTAGTGATTTGATTTCTGGTGCTTTGTCAGCACATTTTTGTCGGTTGCCACGGCGATGACCATGTTCATGACAGTGGGAGCAATAAGGGGGATAATTGCACTGACTCATCATGTGCCCAAAACTATCGCAATTAAAACATTCAGGAGGAGGGCGTGCATTCTGGGTTTATGGGGCTTGTTTCTGAGGTGGTGTTCCCTGCATCGGCCTAGATTTATAGGGTTGTTGTTGTTGCTGCTGCTGAATGTAGTGTATGGAGGTCTCTCTACTCTTCAGATAGTTCTGGCTCGCTAAGTCTGGGTAATGTTCCCTTGTTTTATTTATGGCTACACTTACTGGTTTGTCAGTATGTAGACACTCTTGAAATTTCTTTTTAGGTGCTTCGGGTAGGTTTTGTTAAATGGGTGCTGCTACTATTAGGTTTCTTTGCTTTGAAATGAATGTAATGTTGCATGCATTTTCTGCGGTGGAAGGGCTTCTCCTACGAGTTTATGTGTTCGAGTAATAAAATTATTTAAATCTTCGTGTTCTTTCTTCCATTTAGCTTGAAAGACAGTTTCTAATGTGGCAAAAGGTTGTGCGAGTGTTATTTCTTTGAAAAATTCTAATAAGTGTTTTTTAAAATCCCTCTTTAGGGGTCAGTAAAACGTTTAGCTTCCCTAATCTTTATATCATCATCTGTGATGCTTTCGCGTAAGAAATGCTGTTCTAGAGATTCAATCCAAGGTCTTACGCGTGGTTCAACGAAGTTATTATCTATGGTTCCCTTAAAAATTAGGACAGTATGGGGAAGGTTTACAAGTCTACCTAAGTTAATGTATGGTGGGGGAGCGGTTTGAGACATGTTGGCTTGTGCTTGATCTGAAGTTTGCGTGTTTGGAAATATGTTTGAAGGACGCGAGGTAGGCAGAAAAATGGGTGTAGGGGAATTTTCAGTATCAGAAAGCGCACCGTCTGATTCGCTCATATGTGAAGGTACTGTTAATGTATTCTAATTTGGTCTGCTTGACCGATCTCGATCTATGGAATGATCACTTGAGTGGCTTTCCTAAGTACTCTATCTTCAAAATACACAAATAAATGCACAACAATTTGCCTAACTAGGGAAAAATTTGAAAAAATTGTAAACAAAATAATAAAAAAAATGTAAACAAAATTTCACTCGAATGTACGTGAATGTACGATAATATTATGATTGGCACATTAAATAAAATTATTCTATGCTAATTATAATAGTGGAAATAACTCGGTTTCAATAAAAAGAAATGTATCACTGGTGTATGGAATGTTCACTGTGTTTTGTGTTAATTCTGGCTTGATAATAATTAATTATTAACTGTTAATTATACTGACTTCTCAAATGTTTAGTAATTAAATTGAAAAAGAGATTTGTACTTAACAAGATTCCTACGGCGAAATCCTTGAAGACGTGTCCTGAAGACGTCTCTTGCTGGCCACTTGTTCCTGGACGAAGAATGGGCGTGGAGAACTTGAAGTCGTTTCACACCGGTCGAATGATGGACGTGAAGAACTGGAAGTCGTGACACGCCGGTCAACTGAATGTTGGTTGTAGTTCCAGGGTCAAGAACACTGAAAGATTCCTGGTTGCAGAATGCAGAGGTCGCCAGTTGTTAACCCCTCCGTCTATGGCCTTGGGCGGTTCGAAGTTGACAGGGTGTTCTGGTTAGGTGACAGCAACGGATTTGTTACTCTGGAGTAATTGGTACCGTATAGGGAATCACAGTAGTTTTTCTTATACTACTCTCCGATTTCTTCTTGTAGTGGATCGGAGGATTCTGTGAAGCTTAGTAAATTCTCTAAGGGTTCCCCGATTCTTCTTGTAGCGTATCGGGAAATTATCTTTCTCTATTTTAAGACTAAGTTCTCTGAAGAGAACAAAGCTCGAAGGAGAAGACAAAAATATTTTCTTACTGTAGTTTATTGCTAAAATGTTACAGATAATGCTCAACCTCTAAGTCAGATCATATAAAATCAGAATGATAATTTGAAAAATTGTTCAGCTTTATATACTGAATTTTTGGTGACATCATTATTATTTAATGTTGACCTGTTTTGTTTTTTATTCTCAAGAGGCTGCATTATTTTGCAAAATATTTGAAGATAAGGTAATATTTTAGCTGTAGCAATGTCTAGACAGATCAGCAAGATATTTGAAGATGAAACCATATTTTTATTTTAAACTGCATATTGACAGATTTGATGTTATCATGATCTGCCAAGTTAACTAAAAATAGAAATTGAAATATGAATTTATTATGAATTACAATTAAACATGCATATGAGCCAAAATTAAATGCTTAAAATTTAAAATTAAGTGTCAAGCAAGCTATGACTTCATCTTTTACAACGAAGAGAGAATGTATAAAGAAAATGAACATTGCAGAATTTAACAAGATTACATTAAGTAAATCCCCCAAAAAATTATTAGGTAATTTAAAAAGAAATAATTCATCAATTATTCAGCAAAAATAAAAAAGAAAGAAAACCAAATATTTATCTGAACTTGCGTCAGCGTCATGCGAGTTTGGACTCTATATGCAAAAATGAATATAAGAACGTAAGAATTATTCATTGTTCACTTTTATACACACACACACACATACACACACACACACACACACACACACACATATATATATATATATATATATATATATATATATATATGCCGTAGCTATAACTAACATACATTTTTGGTAAAAGTTGCTAAAAATTAATCGAAACCTACGTGATAATTATTGACTGCCTTGACGGCTTTGACGATTGGTTAGGTTAAGTCGTGATATTTTCGCTTAAACTAACGGAAATATCACAACTTAACCTAACCAATCCTGAGGGGCGTACAGTTGACCTAACCGGTCATTCAATTAACCTAACCGGGCATTCAGTTAACCTAACATAGTGTAGTGTATCATGCATGGCACTTATATTTATCGTTCATATATGTAATCTACTTACTGTTATTCACGATTGATAATATAGCCTCGTACTATGGAGTCTGTAGCTATTACATGTATATGGGCTCTGGAACCTGCGCGCAGGTTCCGTAGCCTGTATGCTGCAGAACCTGCGTGCAGGTTCCGGAGCCACTTCGTAAACTTCGTAAAAAATTTTAACGGTGTAAAAAATGAATAAATATGATGAACAGAAAATTTAGACAATATATTTATAAAAACATGATATTAATAATGTATTTACAGTATATATTAAGTATTTAAAAATAAAAATAAAAAGTAAATAAAATATAGGAGGGTGAAACAAAAGGAAAAATGTACAAAGGTTAGAAAGTGACTGAAGTGAAAGCAGTGTTTTACCAGGTTATTATTGGGGTGATGAGCTAATTGTAACCAAAGTGGTGAATGATTAGCTGTTGAAATATCCATATTAAAAATGTTAGGAAACCAAATGGAGTGATGGTAGATTTTTTTCCAGTGGTCAGGTTGGAGAATTTATCTACTTATGTTTAAGTTAAAGGCGGAACTATAGTCGTTGAGAGTTGGTTTCACAGTGAGGATATATAGGGATTCGAATGTGGAGGTCGGTTAGTTGGTTTGCTGAGTTGATGATTTTGAAGTTGGAGGGAAGTAGTGGGTGGTTGCGAAGGTAGCAGTGATCCTTTTTGCTGATTTGGATGGTTTATTTCAAGGTTGCAATGTTCTTGTAGAAATACCGCGATGCTCGCCCACTCTTGTTTGATAGTGGCGAATGGTGCTGCCAATATAGTTCGCTTTACAGCGAATACAGTTGAAACAGTAAATAGTGGACGAGACAAGGAGCTGGGTTTTCTCTTTGTTGTTGAAGTATGATTTGATTCTGTTATTGTTGGTGAATACGAATTAAAAGTTAATTTGAATTAGTTCTGAGAGTATTTTGTGGTTGATATGGTCGTAATAGAGAAAAGAAAAGTATTGTATATCTTTTTCAACGGTGGGGACTTTAAGGGAGGGTTGATAAATATTGCTAAGGAAATTTATAGTTAAAAATTGTAGTAGATGTTTTGGGAAGGAGTTATTAATGCTGAAATAATGAATGAATTCTCTTTCGTTGTGGAAGGATAAGTACGAAGAGCAAAGTTGATGACGCGGTGCATTAAGAGTTTGATGTTGTTAATTTTATATAGCGAAGGGGTATGGCTTAGGTAATTAGTACCTAGGCCTGTGCATGTGGGTTTTCGATATATGGAGGTACTGAACTCATTGTTTTGGTTTGTTATTGTTATATCTAAAAAGGGCAGGGTGTTGTTGGATTCATCTTCTTTAGTGAGCTTAATGTTTTTGTGTTGGGAATTGAGATAGTTCAGAAAAAGAGGGGCGTGGTTGGCACTGTGAAAGAGGAGAAAAGTGTCGTCGACGTATCTTTAATATAGGTGTGGTTTGTAATGGGTGGGGCAATGGAGTAGCCAGTTATTTTCATGATGACAGAGAAAAATGTTGGCTGATGTGGCACTCAGGGGTGATCCCATAGCTAGTGAGTCGGTTTGTTGGTAGAGTTGTTTACTGAAAAAGAAAGAAGTGTCTGAAGCGGCAAGCGTTTGTAGTTTGGTGAATTCTTGTTTCGTTAAATTAAGGACTATATTCTGATTGTTGGAAAATAAGTTGTTGATTCAGATGTCGACGACTTTTTCAACTGGTACGTTGGTGTAAAGGGATACTATGTCAAAGCTGTGCATATAGAGGCTGTTTGAGTTGTTTATGGTCAGTATTTCTTTGGCGAATTCATAGGAATTGGGGACGGAATATTCATTCTGGGTTTGGGTGGGAATTAGGAATTTTGCTACTTTGTAATTGTGGGTGGTGTAGACCGAGAGGATGGGTCTAATGGGTAAGTTAGGTTTGTGTATTTTAGGGAGGCGGTAAAGAGTACCTGGGGACGAGCCGAAAGAACGTAATTAGTTGTAAATGTCTTCCGAAATTTTATTTTGATCGTATAGTTTTTTGAGGGAACGGTTGATTTTGTTTTCAAGTTTTAGGGAAACTGCTATGATCAAAACAAAATTTCGAGCATTTTGTGAAACACCTGGTATATTCAACATACAGTGATTACTAAAACATAAATAAATAAATAGAGCCAATTATTATTGCACCATTGTTTCTCGGAGACAAGTGTTCGACAAATGTGACCATGGAATCATAATACATAAACTGAAATATACGGGAATGACAGGAAAAGTAGGGAAATGGATATATAATTTCCCTGGTGAGCGGCAGTAAGTCGTTACAGTACAAGGAGTATCTTCATCAGAATCAGAGGTCGTCAACTCAGTACCACAAGGAACAGTATTAGCTCCACCACTCTTCATAATCATGCTAACTGACATAGATGAGGACGTTACCAGAGACAGCACAGTAACATCCTCTGCCGATAACACAAAGATCAGTAGAAAAATAAGAAACCCAGAAGATATAGGATCTCTACAAACCGACATAAACAGAATCTACAAGTGGACGGAAGAAAACAATATGAAGTTTAACACTGAGAAATTTCAGCTGTTAAGGTATGGAAAAAGAGAGGACCTAAAATCCATGGAATTTTATACCCCAAATGGACAGGAAATTCAGAGAAATTCTAGAGCAAAAGATTTAAGGGTTGTAATGACTGATGATGCGAAATTTGAAGCACAAAATAAGATAGCAGTAAACAGAGCAAAGAGAATAACTGGGCAGATACTGAGGACCTTTAAACGAAGGAATAGGAATATAATGATTCCTCTACTGAAAACACAGATCATACCTAAATTGGAATACTGCTCGGTCCTAACATGCCCATATAAAAAAGAAAACATTAGACAGCTAGAAGGGATTCAGAGAAGCTTCACAGCCAAGATCAATGGGTGCAAAGACCTAAATTACTGGGAAAGGTTACACGAATTAAACCAATATTCACTGGAAAGGAGAAGAGAGAGATACACCATTATTTACACTTGGAAAATGATGGAGAAACTAATCCCTAATCTTACCCTGAACCCTGTAACTCCCCAAACAACAGTGGAAACTAGAAAAGGAAGACAGTGTCGTGTTCCCAAATTAAAGGCGAGACAAGGAACATCCTTAACCCTGAAAGAAAATAATTTTGTTGTGAGAGGACCAAAACTGTTCAATCAGCTGCCCAAAGACCTAAGGAACACGAATGGTGTTACAGTGGATATCTTTAAAAGAAGATTAGACGCCTGGCTCAGAACAATCTCCGATGAGCCGGGCGTACCTGGCTATGTAAGGTGGAGAGTACAAGAAGCCAACTCACTGCTTCACCAGGCCAACCCGAGAGGAGGCGCCACAAGCTTGACCTTCATGAAATGAGGAATCATCGCACGGAACTTTTGAAAGATTGAAAGGAAAGGTGTGTGTGTGTATATATATATATATATATATGTGTGTGTGTATATATATATATATATATATATATATATATATATGTGGGAATGAACTCAGAATGGTTCCCTGAGGTTTTTTATGATACACACAGACCGTGCATGGAAAAAGGAACTCTTCTAGGACAATTAAATCCACTATAGTCCGAATAAGTAAAGGTAAACGACAAATACTATAGTTTTTCTTTTTCATGATGCTAGCCCGTCGTGTGCAACGGGTCACTCGCAAAGAGGTCCCATAAATATAGCTTCCCTCACCAGCTATCTGCAAAGCAGATAGGATGCAGCTTTGGGACATGATCTAGGGTCCCACTACGCTTTTGCCGTAGTTAGCGGAATTTGATCACTTACCTCAGCATTTATGAATATCTTGTGAGGGGTGAACGCACTTGAAAAAAATAATAAAAAAAAATAATACGAGAACGTATTTGTGCGTTTTCGAACGAATGCATAAAGTTTTGCGTTTCATAGACTGACACGAGTAAAAATGAATATTTAATAAAATTGACATAGTTTGAAAAAACTATATAGGGCTATGGGTTGATTGCCTGTGCCCTCATCCGCTGGAAATTTCCAGCAGATTTCAGTGGAGGGTTACCGACAAAAGCCCTATGCTTTTTCGTTAGAGAGTTATGAATATGTAGGTGTTTAAAGGACCTTTTTATATTTAAGTGATTACGGTAATTCTAGCGTCGGGATTTGCGCGACGTACAGTATACTAGAATGAAAATAATTTGCCTCACCTTATTTTTGTTGGGTCTTTGTTTGCTTCGATGTAGGGCGTTACGATCATCTTCGGTGTAGGGCCGCCACGATCGAGTTTCGCGACGAATTTACTTAAGGTAATTATATAGGCAGTCACTATATAAACCCTGAAGGAATAGGCCTATCCTTTTTTAGTCATTAGGTTTTTATTATAAGGAATTCACTCAGACTAGGGGAAAACATCGTCCCTTTGTTAAAGCTCGCTGTAACATAAACAGCCCTGAGAGCCGTTCCTTGGTTCTGGTGTATTATTTGCCGAACTAGCAAAATTTTGTTGTTTGTTGTGTCTACTTCTTTTGGTAGACTAAATAATAAATTGGGTTTTCTTGTTGCTATGTGGGCTGATTCATACATACAGGTTCTTTGTACGTATGGCAATTCAATTATTTCATTCCCAATAGGCTTGTCGCCAATCCCGAGGCAATTTTGTATAGATATTTAATTCAATTAATTAATAATTTATATTTAATTATGAAATAAATGTACCACATATGATACCATGTTGTGAGCGCGTATAGTTTTTCCATATACTGGGGGGGGCCGGAGAAAAATTTGTATGTTATAGATCAAATTTTTTGATAAACTGTGTTTTAAACCATGTGAAATGGATTGAAAAGAATGAAGTAGAAATTTAGGAGAGAGAGGTTACTCAAGACCTATTCAAATATGAAAGTTCAAGAGGCCAACTTCTCAAGTTTAGTTAAAGTTATGTCAATCAGTTTGACTCCCTTTAGGTATAGGAAATTTATGGGATTAAAGTAAAGTTATTAAGCATTTTAACTTTGCTCAGTTTGTGTAAGTTTTATAAGTCACCAGTCTTAATTTTTTCTTGTAAAAGTTTCTGGCTTTCAAAGCAGTCTTTCTTTGAGGCCTCTCTGGTTTAGTCTGAGTTACATCAGGCACATTGAGAGATTCCTCCCCAATAGTATCCTGATCCATCCTTTGGGGTAATGGTTCTAATTTAGCCCCACACTCCAAAGGATATAGTAATGTGATATCTCTGGTGGTTTCACCAGTTGCTGTTTTCAGTTTTACAACCCTGGTAACTTCGTCTTCACCAGTTTTGAGTTCCAAGACTTTTCCCATTGACCAATGTTGTCTTGGTGTCTTGTCATGTATCAACACAATGTCCCCAATTTTGACTGAATCATTCCAACTTTGTTTTGTTAATTGTTTATGTCTTTCTCTAAGACTTGTTAAGTATTCTTCTCTCCATTTTGTTATAAATTGAGTCTTGATTTGTGTCAAATGTTTGTATTTTTTGTTGAGTTCTTTGTGTCCTATTTCCCAATCTGGATCTTCTGTACTGTTATGTTCAGATTCTGGTAACATGTTTACTGTTTCTCCCTTAATTAGGTGGTTTGGTGTGAGAGGTTCTGGCTCATTAATACCATCTCCCACATAAGTTAATGGTCTGTTGTTGACAACATTTTCAATTTCTGACAGAATAGTCATGAGTTCAAAAAGTTGTAGATGTTTTGTCCCAATAGTCTTTTTAAGGCAGTTCTTTACAGTTTGTATGTTTCTTTCCCAAATTGAACCATACCATGGTGTATTAACAGGAATGTACTTCCAGGTTATGTTGTGTTTGGTTAAATGAGTTTGTACTGTTTCATTGTCACAAATCTGATGAATAATTTTTTCACCAGATTTGAAGTATGTGGCATTGTCTGACCATATAGTTTTGGGTACAGAATTGTGTGCACAAAATCGTCTGAAAGCAGCAATAAAAGCTTCTGCTGTCAGATCTTCTACTATGTCTAGACATATGGCACGTGTGGCAGCACAGGTGAAGAGTACAATGTACACTTTGTATTCCTTTGAATCCATTTTGTCTCCAAAACTCACATTTACCGCTCCAGTGTAGTCAATACCCGTGGTTTCAAATGGTCGAGTAAATGTTACTCGTTCCACAGGTAGGTCTGGAGGGCTTGGGGTCTTAAAGGGTCGTGAATGGATACGTTTACAAGGAATGCATGTGTTTAAAATTTTCTTTGTTTCAGTTCTACCCTTTGGTAGCCAGTAAGTCTTTCTCAGCTTTGTCAGGGTTTGTGGGACTCCCATGTGGTGTATTTTGTTGTGGGTATCCCTGATGATGAGTTTTGTGAAGTGATTTCTCCTTGGAAGAAGAATTGGGTGCTTAGAGTTGTAAGTCAAAGTTGACTTGTTAAGCCTTCCTTTACACCTTATCAGACCCTCTGTATCCAGGTACAGATTTAGATCCATGACAAGTGAAGGAATACCTTTGTTTAATGTGCTACTGGACCTAAGATATTCAACTCCTTGTCAAATTCTGAAGCTCGTATCTGTTTGAGCCAGTATTTTGTTGCAGTTTCTGTTAAGTTAGAAAAGGCTTCCTGAGGACAGTGTTTGAGAAGGTAGCTATTGACAAACTTGCAGCAATAGCCTGTAATTCTCAAGAGTTTGTTGATGTCTGAATAATGTTTGTAGTCAAATATAGGTTTGTCCTCAGTGATCTTTTCAGTTGTCGTAGAGTTGAGTGTGAGGTTAACTACTTTGGCTGGCCAAAGATCCTCACGTGTTAGCCATTCGGGCCCTTCATACCAGATTTTATTTGTTTTCAACAGCTTGTAAGAGAGCCCTCTTGTCAAAAAGTCTGCAGGATTCTCTCTTGTTTTTATGTACCTAAATTTGATACCAAGGTTTGTGTTTGCAGTTTTGATTTCTGTTAGTCTGGTTTTCACAAATATGTTTTTGCAAGAAGTTGTTTCTGTGTTGGTCACCCATGTTAGACAAATTTGACTGTCTGTTCTTAAGTAAATGTTTGTTATGTCAACTTCTTTATACACTTGTGAAAGAAAGTTTGCTGTTTTAACTCCCAATGAGACAGCTAATAATTCAAGTTGTGGTACAGTTTTCTTTTGGTTTTAAGGGTGCCACTTTTGCCTTTGAATAAACCAAGTTACTTTCATTTTCACTTGTTAAATAGGCACAACACCCGTAAGCTTGTGAGCTGGCATCTGTAAAAATGTGTAGTGTTTGCGATTTCAATCTGTAGCCAGCACATCTTGGTACGTAGATGTCTTGAACTTTGTTCAAGTCTGTGGCTAATTTTTTCCAATGAAGTTGGTCTTTCACTGAAAGTGGTTCATCCCAATCAATTTTCTTTTTCCATAAGTCTTGCAAAAGGATTTTGGATCTTATGGTTGCTGGTAAATATAATCCAATGGGGTCGAAAATTTTGGATGATTCTGAAAGCACTTGTCTTTTTGTATCGGCATTTGGATTTAAGTTATAACTCTTTGTGCAAAGAGTGTCATCGTGTTCGGAATTCTGTTTTAAAAAACCAAAGCATTCCAAGTGTTTTCGTGTAATTGTTTGGTTCAATGTTCCCATTGTTGTCTTTTGTTATTTGTTCATTTAATTTAGGAGAATTAGAAAGAGTTTGTACTGTATTCAAACCTCCTACCACTTCAGACTAGTCAATACCCGTAGTTTTAGTGGAGTAAATTTACTCCTCCACAGGTAGATCTGGAGGGCTTGGGGCTTTGAATCCTGTACTGTTTTTGTGTTGTTTGGCCTATGGCCAAAGGAGGCCACAAGACCCTTTTTGTTTGGTCTCTGGCCAAAGGAGGCCACAAGACCCTTGTTGTTTGGTCTCTGGCCAAGGGAGGCCACAAGACCAATGTTGTTTGGTCTCTGGCCAAGGGAGGCCACAAGACCCTTGATGAATATGTTGGGCTATGGCCAAGGTAGGCCATCATCCCTTTTGATGAATTTGTTGGGCTATGGCCAAGGTAGGCCAAGGCCCTTTGATGATTTGTTGGGCTATGGCCAAGGTAGGCCAAGGCCCTTTGATGAATTTGTTGGGCTATGGCCAAGGGTAGGCCATCAGCCCTTTGATGAATTTGTTGGGCTATGGCCAAGGTAGGCCAAGGCCCTTTGATGATTTGTTGGGCTATGGCCAAGGTAGGCCATCAGCCGGTTGATGAATTTGTTGGGCTATGGCCAAGGGTAGGCCATCAGCCCTTTGATGAATTTGTTGGGCTATGGCCAAGGTAGGCCAAGGCCCTTTGATGATTTGTTGGGCTATGGCCAAAGGAGGCCACAAGACCCCTGTAGTTTGGGCTGTGGCCAAGGGAGGCCACAAAACCCCTGTAGTTTGGGCTGTGGCCACGGGAGGCCACAAGACCCCTGTAGTTTGGGCTGTGGCCACGGGAGGCCACAAGACCCCTGTAGTTTGGGCTGTGGCCAAAGGACCCCTGTAGTTTGGGCTGTGGCCAAAGGACCCCTGTAGTTTGGGCTGTGGCCAAAAGACCCCTGTAGTTTGGGCTGTGGCCAAAAGACCCTGTAGTTTGGGCTGTGGCCACGGGAGGCCACAAGACCCCTGTAGTTTGGGCTGTGGCCAAAAGACCCCTGTAGTTTGGGCTGTGGCCAAAAGACCCCTGTAGTTTGGGCTGTGGCCACGGGAGGCCACAAGACCCCTGTAGTTTGGGCTGTGGCCAAAAGACCCCTGTAGTTTGGGCTGTGGCCAAAAGACCCCTGTAGTTTGGGCTGTGGCCACGGGAGGCCACAAGACCCCTGTAGTTTGGGCTGTGGCCAAAAGACCCCTGTAGTTTGGGCTGTGGCCAAAAGACCCCTGTAGTTTGGGCTGTGGCCAAAAACCCCTGTAGTTTGGGCTGTGGCCACGGGAGGCCACAAGACCCCTGTAGTTTGGGCTGTGGCCAAAAGAGGTTTGGGTTGTGGCCAAGGGAGGCCACAAAGCCCCTTCTTGTTGGGCTATGGCCAAGGTAGGCCATCAACCCGTTTGGAGTAGAGTAGTTTGTTTGTACGTGTCACTGTCTAACCATATAATTTTTGGCACAAAATTATGTGCACAGAATCAGAGCGCAGCAATAAAAGCTTTTACTCTCCGATCCTTGGTTATGTTTAGACAGGTTGTTGTGTTTGAGACACATTGAAAGAGTAGTGTGTGTGTGTGTGTGTGTGTGTGTGTGTGTTGTCATTCCTCCGAATCCAGTTGGTCTTCAAAACTTGGATTCACCACTCCAATGAAATTAATACCCGTAGTTATGAATGAGTAAATGTTGTATGTCCTACAGGTAGGTCTGGAAGGTTTGGGGTTTTGAAGGAATCCAATCTGTTTGCAAGGAATGTATGTGTCTGTTAATGAAATCTGTTGTGATTCTTCCTTTAAAAGAAGAATTGGATGTTTGAAGTCGTATGTATATATTTATATACTGTACCGTACGTATGTGTGTAAATGTGTATTTTGTTATAGGGTTTTATTTTGGGGTTTTGGGTTAGGTTAACCAATTTGGCTGAGTAAAGACCCTCAAACGTTGCATTTGAGACCCTTATATCAAGCCTTGTCTGTAATAGGTTGTGCCTATATGTCAAATAGGACTTGAAATAGGTTGGGCCTATATGTCAAATAGGACTTCGGAATAGGTTGGGCCTATATGTCAAATAGGACTTGGGAATAGGTTGGGCCTATATGTCAAATAGGACTTGGGAATAGGTTGGGCCTATATGTCAAATAGGACTTGGTATGCCTATATGTCAAATAGGACTTGGTATGCCTATATGTCAAATAGGACTTCGGAATAGGTTGGGCCTATATGTCAAATAGGACTTCGGAATAGGTTGGGCCTATATGTCAAATAGGACTTCGGAATAGGTTGGGCCTATATGTCAAATAGGACTTCGGAATAGGTAATAGGTGGGTGTAGGTTTGAATTCGTGCAATTGCTTTAGGTCTTTGTGATGATACAGTTCTGAGTCGAATTTTGTGATGTTACAGTTCGAGTCGAATTTTGTGATGTTACAGGTCTGAGTCGAATTTTGTGATGTTAATGAGTAAGTTAAATTGCTGGAATAAATTTTATAACCTACACCACAGGTTCAATTATAAATTTAGTGTTTTTAATTAGGATAGGCCTTGAGTGTAAAGAGTAAGGCCTACTTTAAGAGGTAGGCCTATTATGTAAGGTAAAGTTAGGTGGGCCTACTAAATAGGCCTGTTTGTTGGGCCTACCAAGTAGGCTTATGTTTGGGCCTATTATTTTATAGGACCTCAAATGAGTTAAGCCTGTTAAATTAACAAGGCTTAGTTTTGAGTTTGTAGAGTAGGACCTATTAAATAGGCTTAATGTTGCGGGCCTATTTTTTTAGGACCTAAAATAAGTTATGCCTGTTAAATGAACAAGCCTTTGTTTTCGATTAGTGCAAAGGTAAAGGAATCGGTTCCCAGTTTAGGCCACTATATGAAAAAACTATAGTGGGGTTATGGTTGAAATTAGGGTTAGGCCAATGAGGTAAGCCTAGCCACCGCGTGTCAGTGTAAATTGTAGAGGGGTTAGTTCCCCATACACAGGCCACCATTTGAAAACTATAGTGGGGTTATGGTTGAAATTAGGGTTAGGCCTACTGAGTTAAGCTAGCCCTACGTGTGTCAGTGTAAATTTAGAGGGGTTAGTTCCCCTTACACAGGCCACCATATGAAAAAACTATATAGGGCTATGGGTTGATTGCCTGTGCCCTCATCCGCTGGAAATTTCCAGCAGATTTCAGTGGAGGGTTACCGACAAAAGCCCTATGCTTTTTCGTTAGAGAGTTATGAATATGTAGGTGTTTAAAGGACCTTTTTATATTTAAGTGATTACGGTAATTCTAGCGTCGGGATTTGCGCGACGTACAGTATACTAGAATGAAAATAATTTGCCTCACCTATATTTTGTTGGGTCTTTGTTTGCTTCGATGTAGGGCGTTACGATCATCTTCGGTGTAGGGCCGCCACGATCGAGTTTCGCGACGAATTTACTTAAGGTAATTAATATAGGCAGTCACTATATAAACTCCTGAAGGAATAGGCCTATCCTTTTTTAGTCATTAGGTTTTAAATTATAAGGAATTCACTCAGAACTAGAGGGAAAACTTTATACGTCTTCCCTGTTTAAAGCATCGCTGTAACATAAACAGCCCTGAGAGCCGTTCCTTGGTTCTGGTGTATTATTTGCCGAACTAGCAAAATTTTGTTGTTTGTTGTGTCTACTTTTTTTGGTAGACTAAATAATAAATTGGGTTTTCTTGTTGCTATGTGGGGCTGATTCATACATACAGGTTCTTGTACGTATGGCAATTCAATTATTTCATTCCCAATAGGCTTTGTCGCCAATCCCGAGGCAATTTTGTATAGATATTTAATTCAATTAATTAATAATTTATATTTAATTATGAAATAAATGTACCACATATGATACCATGTTGTGAGCGCGTATAGTTTTTCCATACATAGGATAATGGTCAAGATAAGATATGGACGTATAGATGAATATGGTTGAATAATAATATTTATACTACATAACACCACAACATTATTATTAAAGAATTTACCATACATTGAATACGAAAGATGTCCAAATACTAAGCACGTGATTCAGTGTACAAGGTATGGGAAACGTAAAGAGAATTGTTATTTTATGACGTCATAGTGTATGTCATTATTAGAAAAGATGAATTAGAGAAATCCAGTAATGAATAAAGAAGTACAAATCGAAATTCTATCCAAAACTCGCTTACGCGATTTTGGTTTCTCATGTAAAAATGAATATGGATTATTCATTGTTCATTTTTACAGTGTTCCCCCCACTAAAATGGTATTAATTAATACAATAATATAATACAATTAATACAATACAATACAAGTGAGAAAATAACATCTAACGAATTCAAATTAGATGACGAATTCTTTTTTTTACAATACAAATTTTATACAGAACGAGTTCGGGTGGTTGGATACAATGCAGAGTAATCAAATTTTTAACATGACACTTGCTTCGAGGGCTATTATAAAATATAAAAATTCAAAGATTAAAACTTTAATTTTTATGCAAACAGAATAAAAGGATTAATACATTAATTTAGACAAACAATTAAGTTAGACAAAGAATGATAGTTAAATTTTTAACAAAAATTTTTTTATTTTTCTGTTGGAAGAATTACATACATAATGAATAGTAGATAAAAGGGAAAAATGTAAATCGTACAATCTGTAAACTAATTTCTATTGACTTTGTAGGTAAAAATCGAATTACGTAGTGGATGATGTATAGACCTGTGGTCTAGTGTGTATTTGTGTGTATTAGGTACAAAGTGTGTATCTTATAAGTTTGAGGGACAGATTAGCTGAGAGGATTGTTAAATTAACTGAATAAATGCATGAGCAAGATATATTAGAAAGCAAAAATGATTAAGATTAAATAGCATTGTTAGCATTTACACGCAATTAAATAAAGTTTAACGTGATAACCAATGACTTTAGCATAAGGTTTGTATATATAGTATATATAGTGCGCAAACATGCGTGTGTATGTGTAGGGATTTGGAAGGTTTTTGAATTAACAAAGTTTAAAAATAATGTATAATAATTTAAGATAGGTTTAGGGTTATAAAATCTTTTAAGTTTAAGACAATTATTGTTAAAATCTAATTACAGGCAGTATTAATGATGGTGTATGCATATGAGTTTCATGTGAAAGTGACTTGAAGTACGGAAAGAAAATGAATTCGAATATGTATCAAAAGTAATAGAATTCAATTAGGATTATCGAATTTACGTAATTAAATTAGTTACACGTATATTAAGGTCATAAAAAAACGCACTTAGAGGAACATACAATTAATGAAAGTAAATCTCACGGCTTTAAAATTGAATTCTGACACACAATTAATTAAATTCGAATACGACAATTACTCAGTATTAATCGAATAAAAAAATATAAAAAATAAAAATTGAAAATAGAAATCAATTATAAACTATAATGAACTAAACATATACTGTAATATTCTTAAAAATAAAAAAAACCACTTAACCTAAATTGAGGTTATGTTCCATAGTACCAAAGAGGAATTAAGTATGGTTGAAACATTTCTCTGGTGAGACACGGTTCAACCAGGGTTCGGGTGTTACAATAAAATAAAAATAAAAAACCAAAGTTTGGAGTACTACATTCGGGGGAATTGAATGACTAAGCAGGGGGTATAAGTCTGAAATTGAAAATTACATCTTTTCGTGAGCACTTTGCTCTTTTTTTTTTTTTTTTAAAGATTGCTTCTCACACTGCTTAGAACAAAAATTAAAAGAGTTCAAACAAAATGGAGGGACGGCATGTTCCTCATATGCATTACAATAATTATCAAAATCGTTACAACCTATGGAAAAACGGTTTTGGTTACAAATAATAAAATACATAACTACATATTTATATACACAACAATTGCATGAAAAGAAAAGACAAATCGGTCAATTTCCTTCTTACAAAAAAAAAGGTTAACTAAAGACACAAACTGATCAATTCAGGTTGAATTAAATTCTCTTTTACAACAAAAAAAAGGTAGAATTAAATTCTCTTAAACAACAAAAAAAAGGTTGAATTAAATTCTTAAATTACATTTTCTTAAATTAAATTCTCTTAAACTACAAAGAAAGTTGAATTCAATTGACTGCATTGAAATGACTGGGGACTTGAAACTTGAAAACTGACTGAGACTTGAAACTTGAAAACTGACTGAGACTTGAAACTTGAAAACTGACTGAGACTTGAAACTTGAAAACTGACTGAGACTTGAAAACTGACTGAAACTTGAAAACTGACTGAAACTTGAAAACTGACTGAGACTTGAAACTGACTTGGGATTTGAAAACTGACTGAGACTTGAAACTTGAAAACTGACTGAGACTTGAAACTTGAAAATTGACTGAGACTTGAAACTTGAAAACTGACTGAGACTTGAAACTTGAAAACTGACTGAGACTTGAAACTTGAAAATTGACTGAGACTTGAAACTTGAAAACTGACTGAGACTTGAAACTTGAAAACTGACTGAGACTTGAAAACTGACTGAAACTTGAAAACTGACTGAGACTTGAAACTGACAGACTTGAAACTGACTTAGGATTTGAAAACTGACGGAGACTTGAAACTTGAAAACTGACTGAGACTTGAAACTTGAAAATTGACTGAGACTTGAAACTTGAAAACTCACTGAGACTTGAAAACTGACTGAGACTTGAAAACTGACTGAAACTTGAAAACTGACTGAGACTTGAAACTGACTGAGACTTGAAACTGACTTGGGATTTGAAAACTGACTGAGACTTGAAACTTGAAAACTGACTGAGACTTGAAACTTGAAAACTGACTGAGACTTGGAACTTGAAAACTGACTTGCAACTGACTTGAAACAAACTGTCTGACTTGAAATCTATCAAGTATCTTGAAACTGAAACTGTCTAACTTGAACTCTATCAAGTATCTTGAAACTGAAACTGTCTAACTTGAACTCTATCAAGTGTCTTGAAACTGAAACTGACTAAAATTGACTGCGCTTGAACTCTATCAAGCGGAGTCTACTAATAATGAAACTGAGTAAAATTGACTGCACTTGAACTCTATCAAGCGGAGTCTACTAAAAATGAAACTGACTGCACTTGAACTGCTATCAAGTGAAGACTATTAATCTCTGTGGTTTGGTTGTCCCTCTTGGCGCAACCGACTTACTTGAAATGTTATCAAGTATATAACTCTCTGGGGTTTGGTTGTCCCGCTTGGGTACAACCAACTGAAAACTGAAACTGGAACTTGAAACTGTTTTCAAGTATCTCTATAATTCTATGAACTCTCTGTAAACGCTCTCTCTTAATTTTGCACGTCAATTCAATTCAATAATTTGAAAAAATTGTAAACAAAAATAAAAAATGTAAACAACATTTCACTCGAATGTACGCGAAGGTACGGTACTATTATATTTGGTACATAAAATAAAATTATTCTATACTGACTATAATAGTGAAAATAACTGTGACCATTAACCCTGTGACAATTAACTCAACTCTGTGACAATTAACTCTGTGACAATTAACTGTTTCACTCAAAAAAATGTATCACTGGTGTATGGAATGTTCACTTTGTTTCTTGTAAATTCTGACTTGATACTCATTATTAACTGTTAATAATACTGACTTTTCAAGTTTTTATAAATTACTTAAAAAAACAAACTGTACTTAAAATTTCTACCGCGAAATCTTTGAGACGTGTCCTGAAGACGTGTCTTGCTGGCTACGTCTTCTTGGATGAAAACTAGGCGTGGAGAACTTGGAGTCGTGACACACCGGTTCAAGGGTGGATGTTACGAACAAGAAGTCGTGACACGCCGGTCAAATGGTGGGTCGCCACTTGTTAAACTCTTGGCTACAGACTCGCCAGACTGTTATGCCAATATCTTCTATGTGCTTGGGTCGTCTTGATTTTTATCCTGATGCAGGGTCGCCAGTTGTTAACCCCTCCGTCTTTGGCCCTGGGTTGGTTCGAAGTCGAATGGGGTTCTGGTTAGGAGGCAGCAGCGGACCTGTTCCTTGCAGTAGTTTCTTCTATACTACTCTCCGAGTTCTTTAGTGGCTCGGAGGATTCTGAGAGGCTTATTAAATTCTTTGAGGTTTCTCCCCGATTCTTCTTGTAACTTATCGGGAGATTCTAATGACTAAGTTTTCTGAAGAGAGCACGGCACGAAGGGGAAAATAAAAAGTTTCTCTTACTGTAATTTACTTCTAAAAAATGTACAGGTAGTGCTCTGAATTTACAAGGGTAGAGGTTCGACCTCTTTCGACCATAGCTCAGGCCGAAATCTAAAAAGTTAAGGAGGCAAGGGGCCTCTGCCCCCTCCTCGCAGCGAGGCTGCTAACAAGGGAGTGTTAATCGAAGTGAAGCCTAAGAAGAAGAAGAAGTGACATTATTTTACAATTACTTGTTATATGTTATCTAAATATTGGGGGAATGCAGTTGAAGGTTAAGTTTCCCCCCTTTTAAACATATGATCAGATGAAAGATTCCAAATAAAAAAAAAAAATAAAAAAAAAAATAATCGTATTTTTTGGCCGAGTCTTCATTTCTGAAGGTGATATCATTTCGTAGTAGTACATAAGTACAATTTAAGAACACCACTGAGCACATTTTCGTTTTGGTCTATTACAATTATGATTGCGATTATGGATTACTTCACATTCGTTTATGATTGTCCATTACAGTTCTATTAAAGTACATTCTTACATTATATATTGAGTCATTACATTTAATTACAGTTTCATTGAAGTACATTACAAGTTATTATTAATTACAGTTTCATTAAAGTATAATTACGTTATATTAAATTAAAGTATTACAGTTAATTGCAATTAAACAATTACTATAACTTTGTTTTGTTTTTACAGTGTTTCATATTAATAGAAAATTAAGATGTTAGAAATATAATACAAAGTACATGGCATGGGCACATACGGTATGGATTTATATACAACATAATATGTTATTATGTTATATTATGTTATAAATTTGAATCAGAGCGAAAGGAGATTTTTATCTTAGAAGCGTTCGCTTTTGCCGTAGTTAGCGGAATTTGATCACTTACCTCAGCATTTATGAATATCTTGTGAAGGGTGAACGCACTTGAAGAAAAATAATTAAAAAAATAATACGAGAACGTATTTGTGCGTTTTCGAACGAATGCATAAAGTTTTGCGTTTCATAGACTGACAAGAGTAAAAATGAATATTTAATAAAATTGACATAGGATAATGGTCAAGATAAGATATGGACGTATAGATGAATATGGTTGAATAATAATATTTATACTACATAACACCACAACATTATTATTAAAGAATTTATCATATATTGAATACGAAAGATGTCCAAATACTAAGCACGTGATTCAGTGTACAAGGTATGGGAAACGTAAAGAGAATTGTTATTTTATGACGTCATAGTGTATAAGTTATTATTAGAAAAGATGAATTAGAGAAATCCAGTAATGAATAAAGAAGTACAAATCGAAATTCTATCCAAAACTCGCTTAGGCGATTTTGGTTTCTCATGTAAAAATGAATATGGATTATTCATTGTTCATTTTTACAGTGTTCCCCCCTTCTAAAATGGTATTAATTAATACAATAATATAATACAATTAATACAATACAATTGAGAAAATAACATCTAACGAATTCAAATTAGATGACGAATTCTTTTTTTTTACAATACAAATTTTATACAGAACGAGTTCGGGTGGTTGGGTACAATGCAGAGTAATCAAATTTTTAACATGACACTTGCTTAGAGGGCTATTATAAAATATAAAAATTCAAAGATTAAAACTTTAATTTTTATGCAAACAGAATAAAAGGATTAATACATTAATTTAGACAAACAATTAAGTTAGACTAAGAATGATAGTTAAATTTTTAACAAATTTTTTTTTATTTTTCTGTGGGAAGAATTACATACATAATGAATAGTAGATAAAAGGGAAAATGTAAATCGTACAATATGTAAACTAATTTTTATTGACTTGTTTAGGTAAAAATCGAATTACGTAGTGGATGATGTATAGACCTGTGGTCTAGTGTGTATTTGTGTGTATTAAGTACAAAGTGTGTATCTTATAAGTTTGAGGGACAGATTAGCTGAGAGGATTGTTAAATTAACTGAATAAATGCATGAGCAAGATATATTACAAAACAAAAATGATTAACATTAAATAGCATTGTTAGCACTTACACGCAATTAAATAAAGTTTAACGTGATAACCAATGATTTTAGCATAAGGTTTGTATATATAGTATATATAGTGTGCATACATGCGTGTGTATGTGTAGGGATTTGGAATGTTTTTGAATTAACAAAGTTTAAAAATAATGTATAATAATTTAAGAGAGGTTTAGGGTTATAAAATCTTTTAAGTTTAAGTCAATTATTGTTAAAATCTAATTACAGGCAGTATTAACGATGGTGTATGCATATGAGTTTCATGTGAAAGTGACTTGAAGTACGGAAAGAAAATGAATTCGAATATGTATCAAAAGTAATAGAATTCAATTAGGATTATCGACTTTACGTAATTAAATCAGTTACATGTATATTAAGGTAATAAAAAAAACGCACTTAGAGGAACTTACAATTAATGAAAGTAAATCTCACGGCTTTAAAATTGAATTTTGACACACAATTAATTAAATTCGACTACGACAATTACTCAGTATTAATCGAATAAAAAAAATATAAAAAATATAAAAATTGAAAATAGAAATCAATTATAAACTATAACGAACTAAACATATACTGTAATATTCTTAAAAATAAAAAAAAACCTAAATTGAGGTTATGTTCCATAGTACCAAAGAGGAATTAAGTATGGTTGAACCATTTCTCTGGTTGACACGGTTCAACCGGGGTTGGGGTGTTACAATAAAATAAAAATAAAAAACCAAAGTTTGGAGTACTACATTCAGGGGAATTGAATGACTAAGCAGGGAGTATAAGTCTGAAATTGACAATTACATCTTTTCGTAAGCACTTTGCACTTTTTTTTTTTAAAGATTGCTTGTCACACTACTTAGAACAAAAATTAAAAGAGTTCAAACAAAATGGAGGGACGGCATGTTCCTCATATGCATTACAATAATCATCAAAATCGTTACAACCTTTGGAAAAACGGTTTTGGTTACAAATGATAATATACATAACTATATATTTATATACGCAACAATTGCATGAAAAGAAAAGACAAATCGGTCAATTTCCTTCTTACAAAAAAAAGGTTAACTAAAAGACACAAACCGGTCAATTCAGGTTGAATTAAATTCTCTTTTACAACAAAAAAAAAGGTTGAATTAAATTCTCTTAAACAACAAAAAAAGGGTTGAATTAAATTCTTAAATTACATTTTCTTAAATTAAATTCTTTTAAACTACAAAGAAAGTTGAATTCAATTGACTGCATTAAAATGACTGAGACTTGAAACTTGAAAACTGACTGAGACTTGAAACATGAAAACTGACCGAGACTTGAAACTTCAAAATTGACTGAGACTTGAAAACTGACTGAGACTTGAAAACTGACTGAAACTTGAAAACTGACTGAAACTTGAAAACTGACTGAGACTTGAAACTAACTTGGGATTTGAAAAATGACTGACTTGAAACTTGAAAACTGACTGAGACTTGAAACTTGAAAACTGACTGAGACTTGAAACTTGAAAACTGACTGAGACTTGGAACTTGAAAACTGACTGAGACTTGGGACTTGAAAACTGACTGAGACTTGAAACTAACTTGGGATTTGAAAAATGACTGAGACTTGAAACTTGAAAACTGACTGAGACTTGAAACTTGAAAACTGACTGAGACTTGGGACTTGAAAACTGACTTGAAACAAACTGTCTCACTTGAAATCTATCAAGTATCTTGAAACTAAAACTGTCTGACTTGAACTCTATCAAGTATCTTGAAACTGAAACTGTCTAACTTGAAGTCTATCAAGTATCTTGAAACTGAAACTGTCTAACTTGAACTCTATTAAGTATCTTGAAACTGAAACTGTCTAACTTGAACTCTATCAAGTATCTTGAAACTGAAACTGTCTAACTTGAAGTCTATCAAGTATCTTGAAACTGAAACTGTCTAACTTGAAGTCTATCAAGTATCTTCAAACTGAAACTGACTAAAATTGACTGCACTTGAACTCTATCAAGCGGAGTCTACTAAAAATGAAACTGACTTGCACTTGAACTGCTATCAAGTGAAGACTATTAATCTCTGGGGTTTGGTTGTCCCTCTTGGTGCAACCGACTTACTTGAAATGTTATCAAGTATATAACTCTCTGGGGTTTGGTTGTCCCTCTTGGATACAACCAACTGAAAACTGAAACTGGAACTAGAAACTGTTTTCAAGTATCTCTATAATTCTATAAACTCTCTGTAAACTCTCTCTGTTAAATTTGCACGTCAATTCAATTCAATAATTTGAAAAAATTGTAAACAAAAATAAAATATGTAGACAACATTTCACTCGAATGTACGCGAAGGTACGGTACTATTATGTTTGGTACATAAAATAAAATTATTCTATACTGACTATAATAGTGAAAATAACTCTGTGACAATTAACCCTGTGACAATTAACTCAACTCTGTGACAATTAACTCTGTGACAATTAACTGTTTCACTCAAAAAATGTATCACTGGTGTATGGAATGTTCACTGTGTTTCTTGTAAATTCTGAATTGATACTCATTATTAAATGTTAATAATACTGACTTTTCAAGTGTTTATAAATTACTTAAAAAAACAAACTGTACTTAACAAAATTTCTACCGCGAAATCCTTGAGACGTGTCCTGAAGACGTGTCTTGCTGGCTGGCTACGTCTTCTTGGATGAAAACTAGGCGTGGAGAACTTGGAGTCGTGACACACCGGTTCAAGGGTGGATGTTACGAACAAGAAGTCGTGACACGCCGGTCAAATGGTGGGTCGCCACTTGTTAAACTCTTGGCTACAGACTCGCCAGACTGTTATGCCAATATCTTCTATGTGCTTGGGTCGTCTTGATTTTTATCCTGATGCAGGGTCGCCAGTTGTTAACCCCTCCATCTATGGCCCTGGGTTGGTTCGAAGTCGACGGGGGTTCTGGTTAGGAGGCAGCAACGGACCTGTTACTTGCAGTAGTTTCTTCTATACTACTCTCCGAGTTCTTCTTTAGGGGCTCGGAGGATTCTGAGAGGCTTATAAAATTCTTTGAGATTTCTCTCCGATTCTTCTTGTAACTTGTCGGGAGATTCTAATGACTAAGTTTTCTGAAGAGAGCACGGCTCGAAGGGGAAAATAAAAAGTTTCTCTTACTGTAATATACTTCTAAAAAATGTACAGGTAGTGCTCTGAATTTACAGGGGTAGAGGTTCGACCTCTTTCGACCATAGCTCAGGCCGGAATCTAAAAAGTTAAGGAGGCAAGGGGCCTCTGCCCCGTCCTCGCAGCGAGGCTGCTAACAAGGGAGTGTTAATCGAAGTGAAGCCTAAGAAGAAGAAGAAGTCACATTATTTTACAATTACTTGAGTTATATGTTATCTAAATATTGGGGGAATGCAGTTGAAGGTTAAGTTTCCCCCCTTTTAAACATATGATCAGATGAAAGATTCCAAATTAAAAAAAAAAAAAAAAAAAAAAAAAAATAATCGTATTTTTTTGCCGAGTCTTCATTTCTGAAGGTGATATCATTTCGTAGTAGTACATAAGTACAATTTAAGTACACCACTGAGCACATTTTCGTTTTGGTCTATTACAATTATGATTGCGATTATGTATTACTTCACATTCGTTTATGATTGTCCATTACAATTCTATTAAAGTACATTCTTACATTATATATTAAGTCATTACATTTAATTACAGTTTCATTGAAGTACATTACAAGTTATTATTAATTACAGTTTCATTAAAGTATAATTACGTTATATTAAATTAAAGTATTACAGTTAATTACAATTAAACAGTTACTCTATCTTTGTTTTGTTTTTACAGTGTTTCATATTAATAGACAATTAAGATGTTAGAAATATAATACAAAGTACATGGGCACATACGGTATGGATTTATATACAACATAATATGTTATATTATGTTATATTATGTTATAAATTTGAATCAGAGCGAAAGGAGATTTTTATCTTAGAAGCGTTCGTTTTGCCGTAGTTAGCGGAATTTGATCACTTACCTCAGCATTTATGAATATCTTGTGAGGGGTGAACGCACTTGAAAAAAAATAATAAAAAAAATAATACGAGAACGTATTTGTGCGTTTTCGAACGAATGCATAAAGTTTTGTGTTTCATAGACTGACAAGAGTAAAAATGAATATTTAATAAAATTGACATAGGATAATGGTCAAGATAAGATATGGACGTATAGATGAATATGGTTGAATAATAATATTTATACTACATAACACCACAACATTATTATTAAAGAATTTACCATACATTGAATACGAAAGATGTCCAAATACTAAGCACGTGATTCAGAGTACAAGGTTTGGGAAACGTAAAGAGAATTGTTATTTTATGACGTCATAGTGTATAAGTCATTATTAGAAAAGATGAATTAGAGAAATCCAGTAATGAATAAAGAAGTACAAATCGAAATTCTATCCAAAACTCGCCTAGGCGATTTTGGTTTCTCATGTAAAAATGAATATGGATTATTCATTGTTCATTTTTACAGTGTTCCCCCCTCTAAAATGGTATTAATTAACACAATAATATAATACAATTAATACAATACAATACAATTGAGAAAATAACATCTAACGAATTCAAATTAGATGACGAATTCTTTTTTTTTACATTACAAATGTTATACAGAACGAGTTCGGGTGGTTGGGTACAATGCAGAGTAATCAAATTTTTAACATGACACATGCTTAGAGGGCTATTATAAAATATAAAAATTCAAAGATTAAAACTTTAATTTTTATGCAAACAGAATAAAAGGATTAATACATTAATTTAGACAAACAATTAAGTTACACAAAGAATGATAGTTAAATTTTTAACAAATTTTTTTTATTTTTCTGTGGGAAGAATTACATGCATAATGAATAGTAGATAAAAGGGAAAAATGTAAATCGTACAATCTGTAAACTAATTTTTATTGAATTGTGTAGGTAAAAATCGAATTACGTAATGGATGATGTATAGACCTGTGGTCTAGTGTGTATTTGTGTGTATTAGGTACAAAGTGTGTATCTTATAAGTTTGAGGGACAGATTAGCTGAGAGGATTGTTAAATTAACTGAATAAATGCATGAGCAAGATATATTAGAAAGGAAAAATGATTAACATTAAATAGCATTGTTAGCACTTACACGCAATTAAATAAAGTTTAACGTGATAACCAATGATTTTAGCATAAGGTTTGTATATATAGTATATATAGTGTGCATACATGCGTGTGTATATGTAGGGATTTGGAAGGTTTTTGAATTAAAAAAGTTTAAAAATAATGTATAATAATTTAAGATAGGTTTAGGGTTATAAAATCTTTTAAGTTTAAGTCAATTATTGTTAATATCTAATTACAGGCAGTATTAACGATGGTGTATGCATATGAGTTTCATGTGAAAGTGACTTGAAGTACGGAAAGAAAATGAATTCGAATATGTATCAAAAGTAATAGAATTCAATTAGGATTATCGACTTTACGTAATTAAATCAGTTACACGTATATTAAGGTAATAAAAAAAACGCACTTAGAGGAACTTACAATTAACGAAAGTAAATCTCACGGCTTTAAAATTGAATTTTGACACAATTAATTAAATTCGACTACGACAATTACTCAGTATTAATCGAATAAAAAAAATATAAAAAATATAAAAATTGAGAATAGAAATCAATTATAAACTATAATGAACTAAACATATACTGTAATATTCTTAAAAATAAAAAAAAAACTAAATTGAGGTTATGTTCCATAGTACCAAAGAGGAATTAAGTATGGTTGAACCATTTCTCTGGTTGACACGGTTCAACCGGGGTTGGGGTGTTTACAATAAAATAAAAATAAAAAACCAAAGTTTGGAGTACTACATTCGGGGAAATTGAATGACTAAGCAGGGAGTATAAGTCTGAAATTGACAATTACATCTTTTCGTGAGCACTTTGCTCTTTTTTTTTCTTTTCTTTTTAAAAGATTGCTTGTCACACTAATTAGAACAACAATTAAAAGAGTTCAAACAAAATGGAGGGACGGCATGTTCCTCATATGCATTACAATAATTATAAAAATCGTTACAACCTTTGGAAAAACGGTTTTGGTTACAAATAATACAATACATAACTATATATTTATATACGAAACAATTGCATGAAAAGAAAAGACAAATCGGTCAATTTCCTTCTTACAAAAAAAAAGGTTAACTAAAGACACAAACCGGTCAATTCAGGTTGAATTAAATTCTCTTTTACAACAAAAAAAAAGGTTGAATTAAATTCTCTTAAACAACCAAAAACAGGTTGAATTAAATTCTTAAATTACATTTTCTTAAATTAAATTCTCTTAAACTACAAAGAAAGTTGAATTCAATTGACTGCATTGAAATGACTGGGGACTTGAAACTTGAAAACTGACTGAGACTTGAAACTTGAAAACTGACTGAGACTTGAAACTTGAAAACTGACTGAGACTTGAAACTTGAAAATTGACTGAGACTTGAAACTTGAAAACTGACTGAGACTTGAAAACTGACTGAGACTTGAAAACTGACTGAAACTTGAAAACTGACTGAAACTTGAAAACTGACTGAAACTTGAAAACTGACTGAGACTTGAAACTGACTTGGGATTTGAAAACTGACTGAGACTTGAAACTTGAAAACTGACTGAGACTTGGAACTTGAAAACTGACTGAGACTTGAAACTTGAAAACTGACTGAGACTTGAAACTTCAAAACTGACTGAGACTTGGAACTTGAAAACTGACTGAGACTTGGAACTTCAAAACTGACTGAGACTTGGACCTTGAAAACTGACTGAGACTTGGAACTTGAAAACAGACTGAGACTTGGAACTTGAAAACTGACTGAGACTTGGAACTTGAAAACTGACTTGCAACTGACTTGAAACAAACTGTCTGACTTGAAATCTATCAAGTATCTTGAAACTGAAACTGTCTAACTTGAAGTCTATCAAGTATCTTGAAACTGAAACTGACTAAAATTGACTGCACTTGAACTCTATCAAGCGGAGTCTACTAAAAATGAAACTGACTTGCACTTGAACTGCTATCAAGTGAAGACTATTAATCTCTGGGGTTTGGTTGTCCCTCTTGGTGCAACCGACTTACTTGAAATGTTATCAAGTATATAACTCTCTGGGGTTTGGTTGTCCCTCATGGATACAACCAACTGAAAACTGAAACTGGAACTTGAAACTGTTTTCAAGTATCTCTATAATTCTATAAACTCTCTGCAAACTCTCTCACTTAATTTTGCACGTCAATTCAATTCAATAATTTGAAAAAATTGTAAACAAAAATAAAAAATGTAAACAACATTTCACTCGAATGTACGCGAAGGTACGGTACTATTATGTTTGGTACATAAAATAAAATTATTCTATACTGACTATAATAGTGAAAATAACTGTGACAATTAACCCTGTGACAATTAACTCAACTCTGTGACAATTAACTCTGTGACAATTAACTGTTTCACTCAAAAAAATGTATCACTGGTGTATGGAATGTTCACTGTGTTTCTTGTAAATTCTGACTTGATACTCATTATTGACTGTTAATAATACTGACTTTTCAAGTGTTTATAAATTACTTAAAAAAACAAACTGTACTTAACAAAATTTCTACCGCGAAATCCTTGAGACGTGTCCTGAAGACGTGTCTTGCTGGCTACGTCTTCTTGGGTGAAAACTAGGCGTGGAGAACTTGGAGTCGTGACACACCGGTTGAAGGGTGGATGTTACGAACAAGAAGTCGTGACACGCCGGTCAAATGGTGGGTCGCCACTTGTTAAACTCTTGGCTACAGACTCGCCAGACTGTTATGCCAATATCTTCTATGTGCTTGGGTCGTCTTGATCTTTATCCTGATGCAGGGTCGCCAGTTGTTAACCCCTCCATCTATGGCCCTGGGTTGGTTCGAAGTCGACGGGGGTTCTGGTTAGGAGGCAGCAACGGACCTGTTACTTGCAGTAGTTTCTTCTATACTACTCTCCGAGTTCTTCTTTAGTGACTCGGAGGATTCTGAGAGGCTTATTAAATTCTTTGAGATTTCTCACCGATTCTTCTTTTAACTTGTTCGGAGATTCTAATGACTAAGTTTTCTGAAGAGAGCACGGCTCGAAGGGGAAAATAAAAAGTTTCTCTTACTGTAATTTACTTCTAAAAAATGTACAGGTAGTGCTCTGAATTTACAGGGGTAGAGGTTCGACCTCTTTCGACCATAGCTCAGGCCGGAATCTAAAAAGTTAAGGAGGCAAGGGGCCTCTGCCCCCTCCTCGCAGCGAGGCTGCTAACAAGGGAGTGTTAATCGAAGTGAAGCCTAAGAAGAAGAAGAAGTGACATTATTTTACAATTACTTGAGTTATATGTTATCTATATATTGGGGGAATGCAGTTGAAGGTTAAGTTTCCCCCTTTTTAAACATATGATCAGATGAAAGATTCCAAATAAAAAAATAAAAAATAAAAATAAAAAACTAATCGTATTTTTTGGCCGAGTCTTCATTTCTGAAGGTGATATCATTTCGTAGTAGTACATAAGTACAATTTAAGTACACCACTGAGCACATTTTCGTTTTGGTCTATTACAATTATGATTGCGATTATGGATTACTTCACATTCGTTTATGATTGTCCATTACAGTTCTATTAAAGTACATTCTTACATTATATATTAAGTCATTACATTTAATTACAGTTTCATTGAAGTACATTACAAGTTATTATTAATTACAGTTTCATTAAAGTATAATTACGTTATATTAAATTAAAGTATTACAGTTAATTACAATTAAACAGTTACTATAACTTTGTTTTATTTTTACAGTGTTTCATATTAATATACAATTAAGATGTTAGAAATATAATACAAAGTACATGGGCACATACGGTATGGATTTATATACAACATAATATGTTATATTATGTTATAAATTTGAATCAGAGCGAAAGGAGATTTTTATCTTAGAAGCGTTCGCTTTTGCCGTAGTTAGCGGAATTTGATCACTTACCTCAGCATTTATGAATATCTTGTGAGGGGTGAACGCACTTGAAGAAAAATAATAAAAAAAAATAATACGAGAACGTATTTGTGCGTTTTCGAACGAATGCATAAAGTTTTGCGTTTCATAGACTGACAAGAGTAAAAATGAATATTTAATAAAATTGACAAAGGATAATGGTCAAGATAAGATATGGACGTATAGATGAATATGGTTGAATAATAATATTTATACTACATAACACCACAACATTATTATTAAAGAATTTACCATACATTGAATACGAAAGATGTCCAAATACTAAGCACGTGATTCAGTGTACAAGGTATGGGAAACGTAAAGAGAATTGTTATTTTATGACGTCATAGTGTATAAGTCATTATTAGAAAAGATGAATTAGAGAAATCCAGTAATGAATAAAGAAGTACAAATCGAAATTCTATCCAAAACTCGCTTAGGCGATTTTGGTTTCTCATGTAAAAATGAATATGGATTATTCATTGTTTATTTTTACATATATATAATATATATATATATATATATATATATATATATATATATATATACAATAAAGGTGACCTATAAAGACTTAAAAGATAGTTTAAAAGTTAATGGTCATCGATTTGACTAGTTTGTTTAACCCTCTTCAACTCCCTAAACTAATTAAAACATAAGCGAAATACCGAGCATCTTGAAAAGAACAAACATCGTCCCTATATATAAAGGCGGGGATAGATCTCTAGCAAAGAACTATAGACCAGTGTCCTTTACGTCCCACCTCACCAAAATATTTGAAAGAATAGTCAGAGAGAAAATCTATGACTTCTTGGAGACATTGGAAAGATTGAACGAAAATCAACACGGATTCCGATCAGGAATTTCATGCCTATCACAACTTATAGAACATTATAACAATGTCCTAGATGCACTTGAAGGCAATTAAAACTATGCTGCCATATACACGGATTTTGCTAAAGCTTTCGACAAATGCGATCGTGGTATAATAGCACATAAAATGAGACATATGAGAATAACAGGCAAAGTGGGAAAATGGATCTACAACTTCCTCAGAAAACGACTACAGGTGGTCAAAATTCAAGGTGTATCATCATTTCAGAATCAGAAGTACGCAGCTCAGTACCACAAGGTACAATGCTAGCCCCACTCCTGTTCATTATCCTGCTGACAGACATAGATAGTGGAGTAAACAGCAACAGTACAGTAACATCATTTGCGGACGATACAAAGATCAGCAGAAAAATCAGCGATGCAAACGAAGTGGAGGCCTTGCAGAGGGACACAAACAAAATGTACAAATTATCAAAAGACAACAATATGACATTTAACACCGAGAAATTTCAGCTCTGGAGATGTGGTAGAAATGAGGAACTCAAACAGACTGGATATTATGCTCCTGATAGACAAGAAATTCAGAGAAGCACGAAAGCGGTCGACTTGGGGATAATAATGACCGATGATGCCAAATTCGAGACACAAAATCAGATAACAATAAACAAAGCAAAAATAGTCGCGGGACAGGTACTAAGAACGTTCAAAAGGAGGGAGAAGACAGTAATGATTCCCCTACTGAGAACACTGATCATACCAAAACTTGAATAATGCTCAGTTTTGACGTCCCCATATAAAAAGGAAGAAATTAATAAACTAGAAGAAACACAGAGACATTTCACAGCCAAGATTGATGGTTGCAAAGAACTCAACTACTGGGAAAGACTACGTAAACTAAATTTGTACTCCCTGGAAAGAAGAAGATAGAGGTACACCATAATCTACGTATGGAAAAATGATCGAAAATCTGGTACCAAACCTCAAACTAAATCCCATTACCATCCAAACAACGCTGGAAAACAGGAAAGGCAGGATGTTTAGTGTTCCCAAATTAAAGGCCCGACAAGAGACTTCCTCAACTCTGAAGGAAAATAGCTTAGTTGTCAGGGGGCCAAGAATTTTCAACCAGCTTCCAAAGGACCTCAGAAACATTACAGGAGTCAAAGTTGAAGTCTTCAAGAGAAGACTAGATGTCTGGCTCATGACGGTACCAGATGAGCCGGGTGTACCTGGCTATATGCGGTGGAGAGTGCAAGAGAACAACTCGCTCCTCCACCAGGCCAGAACTAGAGGCGGGGCCACCAATGTGACCTTCGTGTGAAGAAAGACCGACGCACGGAACCCAAACAAATTTAACAAAGTATAAGCGATTGGTGCTGTACAGCTTCGGTGAAATGAAAAATAATCTATGCAAGGAATTAAATTTTCAGGTATACAACACTGAATCGCAGGAAACGAGCTAAAAATGGATGTTGCTGCAAAGGTCAACAAGGAAAAAAAAAGTTTTAAAACCGAAAATCTTTACATCTTTTTTTTTTTCAAGTAAAAAGAAAAGTTAGTTCAGCAATAAAACAAATCACAGTTGACATATTAATCAAGATTCATTTCAGTCTTAATATATACATAACAATGGTTATATTCCAAAATTGGCAAGCACCTCATTTCCCATATATTTTTTTTATGCAGGAAGGAGGGACCAAGGGCGAATGCTCGCAAAACCGCCACCCCCCCGCTTCCATAGAAGAAGAAGAAGAAGAAGAAGAAGAAGAAGAAGAAGAAGAAGAAGAAGAGAGCCAAAATCAAGGTCAAGGGTTTTCGAGATGTCTGGACATTCCGCGTTTGAAAGATTGGAGGTCAGAGACAGGGGTAAAGATGGATCGAGCAAGATTGTTCCAGACTTTACCGGTTGAGTAGGTGAAACATTGAAAATACCGATTAACCCTTGCGTTAGAGAGTTGGGCAGAAAAGGAATGACAATGTGTAGAAAGTTTGGTACTGCGTGCTCTCCTTCAAGGAGGAGGCATGCAGTTAGAGAGGAGTTCAGAAGAGCAGTGACCGTTATAATAGCGATAGTAAAGAGGGAGTCAGGCAACATTGCGGCGAAGAAAGAGGGATTGAAGGCAGCCAGTAAGAGGCGGGAAATTGATGAGACGAAAAGCCTTTGATTCCACCCGGTCAAGTACGGATGTGTGGGTTGAGCCACCCCCACACATGAGAAGCGTACTCCATACAGAGGCGGACAAGCCCCCTGTACAGAGAGAGCAATGAGCCGGGTTAAGAAACTGCGGAGCCGGTACAACACACCTGACCTCTTTGAAAGTTAGGTATATATTTATTCTATTTTTAATTTTACGTTTTCATTAACGTTGTCACATAATCGTACAAAAATTTAGACGCCATTTCTGTTTCTCATCGTAGCAGTTATGTTTCAAACGCTCGTAAAGCTTCCTTACATTACATATTATTCAGGTTTTAACGTCTAAAAATTGTGGTTTTGCTATTTGACAAGTTTTCGAATATCACTCTAGGTTAAATATTTTACAAATTTCAATTATCTTTTCTTATACTACAAACCAAATCTATACATCTTGTGGCATAATCTTCCATTTTATTTAATTATTTAATACATATAAGTTTTTCCTTTCTTTCAAAGAGACAATATTGCGCTAATTCCCGAAGACTTCGGTTAATTAACATAAGAACTGAAATAGAGATGAAGAGATCAGCCGAAACGTTGTCAAATAATTTTCAAATTATTTTTAATTTCTTCTTATAGTATTATAGTGTAATTTTACGAAACATGATTTTATCAAAATTAAATACATGGTCAAAAAAACCTTTCCTAATATTCTATGAACTTTTGAAGTACAGTATATACAGTACATATTTCTTCAACACACACACACACACACACACACACACACACACACACACACACACACACACACACACAACGTAAATAATTCTTACATTCGCGCTTCATATAATCCGAATATTTCTGATAATTTAATCATGTTTTTCTCAACGAATGTGAAATTTCTTTGACATATGCCAGTCAATTGTTTTCGAACGAACAACGGTCTGACATACGATTCTACATAAATGAATGATGTATGAACAGATTTCTTGGGATAAGGATGTTTATTTAATCTTAAAATCAAGATACGTTTAAAAGTAAACCTCCCTTCTCCCATATATATATACAAAGGTGGGCACCCGGGCCTAAAAAAGGACCGACGGTCCCGGTCCCGGTCCTTGCCTCAAACTGGACCGACGGTCCCGGTCACGGTCCTTTCTGAAGATAGGACCTAGGAACGACTCGGTCCTCGGTCCTTATATATAATATAAGTGAAAAATTTGATTAAAATGAAAAATGAAATTAAAGACACCGGAAATCTTTAATTTTATTAACGTAAATTATAATTAATACAATACATAAATGATGAAAAAAAGTTATTAGGTTAAATGCTTGAGTTTCCCTTCAAGAAGACTAGCATTTCAAAATGGCTGTCACTGAGCCCTGACCTTTTCGGCTTGAGGACGTCCTTCCCCAAAGAGAAGAGCCTCTCCACGGCGGCACTGGATGGGATAGGCGTGTTAAACTTGATGAACAAGTCCTTCAACGCCGGGCTGGGGAACGAGTCCTTGTTGAAGATGAAGGGTTTCACAGGCCTCTCGCTGAGAAATGTCTCCACCAACTTGGTCCCGGTCTCCTTCGTCTTCTCCCCGCCCTCGTAGAGAGCCTCAAAGAAGTCGTCATTGTCCTGGTCATTCTCACCCTCGCTGCTGCTGGTGTCCTTGCCTGAGTCCGCTCTTGCCAGAATCCTCTCCACCATAGACATCATCTGCTTCTTCACCTTGGCCTTGATCTCCTCGACGTCATACATGACGTCGTCCTCCACCAGCCTCACCCAGCCCAATTTGAACTTGGGGTGTAGCGCAGCTGCCAGGAGGAAGTCCATATCCTCAAAATGGGGACCAAACCGACGTTTGATCCCATCCATGACAGCTAATACCAGTGGCTGACACATCTTGACATCGCTGCTTTCCATCTGCTCCTTCAACATTTTGAGAGAGATGGCCAGGGTGGGCAGGAGTGCCCCCATGTACGCCTTGTCCTCCCCTTGCAGGATGTCCAAGGCCTTACAGACCGGCTTCATCACCTCAAGATACTTTTTGAAGAAGTTGATATCAGCAGCTGAAAAAATAGTTAATATTTTAGTCCTGTACTTAAACTTTTTATATTGTACTTTTTACTTTTTACTTTTTACCTTTTCAAAAAGAAAAGTAAAAAAATCAAATATGTATATTGCTCACCAGACGAGAACGAAGGCACCCCAAGAATGTTGCACGTCTGGTGTAGTCCATGAAGCTTCTCCCTGTCTCCGAAGATGTCGACCAGGCGGGACACCCCGTCGTAGACGGAGTTCCATCTCGTAACGGTGGGGACAGTCAGCTGCATCCCTATCTCGGCCTTGATGGTGTCTGAGGCTTGTGAACTTCTTGACTGCTTGTTCCACAGCTCCGTAGCTTTACCAAAGGCGGTCCGGTACGCCTTCCTGTAGGATGGTGAGTTCTTCAGGGCCTTGTCAGCGTCGGAGGTGGCCACTAGGTTCAGGGTGTGGGCGGCGCACCTTGTGTGCTTCGGCAGGACGTATTCAGGATCCTCCTGGCACCGGCTAAAAAGAAATGTTCAATTTATTCAATAATATATTTGAGTGAAAAGAAAATACCTTACAAGACTTGTAAAAAGTGAAAAAAAAATCAAGAAATAATAAATAATCCATAATTTACCTTCCAAAAGCGATGCCAGATCCTCAACCTGAACGACGTCCTCATCATCGGGCCGCCCCACACCTTCTTCCTCCTCTTCCTGGACCTCCTCAGGCAGCTCCTCGTCCGTTTTGCCAAAGACACTGCATAATGAAACACAATTATTATATTTTTTTATTTTTTTTATTCAATGTTATAGAAAAAATAAAAAATGTAAAGATTTAAAAGTCAAAAAATTTGAATGAAGAAATTAAAAAAAAAAAAATCTGCTTACTTAAATGCCTTGACGAAGTTGCTGCCATTGTCAGCAGTAGTCCTGCAGACCTTGGACTCGATGGCGAAGTCGAAGAGGACCTTGTACATCTCCTTCGCAAGGACCTCGATGGTGTGTCGTCTGGTGAGTCGTCTGCACGCCAAGACTGCCTTCTGCCTGAGGAGGGTGGCCTGGTCAATCCAGTGTACAGTCATCCCCATGTACGACCTTAAATAAAATGGAATGCTTTGAATTGAAATGTAGTATTATAATTTATATTTTCACAGCATTGTAATAAATTGATTAAAATAAACTCACAGTTTATTAGTTTCTTTTTGATTGAAGTAAAAAGTAAATTAATTAAAATTTAAACATACTTGTGGGCACATGTCCAAGCGTCTGCCGTAGTAGAGACCGACTGTACAGAGTTGAGGACGTCCCTCAGGTGCTGCCTCTTCTCGTCAAACCTTAAAAAGTTTATTAAAAGACAAAAGTAAAGTAAAAAATTATAATGTCATCGCTCATCACTAAAAGAAAAAGAAAAGAAAATACTGTTATCAAGAATGAATTTAAATAGCCAAAAAAAATACCTGTCTTCAATACGCCTGGTAAGCGTCCTCCTAGACATGGAGTATTGGCCAGGGACACAGGTGCTAACAAAGTCCTTCCACGAATCGGAGTCGACGACGTCGAGAGGCAACATGTTGCCCACAAATAAGGTGATCAACTAATTAAAAAGAAATACAAATTTGTTACGTTTCATCAAAACTGACTGACATTTGAGTGTAATTTAATGATTATAAATACTTCTAGACAAAGTTGTAAGATTTTTTATTGAATTTACTGACCTTCTCTTCAAAAGAGCCTTGGTGACTCTGGACGGTCCAGCCATGGCCTCCCGTATAGTCGGCTGAACCATGGTCCTCTGTCTCTTGTCGTCGGGGTGCTCCTGAGGGTCTCCTCGCCGCTTCTTCTTTTTCTGGAGCTCCACCCCGTCCTTGATGTACTGGTCGAACTGGTTCTGGACGTGAGGTTGGCGCCTGGAGAAATGTCGCTTGAGGTTGTTTTGGCTCTTGTTGCTTGTCGAGAGGATGTTCTTGTTCGGCAGGCACAGCAAGCACTTGTACTCCAGGTTCTGCTCACCCTTGGGTCCCAGGTATTCAAAGTATTTGTCCAGGTACGGCCAGGGATTGCCGGGTTCAGTTCTTCCGCTAGGAGCTCCAGTTGCTTGACTTGAAGTTGAAGCACTAACATCAGTAGATTTTTCGTCTCCTCCAGGTGTTGAAACAAGTTTCAGTTCAGTCTCAGTCTCTTTCTGAGTCTTCTGGAGGAAACGATCAATCTTCTTTAGAACTTCAAATAATCACTAAACACACTAAAATCACTAAAAAAGACCGTCCGGAATTGCTTAAAAATGGACCGTCGCTCCTCATTTCGGGCCTCACTGAGAAAAGGACCGACTTTCCCGCTCACGGTCCTTAAAAAGGACCGAGTTCCTGGAGTTCGGTCCTTTTGGAACTCGGTCCTGCCCACCTTTGTGTGTTATATATTATATATATATATATATATATATATATATATATATACACACACAAAAGTATATATTTACTTTGACAAAGGTAAATAAACACCTTCGGTTTATCCATAATTTTTGATGTGATAATATAGGTCAACAAATAATAACGTTTATTGAATCAATATATTTAGAATCGTGTTGCTTTCTCCTTTCCATTATGTAAAGTTGAGACACAGTTTAGCATTCCATTGGTGAGCTTTGCCATTTGTTTTTTAGGACAATCATCGTGGTGTCTGTTTACTTTTGTCATATATACAGGGTGTAACAAAAGTCCGTTCTCATAAGGAAAAAAGATATAACAGAACTGAACGGAAAATAAGTTTTAACTATATATTACAAACAATACAATCAACTTACCAATTAATCCAGTACATGCCAATCCACATTACCAATAACATAACAGTATTGCTACGTAATACATACAAACTCATCACAATCAATTCTGCTATATCTTATCTTATTTCCCTATGAGAACAGACTTTTGTTACACCCTACATGAATATATATATATATATATATATATATATAATATATATATATATATATACTAACGGTTCGTGGAAGATATTGGAACATAGGGTGGAGAGACATACTTGGTATTTTCGTCAGTAGTGTGCCCGCAAAATGGTTTAGTGCAATGCAATTGCAAATGTTGCATAATGTTGCAAGAGTGCCAACCCCCACCCCCATAGTGCCAACTCCCACCTGTCACAGTGCCATCCCTCCACCCCCTTTGTTACAAAGCACCCCCGAAATGGGGCTGCAACAAGGGGTTATGCAACTTGGAGGCGGAGTTATCCCCAAGCTGCAATGAACCCCCCCAAAGGGAGACCTAACCTAAGAGAGAGAAAGGAAGAGAAGAGAGGTGTTCGCCCGGCAGGAGCCAAGCGCATATTAAGACTTCAGCCGAGCCGCCGTTGTCTTATAGGGCCCCTAATCAGCCAGTTGGCATCATCAGCCAGTGCCTCCGGGCATTATCAGCCAGTTGGCATCATCAGCCAGTGCCTCCGGGCATTATCAGCCAGTTGGCTTAATCAGCCAGCGCCTCTGGGCATCATCAGCCAGTTGGCACAGTGTACACGGCACGTACACACCCATCTATACTGTTTATGTGCGTTAAACTCTAAGGTGGAGGCGGGTTCGAGACCCGGCGCAGTTGATAGCCAGGGTGGCCTAAGTGGCCTAATGATCCGTAGGTCTAAGGTGGGTGTAAAGCTTCGAACAATTCGTACGGGTGGCAAAGGCGAGCCTATATATGCAAATTTCCGGAAAAAAAGTTAATCTAAACATCGTGATTGCAGGACAGGGCGTCCTAATGATCAGCGTTAAACTGTAAGGTGGAGGCGGGCTCGAGACCCGGCACGTCCTTCCACGGTTCGTATGGGTAAGGCCCCGTTATAGCAACACTCGATCATGTTGTTTATCTCTCTCTCTCTCTCTCTCTCTCTCTCTCTCTCTCTCTCTCTCTCTCTCTCTCTCTCTCTCTCTCTCTCTCTCTGTCACTGATCCAATTATGACCCTACTCACCATAGCTTTTCTTGTCTTTCTACCAAAAATTTGATTCCATGCCATAAACGTTCTTCTAATCTGAACTTATATATATATATATATAGCTATATTTATCTTCGTCCACGTTTAAAAATTAAATTTGAAACATCTGTTATTTTATTGGATGTTCTCGGATTTCCAAGATTTGTGATAAGATACGCTTTTAAATTACACTAGCCAGCGTCGTGCCATTTCAGTTCGCTCGATATCGTACTTAACAACATCACACATCTTTGTCATTCCTTCATCGGTAATTAAATATCCTTCCCTTTTATGATTCAAGGCACCATAAATCATATGAGGGGGGTCCCGCGTCTTAAGGTACCTAAGCGCCAAAATTAAAATTCGCCAGAAATCGCCTCCAAAGTTCAGCAATATTCTCGCAATAGTATCTCTGTTATTAATTGAGCTAGAACGTTCATTTTTGGCTAAATTAGAGTTCTAAGCATGCTAATGAAGATGTTGATGAGTTTTTGGAATAGATTTTCATATTTTATATTTTATATATATATTTTTTTTTATTATTTTTTTTATTATTATGCCGAACTTTGGGTGAACTTTTGGCTGGCGAGTGGCGATACAGGTGAAAAAAGTAGTTCGCTTCATAAGGTTTTGAACCATACTTCTAGTGTCGTAAGGTCATTATAATCCCAAACCACGCGATAGTGGAAGGGTGAAAATAGTGATATCCATCAAAAACACGTTTTCGCCTGTGGTGGCGCTTAGGTACCTTAAGACGCGCGACCCCTCATATATCTTCCAATATCGCGAATTCCCTTCGCAACAGACGAGAATGTACAGGTAAACTGTTACTGCCATAACACGTTTTCTCTCTCTCTCTCTCTCTCTCTCTCTCTCTCTCTCTCTCTATCTCTCTCTCCTCTCTCTCTCTCTCTCTCTCTCTCTCTCTCTCTCTCTCTCTCTCTCTCTCTCTCTCTCTCTCAAGCTCTTACGCGGGTTCAACGATGTCGATTTTAGAAGTATGTTTAGTTTAAATGATAACCCAACTCGCAACAATGGTTGGAAGTTGGATTTGAAACGGTTTAAGACTAGTGTGTGTGGGAATTACTTTACGTATAAGATCTGTGACACATGGAACAGGTTACCTTCGGAAGTTGTGAACAGTTCCTCTGTGGATCAGTTCAAGAAAAGGGTAGACGAAATCTTGCACACTATTTGAGTGTGTAAAGACATTTAGGACCTCAGTCTGCGGAAATTTCTTTTCCTATAAAATAGTTAATATCTGGAACCAACTTCCCTCAGAGGTTGTTTCCAGTCAAAGTGTAAATGTGTTTAAAAATAGGCTAGAGAAAGTACTGAATACTCTCGTAGTTTAAGACTAAAACATAAGAAAACTCTGCAGGAGATCGCTTGCACGGTGTCTCTGTGAGCAAGCTAAATATAGAGCTATTTATATATTCTCCACTTTCCTGTAAAATTTCCTTGGCTACTTTTCCAGGGTCAAGGTATTTTCTTCAACTTTTTTCCGTACCTGCCTCTGGCAGGGAGGGAGCGGAGGGTGGGGAGAGAGCCTTCTACTTTTCTATCCAGTTTTCTACTACTGCTAGGATAGTTGAAAGAAAAATAAACTTTTACAAAATTTTCCCTGGCACCCGTTGCCATTGGTACCTCCTCGGTATGGGCCGCAAGGCCTTTTGAGGTACTTCTTTTCCTTGTAACTCCTTGTAACTCTCTCGAATGCAAGATCGAAAATCAATTCGTTTCGCGTCTCTCCACGAATCGGGACATCTGACACGCCCCAGATTTCACGGGGAAACCAACCACATCCCTGTGGGGCGGAACCCAGGACCTCTGTTTGGTTGCTATACAGGCCTACGCGTCAAGCTCCGCCCAAAATTCACCGCTAGCCAATAGGATGCTAACGATTGTTTTGTGGGTTGGTCACAGTCCACTTTATAAAGGGAGAATTTCGACTCAGAGCCTCAGTTCGCGCATTTTTCGCTTAGTGCTTTATATACCATGAGTCAGTTATCGTTGTACAATTCCCCCGATTTGATTGAGGATGAAGACATTTATGCCCACATGGTGCTCCACCTCTTCACTGCTATAGATCGGGATGAACTTTTATCTACCCAGAGTGTTACGAAAAATTGTGATGAAATACTAGAACCGCTCAATGAAGAGGCTGTTGAAATGTAAGTAACCCCTAAGTACCTAACCTAGCTTTATTCAGTATTTTCATACAAAGAAAATTTAATCCTAGGGACCCTTCTTGTTTTTAACAATATAACCTAACCGTAAAAGGCGGGTTTTTAGTTTACAAAATTTGTGTGTGCGCCTTTAGATTTGGCAACAGTTATTGAATTATCACTCCACCCTCCAAATGACTCACTAGAAGTGGAGAGTTAACGGTGACGGAAGCATAGCCTAATCCTACAGTAATATATTCTATTGTTTGTGAGTTGTGTACTGTGTACATTGGTTGGTATCCAGTGCTTCGTTTGCCATTTATTTGAATTTGCAATGCCTTTATAAGGTCTTTTCTCGGTGGGGAGTGGTAGCAAAAAACTAGCCTTTCAAATGAATATTTTAAATATAATAATATTGATAAAACATCTACATGCCAAATTGAAAAGTGTGGAAAAGTGTATAGTAGCAATCATGTGACAAAACTAAAGCGACACCTAAAATCGTGTCACCCAGAAATATATCGTAAAGTTGAGGATCATGATAAAAGCCTACCTAGCACTAGCAGTACTTCGAAAACTTAAATACAAACTAAGGGAATGAATGTAGGCCAAACTAATGTTAAAAACTTTTTTAAACAAATTAAAGTTGGAGTTCACCAGCAACTTCATAAGAAAACTTTAGAAAATGGCCTTATTTCGTGGGTGACAATAGACGGCCGGCCTTTTAGCATTGTAGAAGATATTAGATTTAAAATTTTGGTTGAACCATTTCTATTTGCAATGAATATAAACGTGAACAGAAAAAATCTTGCTGCTTTGACTCTCGATAGAGCAATAGCTGAAAAAATAAGTTAAAAATACTTATTAAAAAAAATGTTTCATTTAAAAGTAGATTGTTGCAGTCGCTTAGATAGAGGATTTTTAGGTATTCAAGCCCAATATGACTGAAAACAAAATTGAATTGAAAACATTGGCTGTCAAGGAGCTTCACTGCTCGCGTACAGGTAAAAATTATTTACATTTCACACAAAAAATTATTTTACATTTCACATATATATATATATATATATATATATATATATATATATATATATATATCGTACAATATTACAGTATATGTAAAAGAATGTTACTTGAAATCTAAATCAGTAATAAATAATTAATTTGATAGATGTTTTGAAACAAACTATTCAGTCTGTGTTAACCGAGTACGACTTGGGATCTGCACAAGTTGCATCCATCGCAACAGACAATGGGTCCGATATAATCAAGTGCTGTCGCCCTGTCTCCTTTCCATTTGAGTCCGACCCGGACCCAGACCAGGACCCGAAAGTAAATTAGAAAAATGACCCGGACCCGGACCCGAAAGTAAATTAGAAAAATGACCCAGACCCGGACCCGACCCGAAAGTGATAGACCCGCACAGCCCTGATATATATATATATATATATAATATATTATATAATATATATATATGGTGTGTTTTTATTTGTACATTTCTTGTAGAATTTTTATAAAACTTACAATAGAAATATTAACATATACTAAGATTTGGCTCCGGGTTCGAGGCCCGTTGCAGGCAGATGGAGCATAGCACACCCAGCTAATCTTACTTTTGAAAACTGTCATGATATCTATTGGTTACAATTTCTTATTACTCTAACGTAAAACTAATCCCATCATGTTTTCAATTATTGTCTGTTTCCAATCTCTGCTTCCTTTGGGGATTATTCCAGTATATATATATATATATATATATATATATATATATATATATATATATATATTAGGGTGGCCCTTATATGACCTAAAAAACAGAAAGTGATGGAAATTTCGCTCTCACCCCCCAGATAGATGCTATTTCAGGAGATAATTCATCGTGCAAAATTTTATTCGTATTGCTCAATATTTACAGGTCGCCCTCATTGTCTATATTTTGACACTATTGGCCCCAGGGCATGCAGGTCTCCCCTACTCAAAAGTAGGTATTAGCCGCTCAAAGGCGGGGTATCGTGGTTGCCAGCCATTCATTGTTACCTGCCTTTGTTCAAAAGTGTCGCTTTCTTGCAGTCCGGGAACTTCTTTCGGTGGTCTGCGACGACTTGAAGGAGGAATTGGAGCTGCTCCTCATCGCTGGTCAGCTTCTTGTTAAAGTCTTGAATAAGGGCAACCCCTCTCTCTGCTCTGTCGTTGACCAGAGCCAGGGACCGGACCAGATTTGCGGCAGCTTGGAAGCTTTGGGACTGGGGCCATTCGCGGGGGTCTTCGCGGAGGAAATCATCCGGAAGGGCCAACCTCGTGAAAAGAGCCTTAGAGTTTGCGGGCACCAGTTGCTGAAGACCCTTTCCATCGTCATCCAAGAAGATCCTTGCATCCAGCTTCGGTCTTTTGGGAGGACCTTCTTCTTCCTCGCCTTCCATAGCTTCCACCATCAACTACTTTGTTCCCCAGGACACCCTTTCCTCGAAGAGACAAACCGACCAGTTCCTCGGAAAGATACCACAGATGGTGTGAGAGCTTCTTGGAGGTCGCCTTGCTGATGGCCTTGTGCGGGTACTTCAACAAGGACTTCATGAGGAGGAAGTCGTTGAGACGAGCCTGGTGAGGAAGTGGAGCCGTTGTCCAGGCTTTCGCGTACACGATGACAGCGAACAAGGCGAGTTCTTTGATGCCCTTCTCCTCCACTGCGGTCAACTTGAACTGGTCCTGAAAAAGCCAGATCTTGATGGCGTAGAGGACCTTGGCCATCCAGCGAGCTCGGTGCATTGCTCCAGGAGCACTGAAGTGAATGCCTCGCTGTGGGGTCCCCCCAAGGAAGATGATGCAGAGTTCCACGAGTTCCCTGTAATCTTCCCTGGTATGCTCCGTCTGGGACTGGAAGAACTGAAGGAATTCTTCCTTGACCGGGGCAACTGCAGCCTCCACAACAGGATCAGTGATCGCGGGCTTGAAATCCTTCTGATTGATGAAAGACCACTTCTCCCGAAACCGATTGAAGAGCTGGATATCTGGTCCTGTTGGTGGAACTCGCAGTGCGGCCTCAAAAGCCGCTCCGATCACCAGTTCCAAGATGTGGTGACGACAAGCAACGTAGAGAAGATCTCTTCCCAGCTTCTGTTCAATCAGGCAGCAGGCTCCGGAGCGATGTCCTGTGTTGGATGCTGTTGTATCAAAACACAGAGTTTGAACCCGGTCACTGATACCCCACTCCTGCAGGCAAGCAACAGCAGCTGACGCTTGAGCCTCCCCGGTTCCTGTGTGAAGCTTTGGGACCCCAAAAAGCTTCTCAACTCCTTGCCACGAAACAATGATTGGAAGACGCTCTACGTGCTCCCTGCTCGTCAAGTCCTCCATCAACTTCCCGTCCCAATGGACGACGAAGGGACCTTCACCCGGGAATTCTTCCTTCATCTTTTGTGCCGTCTCCGATCGGTGCCAAGCCCGGAGTCGCTGAATGGAGTTGCAGTTTATGTTCAGCTCTTCCGTTCCGCATTCCGTCCGAGACTGCTAGCAGCTTCCGTCAGTATGTAGGCGACTCTCCTGGAGGAGATCTGTGTCCTGTCAAGTGAGGCTGCCAGTCCGGCTCTCATGATGTTGGTCCTCCCCCTACTTCGCTTCGGAGGGCACGCTCCTCCGCAGGCACCGGAGTCGTCCCCTGTCTCCTCTTCGGATGCGTAGGAATAAGACGACTCGAAAACTGCTCGGCTGGTAGATGTTTCGCACTCCTCAGCGGCTTTCCTCTTCCGGAGCTTCTCCCGAACATTCCTCTTCGCCGCTGCTTCATTCCTTCTCGTTTGCTCCAAGTCCAGTCCAGCGATGTATCCAGTCCTGTCCTTCTGCTTCTGTATCTGGAGGAAGGCCTTGTCTTCAGGGTTGTTGATCATCTTCATGGCATCAGCGTGCGCAGTGTCGAACAAATCGTTCAACTTCTTAAAATCTTCTTTTTTCTTGTGCGCATAGCCGATCCTGGTCTTGTGTTTTTTCAGCCCTTTCCACTCGTCGAAGGTCCGTTCGAGTTTGGCAATGCAGTGCTGTTCAGCCCGAGTGGGAATGCTTGCCAAATGCCAGAATTCCATTACGGTCCTGACGGTGTTGCGGCTTGCCTCATGGACAGGCTGCTTCTTCTCGTGAAGGAAGAGGAAATGGCCAAAGGCCTGACCAATGGAAGGAAGCTTTCTTCCCCTGATTTCTTCCACAAAATAAACACCAAGATAACGCTTCTGTCGTGTATCCATCATGTATCAATCCTGCAAATAAGAACAAGAGTATGAGTAATTAGTATGAGTAATTGAGTATACCGAAAAACTAATAAAAGGAAAATTTGACGTGCCAGGGCGACCTCTAAATATTTCTCAAAAACCGTCATATTTCGCACAGTGCAGTTAGACGAGTAACGGAACAAATTGAATGGGTGAGAAGATACAAAATCGACACTTGTAGGATTTTTATAAAACTTACAATGCAAATATTAAAAAATACTAAGATTTGGCTGCGGGTTCGAGACCCGTTGCAGGCAGATGGTACATAGCACACCCAGCTAATCTTACTTTTGAAAACTGTCATTTACAGGACCGAAACGGAGCTAGGACGTGTTATAGCTACTTTTGATGAAAGGGGAATAAATGAAATGGGGGACTTCTCCGCACAATCACCCCAGGGGCCTGAATACAGAAGTCGAGGTATTGGCTCACCCTCACCCCACAAGCGAGAGTCAATTCATCGAGGAGATAATGTAAGTATTTTTGAGGTTAAGAACAAAACACATTGTATTTTCATTTATTAAATAGCAGAAAACATGCCGATAAAATTGTGATGAAATGCTAGAACCGAACAATGAAGAGGCTTTTGAAATGTAAGTGATTTATAAGTGTCATAATAATTGTTTTGAAAAATAGTTTGTGTTTATTCTCGTTCTATATATAACACTGGTCAACACTCATTTTATTGCCAATCATATTAGAGTGATTTTGGGGTAACTTTGTGGTGCTGATTCCGAATATGACATCGGTTTAGCTAGATTGGCTCTAATTTATGAGATAATTGGTACACCATTGAAACACGTAAAAATGCAAAAAATTTAATGTTCAGGCGGAACCTACTTACAAATCGCATTGAAATTGTCTCAAATCATACAAAAGTAAACACATGAAATACATAATGGCATTTTATTCGGTCTCACGAATCTAGAATGTTCCGGTAGTTTCCCATATGCACGCGTTATGGTTACGTTTCCTATTAATTGAGGGTATTCATTATCTCAAGAACTAGAGCCAAATCGGAAAAACTACTTTCATTTTGGAATTCAGCAACCCCAAAATACCCTAAATTCGTACGAATTTCCTTGGCAACGAAAAAAAAATGTTTTTTTGTTGACCTGTGTAATCTTTCAATCAGTGTTAACTTATAAAAGGCGGCTATAAACGCGTTTTCAAAAATATTTTTTATTCTCTGCTTCCTTTGGGGGTTATTCCAGTTATATATATATATATATATATATATATATGGTGTTTTGTTTGTACATTTCTTGTAGAATTTTTATAAAACTTACAATAGAAATATTAAAAACTATTAAGATTTGGCTCCGGGTTCGAGACCCGTTGTAGGCAGATGGTGCATAGCACACCCAGCTAATCTTACTTTTGAAAACTGTCATTTACTTATCATTACAGGACCGAAACGGAGCTAGGACGTGTTATAGCTACTTTTGATGAAAGGGAGATAAATGAAATGGGGGCTTCTCCGCCCAGCCAACCCAGTGACCTGAATACAGAAGTCGAGGTATTGGCGCACATTCGGTCCAGCGAGTGCCACGTCATCGAGGAGATAATGTAAGTATTTTTGAGGTTAAGAACAAAACATTGTATTTTCATGTATTAAATGGCAGAAAACATGTACAAAACGGGGCCAGTATCCGTTAAATAAGTCTTAATGGCTACAGTTACAAACGTATATACAACTTTACACAATGTAGATATACACCTTACACATTACACGGGGGTGCTAACATATGGGAACCTTTTTTTTTATCTGTCTGCATACACTTTTATCGTTTATCTCTGTGTCGCAGAAATCGAATAATTTTTAAAAATTCATAAATCCCTTCTCACGTGACATGTGCATGAGAAATAAAATGCAATACAATCCGCACGTTTCAATATAATATCCTTGGAAACGATATGGACTCCAAACAATCTCAGGCACATGTAATTGCGCGATAAACTGTACAATTACCGAATCATTCCAGGGCTGAAATCCGAGTGAATCAAAACAGTACATTCTTTCCCTATTTTTAAAATAGATTGCAAACCAATGAATCCCCTCATCCCCCACAATGTCGGTGTTAACGATAATCCCGTACCAGTTTCTCGTACTTGGCAGATTCAATATTTCATTCTTCGCAAACACCAATAAATTTTGAGCGCGTGAAACGCTCACTTTTCATTACTCTCTGGAGTGTATTCGCGTCCATTTTAAAAGTCTGTGATCACGTTCCTGAAACGATCAACTTGTATTAGTGCCTGTGATTCGAGATACACGAGTACACTTATAGGCGCGTCTATAGGCTTGGCAAATTCCAACCTGACTGAGATATTTCCACTCTGCTGTGGACTTAAATGCGTATCTGCGCCAGCAGACAAGTCAGGCGTAATATCAAATGAATAAATGTTAAATTCTTCGACAAATTCTTTCTGTGTCACACCAAAACCAAGTTCGCCAAAGGCGCCTGTATTATGAGCCAGAATACTATATGCTCTAGCGCAGAGGGGAAACACAGCGTCTGATGAGTAGTCCGTAATCATGGTCCCTCCCAGAGCGAGGCCGTTTGCGTATGGAGTAATATTTTTAAGGCCGAAATTCTCGAATTTAAAGGCACTCTTTTTATATTTTCCATTCGTCGAGGCGTGGTCCTGCATTCCAATTAATATCCTTTTAGGTAGAACTCCAAGGGCCACGTTTTCTAGTTGCTTCGATGCCAACCCTGAGGGGGCCGTGTACAGTTTGATCTGTACCCTGTTAATTGGGTATTTTACTGTGGTGTGTATTAAGTCTTTCTTAATTTCTATTTCTTTCGGGGAACTTAATTTCACTCGGCGTATACGCAAATACGTTTCCATGATGTGTATCACAACGGGTTTTGCGCCTTCTTCTTGATCAGACCCCAGATTTATGCAGATCTCAGGAATCGTGCAGGTAAGCTTCAACTTCATATCCACCCCGTTCATAAGCAACTTCTCCTGAAGTGTGTAGTCTGTATGCAGGCGTCCAAAACATTCATGTATTTTTTTTTTAGAATTTTTAAATTTATCCTTTATTCCATTTTCATCTTTAGTGTGGTAATACCCCTCGGCTGTTAAAAGGGTGTCCTTCGCTTCTTTTGAAAAGTTGAGGACATTTTCAAGATATGCTCGTAGGTGGTAGTACCCCGTACCTGCCGAGATGTTAACCTAGTTTAAATACACTTCACACTGGCTGAATATGGAGTGTAAAAAGTTGGTTTCAGTGTAGGCAGAGTAACTATCATCGCAGTCCGTTCCATCAGATTGGGCTATACGCAGTTTAGCGTACATATGCATGCAGCTCGGGTCAAAAAGTAAGGGCCTGAGCTGGGTATCACGAATTCTATAGGGGCACTGGGTGAACTAATTGTGTTTAATGGGTTAATTGTAATAAAGTCGCTATGCTCAATATAGACCTGAGTGGGGGTATATCAAAGAGGGACAGTTCTGATTTACAGCATTGTGAACTACACAGATGGATGAAACGTGCCATGACGAGTCAGAAATAGTGCCATCTCCCTCGACAAGTATTAGTCAACCTATGATTCGTGAGAGTAATGTTCTCAGCTTATATCTGTTAAAAAAAATGATCAGCCATAGGTTTCATACGCTTAGAACACTTCTTTTTTATTTCCTTTTACGTTTAGCGCCACGTGATGGTAACCCCTTCTTCCTGGCAGATCTCTTCTTTCCGCCACCACGCATTTTTCTCTTTGTATCTTTGATGATCTCATCCCGTGTACGTTTTAAATGTTTTTAGAGCTTCTTTATGCTTAGTTCCACACATTATGTCTTCTGCCGCGTTAAAACCTGTTTGTAACGCCTTCCGTCCTAGGTACCTGGCACCCCTCTTCAACAGTGGGACAGCGGTCCACTCCCACGCTGGTACCTCACCCCTCGGTAGACTGTGAACGGTCTTCGAGCCATTATAAACGACGAAAGTGTAGTTTCACTGTTAATCTCCCATCACCGAATGGGAAATTGTTTCCCTCAATCGTTCTTATATATATCGAGATGTTAGTTAATAGATTAGTCGCAACATTTACACAATGGGGCTTGTCATATGTAATGCTCAAACTTTTCCCTCTATGGTTGGGGATGTGCGCAATGCGCAGCAGGCACGCCTAGGTGTCCCCAACAAATTGGTGCTCTACGATATTGCTGTAAATATAGCACATGTCTGGGGCGGAGAGCTTTCATTCAATTTCTCCATCTTCAATTGATACATTAAACTGGACAAGTCATGCTGTGCCTCGTGAAAGGTATCTCTTTGGAAAGCTGTGCTATATCGGTCTCAGCCACAATTGTGAACAGCTCTTTATCTTTAATATTTCTACTAGCGTTGATTTTAACTTCAATGTGCATGCAGGCGTGTCTATGTTTACGACTTCAAACAGTAAATCGTATGTCAGGTACGACCTTTCAAGACTCCTGTTTAACCCCTTCACAATGTCCATGGCTCTATCATAATGCCCGATTCCTTGCAACACATTTGTGCTATAATACCGTTCCTCACCGAACAGGACTTAGCGCATAGTATTGTCTAAGGTTATGCCCAATTTTTCGCACTCATCGAATCTTCTAATGATCAGAAATATGATTTGTTCATTTTCAAGAGTTAAAAATTTGGTGGCTAACTGGAGTTCACATAGCCGCACCTCATACGAATCACGCTCCAATTCAATGGGTCCGTGGAGTTCTGTCACAAAGTTGGCGAAGGTGTTGTTAGGATGTACAGACAGAGAAGAAGAGAACGGGAGTGTGACGTAGAAATGGTTAGGAGCCACGTTGCATACTATTTAACCTTCATTATTGCATCAGCTTTTATATAGGTGGGTAACCTAGCCACTTCACAAGGTACATTTTTCTCTTTCTTGAACCTTTGCTTCCTATAATTTTCTCAATTATAAACGCGTTTTTTCCTAAATTAAATGCCACTTTTTGCAACTCCTCACGGTAAAAGCCTCCTGCGATTTCTTCCCCATTCAAATCTTCAACGTAATACATCATTACCTCACCTTTAGGTCTCATAGCCCTAACTTTAAAAATCTCACGTGTCCGTCCTTGCTCAAATCCCTTACCGAATTTATTTCCCGAACGCGACAGCCTAAGATAACACAGGTCAACAAAAAAACATTTTTTTTTCGTTGCCAAGGAAATTCGTACGAATTTAGGGTATTTTGGGGTTGCTGAATTCCAAAATGAAAGTAGTTTTTCCGATTTGGCTCTAGTTCTTGTGATAATGAATACCCTCAATTAAAAGGAAACGTAACCATAACGCGTGCATATGGGAAACTACCGGAACATTCTAGATGGTGAGACCGAATAAAATGCCATTATGTATTTCATGTGTTTACTTTTGTATGATTTGAGACAATTTCAATACGATTTGTAAGTAGGCTCCGCCTGAACATTAAATTTTTTGCATTTTTACGTGTTTCAATGGGGTACCAATTATCTCATAAATTAGAGCCAATCTAGCAAAACCGATGTCATATTCGGAATCAGCACCACAAAGTTACCCCAAAATCACTCTAATATGACTGGCAATAAAATGAGTGTTGACCAGTGTAATCATTGATTTTGAAACGCGCAGAGTGTGGTGGTGGCGGTGTTCCATCTCTTCTCACCTCTGGGCACGTACCTCTTTCTAGAACCTCGTTAGGTGTTGTTCCAATCGCGCGATGGTGTGAGCGGTTGTAGGATGAGGCCAATGAGCCGTGAACATTTGTATATCTGTATGTGTTTTTATGTGTAAAATATCGGTGCATGCGCTCCTTTATGGTACGTTGAACTCTTTCAGCTAAAGAAGCCTTATGTATAGAATTGGTAGTGTAATAGCTGATATTAAACTCTGCCAGCATGTTCTGTAAAGCGCGTCCTATAAATTCTCTCCCCATATCCGTACAAAAATAGCCAGGAGTCTTGTTTTCTTTCAACATCAACGTTTTGGTCGCTTTAGCAACTGTTTCAGGCGATTTATTTTTCAGGGGAATTAACCACAGGTATCTAGAGAATACATGTATTATGAATAGGATGTAGCGGTAACCATCGTTATACAGTGAATATATTTGCATGTCTGTTAAATCTGCCTGCCAAATAGAGTCAATCGATGCAGCTGTTTTCTTGGCCGTTTTAAACCTTTTTCCGATCGGTTTATGAAGTGTATAAGCATCCTGTTCCCGCAAATTCTCTCAACATCTTTTTTCCTTACACCGTAAACACCTCTGTACAGTCTATTAACGCCTCCATAGGAGGCGGGGTTAGAAATGTCATAATAGCGTTTACTTAATATGTTAGCCATTTGCGTATTTTAGAGGCACGTGGATAAGGTTGGCCGTTTGTTCTCTTCTTTCTCCTCTTCAGAGGTGTTACCGCTGGGGTCGATGACGTACTCAGTTGTGACACATGCGAGACTTGCTCCAAGTCTTTTAACCTATTCAGATTACCTATCAATGTTTTGGGGACATTTATTTGTTGTAGTCTTGCTTTAATATGCTTCCATCCTGTTGGTGAGGGTCTGTCCCACTTTCTCACCTGATCATGAACAATATCAAAGATATTGGATCCTTGTACCCTTGTTCCTTCAACAATGACCTCGCCTGTATCGGACCACTGTATGATGGGATCCTCACTCAATAGATTATAAAGACTTAAACCTTTATTCCTCACTGTATGTGGGAGGCTGTTTTTTAGCACGTGTTCGATGTGTTGTGTTCCGCTGTTCTTTGGTTGGCCATCGTCGGGGCCAGGTCCTATGTCGCCATGCTCAGCACTACTCGCGCTGTGCCTAATAACCACGGGGAGGTCTGTAGGATGCTTATAATCTTCGTACTCATGAAGAAATTTCTGCAAAGCCTCTTGGTACAAGATCCTTGTCTCATCAGGTGACTTTTCACTGTTTAATAGGGCTAGCAACTCGTTTTCCATTCTTTTAAGCCTACTTTTACTGGGTTCTAGAGCCGTGTCTGGAGTCTTTGAACTTTGCAATGAAGCATACACCTCGTGCGGAATCACAACCACCTTCTTCATTATATTAATCTAGTAAGTAAAGGACCCAAAACTGAAAATATGATGGGTAGGAATGAGCCTCCTCTTCGTACAATAATGCGCTTTTTCTTGCCAACAGTTTGATTTTTATGAGCGAGAGCTCGTATTATGTTCTTGTAGCGAGTCTTCCGAGAGGGTTTCATTGGCACATTACATTTTATAACATTAAGACAGATTTCACACATGCATTTTAAAAAGTCAGAGTCGATATTTTTAACAAACATCTATTGCAGCGTCCGGGGCAATCGTTAATAGATTTTTATTAATTCACGGTATTTCTTCAGCCTATTTGTCATTCTGGAATATACACCGTTTCAGGCTCGCTTGGGAATATATTCATTCTTAGAAGCACCCTAAACGTGTTTCGCGGGTGAAGGTCACAAAGCAAATATCCATAACGCTGGTTTGTGGCTTCTTTATAAACCTCCAAAAACTCCTTACGCTGATTCGGGAACATTTGACTGGCTAATACCCCAATTTGTGATACATCTCTACAGAGACATGTAAGAAGTAAATAGACAGCCCAGATTTTGCTGTAACAATTTGGCGTAAAAGATTCAACAATTCTGATCGTGTTGCTGGTTTTTTGGGCTTTTTACGTAAAGTCTTGTCTAGTATTGCCCACACGTGTTCTATGGGGTTCATGTCAGGGGACTGACTCGGCCAAGGAAGTCGTTTGATACCATTTCGCTCCTCCCATTCTTTCGTCTTTTTTGCATTGTGGCATGGGGCTCCATTTTCCATGAACAGGCAGCTGTCTTTTTCAATTTGACCACTTGAGAATATTGGCATAAGTCCTTCTTCAAGGATAGAAATGTATGAAACGAATATTAGTCATAATAATGGCAAAAAAATTGGGTGCATACATTTTACCATAAAATTAAGGGTGTCTCTTTACTTCTTGCATGACTCTGTACATTGCGCGAATAAGACTAGATATTGTGTATTTAGCGGCACATCGCGCATGTATCTATTTTTGAAAAATAGATTCTGATTGATGAAGAACACGCTGATGTTAAGATGGTGGGAGAACACTGTAAATGTCTCGGCAAACGTTTTATCCATTTCCAACATGAGATCGTCAATTACAATGACTGTATGTTCATTTTCCTTCAACGAATTAATGTCATATACACCTTTGTAGAACAAGATTTCATCTTGGTACTCGTTGAACACTGATTGGTATGTCGAATAGCACCACATAACTTTAAGCACAAATTTTGAAAACATCTCTCCCTTTTCTTTAATGATTTTAAGCATAAACAGTTTTACCACATCCTGTAGGGCCAGATATAATACATGAGGATGGGCTCCTGAAGCTGAATTTTTCTACAGATTCCATTTTTAACACGTCACGCCCCTAAGTGGGCCATTTACAAAATATTACAAATTTTGAGTGCTGCTCCTTATATTTTGTTTTCTTCTTCCACAGAACCGTGAATGACGACGATGTACAGCACCCCATCATCGATATCACAGAGGAGCCCATTGACCGTACAGCTACAGAACCCTTCCCCGCCGCCGAGCCGTCACCAGCGACACCTGTAGCACGCGCCAGTTCAAAGCGGAGGCGTGATGAAGAACCCTCCACGTCAGGTATAAAGTTGCCAGGATTGCTCTGGTTGTTAGACCACCAGTATTAGAGCCCCAACCCTCAACGTCTTACGACACAAACCCCACAATAGTGCCTTCCTCAAATATAACCCCTCATTCAATTCCGGGTACATCCTCCACAGCGGCTTTATAGCAATAGTCTTAGCTCGTATGTTTACTGTACTAAATACACGGGCCCTAAAAATTGGGGTGCCTACGGTAGTGGAGCATTCCCGTAAACTAGCTGTAGACTGTAAACTTGAGTTTGACTGTGATATGGGTCCTGAAGAGCTGAGAAGGGTAGAACAGGAAATGAATGTTCGTATAGTTGTATTTGGACTGGATGATCGTCGTAGAACTGTGTATGTTTTTAAAAGCTATGTGAGAGATCGTACAAGACCCCTACTTATTTTAGGACTGTCAGAGGCAACGTATCTCCCCATCCGTAATATAAGGGACCTTTACGCGAGTTATGATAAAAGTCGAAAATATGAACATCATGATTTGTGTAAGGGGTGTATCGAGTTTGCGGATGATATAGTGAAACATTGTAAAGATTGCCACATGGTATGTGAACAGTGTAAAAGCAACAAATGTGAAAGTCGTGTAGTTGAAGCTGAGAAGAGGGACTGTGATGTGTGTAGACGCACATTTTTCAATAACTGTTTTGAGCTCCATAAATCAATTGGCACGTGCAGGAAAATGAGAATCTGTGAATGTGGTATGTTTCATATGATGGATAATTGGGGAAAGTTTGAGCACAAATGTAATGAAATTCACTGTTCTACATGCCACGAGAAATATAAGGCTGTTGGAGTCAAGCATGTATATTATATGAAAGACGCCAAGCCTTAAAACAGCCCTTGTATAACTGTGTACTATGATACAGAAACATATACGAATGCTGAAACCAAAGAGGTTATTCCACATTTACTTGTAAACCAGACTATTTGTAATGAGTGTATGAAGAGCGAGTGTGTTGAGTGTCACAAATGTGGAAAACGGACAAACATTTTTAAAACGAATGCCCACGATAGCCCTGTGAAACTCTTTGTGGCCTATATTGTCAAGTTAGCGGACAAGTTAAAAAAAATGACTGTGTATATTCTTACCCCATAACGGGGCGAAATTTGACACACAGTTCCTTTATAAGGAGTTGCTTGAGCACAAGTCATCTGAGATATTTGCAGGTGATCCCTTGAAAAGAGGCAACAAACTAATACAGATGCAAATAAGAGGTAATGTACAATTTAAAGACACTTCATTATTCACACCCTGCAAATTAGCAAAGCTACCCAAGGTGATGGGCGTAGCCGCTGAAGTTTCAAAAGGATATGTCCCTTACACATTCCTCACAAACGAAACTTTAAATTACGTAGGACTACCTCCACCCAAACATTACTTTAACTATGAATGTATGAGCACAGATGAACGTGAAGATTTTGACCCATACTACAACAGTTTTAATTAATGTAATCCTTATAATATAGCTGATGAATGTGAGCGTTATTGCGTGAATGATGTGCTCGTGCTTAGAGTATGTTTCCAAGCCTTTAGAAGGATGTACATATGTCGTTTCAAACGCGATCCGTTTCAAGTCGCAACCACCATCGCCTCATTATGTTTTACGGTGTTCAAGAATAACTTCATGCCTAAAGACACCTTAGCCATTATCCACAGAAACAACCCCCGCAGTTATGGGCACAAGGCTATTTACTGGCTCATACACCTACAGCAGCAGACAGGTGTATACATAAAGCATGCCCGCAACACGGGTGAAGTACCCATTAAGGTTAATGGTCGTGTTTTTTGGGGTGATGGTCTAAGTGAAAACCGCGCCACTGGTGAGAAGACTGTGTACTCCTTTAACGGTTGCTGGTGGCATGGATGTCCCCGTCCTGAGTGTGGAATCGTAGGAGATATCCACGGTTGATCTCCTGCCGACTGTCTTGCGTGGATCCGCACCCGCAATCAACTTATAGGCTCCCAGTTCACTCACAAAGTCTTGTGGGAGCATGAGTATGATGCATGGATGGAGGCAGATGGACAGTACAGTGAAGAAATAAACACGATCAAACGTTCAATGGTGCTGGATCCTCTCAAATGCGGTGATAGCTTGTTCGGAGGGCGTACAAACCCCTTCAAGCTATACTTTCCTCTCAGAGGGTGTGAAACTCCATTACTACGACTTCTGTTCTTTATACCCCTAAGTGATGAAGAACAATCCGTACCCCGTAGGTGCACCTGAAAAAATGGTGGGACCCACCATACCAACCATCGAGGAGTTTTCAACCAACTTGAATGAGCGCTACTTTGGATTCTCTTTCGTAGACGTGCTCCCCCCCCTCGCGATTTATGGATACCGATCTTACCCGTCGCTATAGATCACAAGTTCATGTTTTCCCTGTGCGTGAAGTGCGCAGAAGAGAACAATGGTGATTGTGACCATACACTCCACCAGCGTAAGATCAGAGGTGTATATACAAGCCCTGAGCTGGCCCTAGCCGTTCGCCATGGGTATAGAATAATGAAGATACATGAGGTCTGGAGGTTTCAGAAGCTACCCAACCTTTTCACACCATATATAAACGCTTTTTTGAAGGATAAGGTTGAGACGTCAGGATATCCGCGAGGGGTTGATACCGAAGATGAAAAAACGGATTATATTCAGCGTTACCGTGACCTTGAAAGTATACAGCTTGACAATCCCAAATTGTAAAGAACCCTGGCAAGCGCTTTAATGCAAAATTGTGTCTAAACAGTCTTTGGGGAAAATTTGCACAAAATACTGGCAAAGGTAACGTTCATTTGGCACAAAGTTATAGTGAAGTCTGGGATTATGCCAACGCTCCCGATAAATAGGTCATGGAGATTGTGAATGTAGGTAATACATACATAATGAAGTATAACAATACCGAATTGGCCACAGATACCTCACGGGTTACAAACATTCCTGTAGCCAGCTTCACAACAGCCTACGCGCGCATCAAACTTTGGGGGTCTATTGCATTTTCTTGGGCGGAGGGTTTTGTACGCTGACACAGATAGCGTGATATTCACAGCGAGGGAAGGTGAATACATGCCCGTTATTGGGGAGTTCCTCGGAGAGCTAACTGACGAGATCAAGGATGAGTATGGAGAATCGCATACGCAGACTCGTTTGTGTCAACAGGACCAAAAACCTATCGGGTACGGGTGAGGGTAGGGGATAATACGAAGTATATCGTGAAGGCTAAGGGTATCACGCTTAACTATGCGAACCGTCGAGTCGTTAACTTTGACTCGTTGAGGGAACTAGTGTGCTTGGAAGATGAGGCTGACCAGCTACCCCATCTGAGTCTAGGGCGGGTCATACTATGCATTTTTTTTAAATCAATGGAGAGGGGTGTTCAAATGACATATTTTGGTGTATAGAACACAATTCTGAAGAAAATATTTAATTCTGATAACCCTAACCTACATCATTTTGCAGTTGATTATTATTAAATTGTTGATTATTTTACTATTGTAGTTACCCCAGAATATGTCTTCTCACGTTTTCTATCATGGCTGCTCACGTTATCTCTCATAGAGCATTGTTCTAACTAATTCATATAAACACATATAATGTAATTCATATAATAATAATATTTAAATACTCAAATAAAAAGGTGTGCCATTCCACTTAATATTATCATACAGTTTGGTATATGAAATATTTTGACGGTTTTCTGGCGCGCATAAGGCCATTTTCTGAGCCACCTTTCTCAGAGGCTAGAATGTAACGTTTCAGAACATTCTAAAACGTTTTGTGAAATATTTGAAGTGACTCATGATTCCTGAAGTTGAACTCTTCCCTCAAACTGACCCTGAGCCAGCAGCTTCGGCAAAGGTACAGAAAAACTATGATGAGATTCAAAACATTGCCCTTGCTAGTGTAAGGTATGGCATAGGGCTGAGGCCAACTGCAGCGATAGCAACAGCAGCTCTGATTGACGCAGGAATCATCACAGAAGACAATACAAGTAAAGTGATTGATAAGAGCAAGGTCAAGAGAGCACAGGAGAAGTTGATGAGAGAGCTGGGGGAACAGTTCGAGAAGAAGTGCAGGGAGGAGGGGGGGGATCTCTTGCATCCTCTTTGATGGGCGGATTGACCTGACCAATGTGATGATGGAAGCTGAGGGCAGTGACCAATCTTTTCCCGCAAATATCAAGGAAGAACACTATAGTGTTGTTAGTGAGCCTGGCAGCTACTATCTGTTCCACTTTACCCCAGAGAAAGCAACTAAAGAGGAGTCACATGCGGAGAAGATTGCTAAGGTCCTGTTTGCCTGGCTGAAAGAGAGGGGTTATGATAAGACCTTGTTGGCCATTGGAGGAGACTCAACAAATGTCAACACTGGTGTGAAAGCTGGAGTAATGCGGAAGCTGGAGCTGCACCTGGGGAGAAAGCTGGTCTGGTTGGTGTGCAACCTGCACACTGTTGAACTTCCCCTGCGCCATCTCATTGTTGACCTTGATGGCCCTACTCTGTCAGACAAAAAATTATCCGGGCCAATAGGAAAGCTCCTTGATTTTGCTACAGACTTTGATATCAATCCAAACTTCACCCGAATCTCTGTTGGCCCTCCACTGATCAAGCTTCCTGACAAGGTCATTCAAGATCTCTCAACTGATCAATACTATGGCTATAAAATTGTCTGTGCAGTCAGGGATGGAGTACTTCCTGCAGGGCTGGCTCTGTTAGAGATAGGACCAGTAAACCACAGCCGCTGGCTCACCACAGCGAACAGACTTCTCAGGCTCTGGGTGTCAAAGCACGGACTTAAAGCAAAGAACCTGAAGATTCTGCAATTCATTGTGGAATTCATCATTGGAGTGTATTACCCATGTTGGTTCAACGTGAAGGTCAAGCACTCCTGGATCGAAGGGCCTAGGCACATCCTCTTTCAGCTGGACTGCCTCAAGTCCCAGAGAAAGGAGGTGCTGGATATTGTGATGCCAATTGTGAGAAGATCTGCTTGGTATGCCCACAGTGAAGTCATCCTCCAAACACTACTCTGCTCTGAGGATCAGAAGGAGAGGATTGAAGGGGTGGAGAGAATCCTGGCCATCAGGGGAGAGGGGGACCCGGACACTCAGCTGGGGGACTCCTCTGTTAGGAGCAGAAGGACACCTGACATCAATTGTGATGCTTCCAGCATCGGTGACTTGATCAGCTGGTCAGAAGGTGTGTCAGAGCCACCTCTCACCTGCTCTCTAAGCACCTCAGAGGTGAAAAACTGAGCAGAAGGACACCTGACATCAATTGTGATGCTTCCAGCATCGGTGACTTGATCAGCTGGTCAGAAGGTGTGTCAGAGCCACCTCTCACCTGCTCTCTAAGCACCTCAGAGGTGAAAAACTGAGCAGAAGGACACCTGACATCAATTGTGATGCTTCCAGCATCGGTGACTTGATCAGCTGGTCAGAAGGTGTGTCAGAGCCACCTCTCTGCTCTCTAAGCACCTCAGAGGTGAAACTGAGCAGAAGGACACCTGACATCAATTGTGATGCTTCCAGCATCGGTGACTTGATCACTGGTCAGAAGGTGGTCAGCCACCTCTCACCTGCTCTCTAAGCACCTCAGAGGTGAAAAACTTCATCAACACCCCCATGGAGGTGCGCAACTGGCCTTGACACACACAAAGCATTGAGAGGGTTGTTAAAATGGTGACTGAGGCTTCTGCTAAGTACTTCTCACAGGAAAAGAGGGATGGAGGGATCAGGGCTCAGGAGACCAGCAGGAAGCTGATGTCCAAGTCTGAGTCAAAGCAGGATTTGTGCAACCTGGCAAAGTTCAAGATGTCAGGAGAATGATCTTTGTAATTATATCCAGTGATATACATGCAGTTCACCTATTAATAAATATATGTAAAGTTGATTTGGCCTTGTCAATATAAATGATTTACCTTATATCTTTTAATATATTATAAAGGGGTTCAAAAGGGTAAAATTGGCAATTTAGAAATACAAAATGATGTAGGTTAGAGTTATCCTATCCAAAAAAGAAGCTCATATTTGAATTCCCCATGTAAAAACACATAATTTAGACACCCCTGATGGTAGGATTTCCTTCAGATTCATGTTGTCACCTGAGTACGACCCGCCCTACCATCTGACTGTGGGTACCTACAAGTTTCGGGCACATAAGCTGGGGGGCGTGAAGGAACTTAGGGGTACAAAGGTGTGCCGTAACACCTATAGGAAACGTTACCAAGTGCCTGATACCTATGATACCGTGCCCTTTGAATACCATAATCTTTGATATGTCTATTGTTAACTTATTTATTACACGTATTTGTAAATATATATACCTTGAATATTTCGTTTATTAAATAAATCGTGTTTCAATTAGCGTTTCACTTTCTCCTTTGCGTGCGTGCGTGTGTGTGTGTACAGTAAAAAGCTAAGCCCCCCCCACTGTAAGACCGGCAACGTGAGTCACGCCGCTACCTGAGCATGCCTCTATCCCTGCCTGCTCAGTTGACCTCTGCATACCCTTGAACTCAGACGTGTATTCTCCCGCATAGAAGAAAAATAGTAATGGCTACCTTTAATATTGCGTGTTCAACATTTATGAAGTGGTATTCGGCAAAGAGTCAAGATGTGGTGGATACTGAAAAACTCCCTATTCCCCATCCTTTGTCTCTTTTAAGGCTACATTGAGCCGTGCGAAGGACCAAGATGTTGAAATACTCTATGGGTATTCTGGCAAGGGTGTTGTCGGATTTCGTAGTACAGACGATGTATTGAAGTATGTTATAGACCTAAGCTTTATAAAGGTTCACATACACCGCGAAGTAGAAGAAGCAACACGTTCAGAAGATAAGCAACGGTTATGGATAGTGAGTCTTGTTGATGAGTGGTGTGACAAGCGATATTATGTCATGTTACACCATACCGACTACTCGTACCCTACGGTTGAGAATGTAAATCTTGTCATCATGGAGAATCTTAAGTATTTTACCACTATATTAATATATATCATGATGAGGTTTGTAGTGAGGTTGTGGGTAATGGGCTGTGTGAGTTTTTAACAGACTTTAGAGACGAGTATCGCTTGTTAAGCAAAAAGGATAAATATGAACTAAGGTAGGTTGATTTTCCGCATATTTTTAGATATCGACTTTGGACTAGTCGAGATAGTCAGGGCTTAATATGATAATAACTGACAAAAGATTTCAGATCCCTAGCTTTAACGTTTTTTGAGGAAACCGTTTCAAAAATCGTCAAAGAATCCTACCGAAAAATACCGCATTTTCGCAATTTTCGGCCTAAAAAATCATGCTATTTTCATAAAAAAAACCTGAAAAAAGTTACAATTTTATTGAAAAAAGTAAACAAAACATGTACAGAGTCAAATAGACACATTTAGATCCCAAGATCATCATAATTTTCACTGTAAGAGCCCTTAGAAGCAAAGGAAGGCCTCATCTGGCGGCTTAGGGCTTTGGCCAGAATGTGTTTGTGCCTTGATTCGAGTCCATAAACAGTATGGGAAGCTTCAGATGTCAGCTTCACGGCCCTTTCAACACTCTGAGAATGTGAAGGCAGATCAGGCAGTTCCAGCTTGGTGCCATTCAGCAATGCTTCTTGAAGCTCCTGGTCAGAAAAGTCTTCTGTGAGAGCAGGTTCACAGATGCCACTTTGAGAAAGGTTGATTAGTCCTGACCAGTGGGTAGCTTCAATGTTGATGGCTGTGATCTTCTTCAGCCTCTTCTTGGCTGGCTTCCCACTTCTGAAAGAATAATAATTAATTTATTTTTTATTCCAGTTTAAGATTGAATCCCTATTAGTCTCAGAATTGCTGATTTAATTTAACTTAAATTAAAAAAAAAAAAAAAAACGAGTTCTATAAATCCTCATAATCGAATTTTTTTTCAGAAAGAAGGTAAGATTATTTCCATTATCAGAGGAGAGGGGGGAATTGGGATAAGAAAATGTGAAAACAAATTCGATTATGGGGATTTATAGAATTCGGGCCTTTTTTTTATTAAATAAATCCCCATAATCAAATTTTTTTTTACACATTTTTTTAAATTAATAAATGCTTACCTGATGGACAGAATTTTCTTCAGAGCAGCTTCTCTCACTTCCAAGTCATCAGACTTCATCATGGAGTACAGCACATTCTCGGGCAGCAAGGCAAAAGTATTGTACTTCAGGCTCTTGAAAGCAACACCCTGGATTTCTTCAGACTGCTGCTTGATCCTCTGGATCATGTTGAAGATGTACAGCTGCTGATTGTGGAACTTGCTGTCCCTTTTGATCTCAAACCAACTGACTGCATACACTTCCACAATGAACTTGATGGCCTGGTAAAGCTTATCCTGTAGTTCTGGAGGGTAAGCACCTCTGGTCCACAGACACATCAATCTAATTGCCAAAGTCAACCATCTTGCATGGTTTAATGGTCCAATTTTCCAGGCAGCAAATCTTGGGTTGACTTTGCCCCTGAAAATTCCAAGCACATACTCCAAAAGAAGCCTCTGGTCGCTACTGAGATCATTCAGTGTCTCCTCAGCAAATTCCATGTCATCCAGGGGGCCACTGAGTTTGGTGAATTCCACTTGTGGCAAATCTTGGTAGTCAATTTCACAGAGTTTTCCCAGCGGAGCAGTGAAAGCAGTGGGACTTTTGGTACTGCCATCAAGATGCTTGAAAACAGCTCTGAAAGGAAGCTCATTCTGATGGAGTGAACAGCCAATGGTGTGCAATTTCCGCTCAATCGCACTAAGTTAGGCCAGTTAAAAGTTTAAAAAAATAGTAGCATTACCTTCTTACTGGGAGGACAAGTGCAGATTATGTGCTGTGTTTGACAATTTTCTTTCTTGCACTTCACAGCATTGTCATCACAGGGACGAACAGGTAGCTTGCAGGTGCAAGCAGAAATGTCAAAAAGTTTATCCAGCTTTCCCTCCAGATTCTGCTCCTGGACTGTAGAAAGAGATTTCCTGTTTATCTCTTTTGCTTTCTTGAAGCACACTTTATCCACCAATTTCACTACAAAATATTCCTCATACAGGGGCAGCCGCGGGTTCACTGCCTGCCAGATCTCAATCACATCCTTTGCTATCATTTTAGCAATATCATAGTCTTTCAAGTCCGGGTGGCTGTTTTGGAGGAAATAACTGTACTGAATAACTTGGCGGAGGGTAGGAGGCTCTGTTTTATCCAAAGGGGAAGGCTGGCCACTGAATTTTTTGGCACTATCATTTCGAGTTAACACGGCAGACTTCCATTTTTTACCCATTTTTATGAAATATCTGAAAATAAACACAATTAAATGAACGCATCATAAAATAACTTAATTTAATACACATTTTATAGGTAAATATCATTAAAAAATACAAAATAATACACTAATAAACATCTATAATGCATTTACAATAAGTTTCAAGCATCGTTTTGTTAAAAAAGCCGAATTTTAATTGATTATTTTGATGAAATAAGGTCCGATATTTTGTTTGTTTACATTGCGCGAATGCCGCGCGCGCGATTTTAAGCGTAAAATTCGGCAATTTTACAACTTAAAAATAATTAACAATCCTCAAAAAATACAATCATTTTCACAAATATGAGTTGGTGCAACATTTTTTATACATTAATACCTTTCTATCTAGACTAGTCCAAGATCACAGTTCCAAAATCAACCTACCTTAATATGGACATATGTTTCTCTCAAACAGTGCGCCGGATTGTGAAGATGTTTAGTTTGTGGGAATGAGCGTCTGGTGAGTGATAAAACATTAAAGTCGATATTGTTTCGGAAAATTCTGTTTGTCCAAGAGTGTTCGAACAAGCCTGTACACGCTTTAGCAGTGTGACGTGTTCCCCCAGTGTGCCGCCCACCCGTGTACCTCACGAAACATACGAGTTCGAACAAACCCATACACGATTCATCAACGTGACTCACTCTACCCGTACCCGTCGAACCGATCCGTCCACCTGTGGCTCATAGTCATCTCAGAGTTTGAACCGAGCGGACGTGCGAACACGATGGAACTTCCTTTGAGAAGCATTCACAACGCCTCGTACGATGTCTCCGTGACGAAGTCATTGCGCGTGTTCAGGCGTGATAGTTGAGAAGTAGGGGAGGACCGTTATAAAATACATGCAGGTGTAGGTACAAGACGAGAGCAGGTTAGTGATGCCCCTCATACGCCGTTGTTTGCACGTTGTGTATAAATAACAAACAGCCATGCATTGATATACGACTGATGTGGAAGAACGTATCTGATAATAACGTTCTTGTCCATACACTTAACCGTTTCATCCTCGACAGAATGTTTGAAATCGTCGGATTCCGCAAGCTGAAGTATATATCAGACGCTCGTGTTACAGATATGCTTTATTTTGACACGGTTCTTGAATACGCATACACCGCTCTGCTCGACGGATTTATCGAATGTAGGAGTGAACAGGGCGAGAATGGTCTAGAGCTAGATGCATATTTAAAAGGTTTAGATTCTTCGAAATATCCTGAACTTTGGGGCAAAGCAATTGAGCGGTACAGGGCTGAGCTCACCTACACTGTTACGACTTGGAAGATTATTTCAATTGCCGCTATGCAGAGTAAAGAAGAGTTCACGATTGAAAAGCTAGGAACGGTAAGAAAAAAAAACCGATTGGAAAGGCTTGTTTATAAACTTGTATTTAATAATGATGTTGTAGTTAACGATGACCTTTTATGCATGCTTTTGATTGTATTCTAGCCGTGTTTAAAGATAACTTGCCAACCGGATGTAAAGTAGGCACGAAAATAGTATTGAATGATATGAAAGCCATTTATGTCGAGAATAGGCCCCCGTATCAGTTAAACGGTGAAGTCTTGCTTGGACGGTTTTACCACGTCGTACAAAGTAATAGCGATTTGGGGCGGTCAGAATAGGGAAGCCTCCCTCCGTGCAATGCTTTTTAATCCTAGGTCAATTAGGAATAAGTTTTGCAAGCTACGGGCGCTCTTAGTATCAGGATACCAGGATATCGTTTCTATCACCGAGTCCTGGATTCATACTGATCGTAGGGACTACGTTGGGGAGTTCGAAATTCCCGGGTATAGAATGTTTCGCAAAGACCGCACCCGTGGGGAGTGGGGGTGGGTGTACTAATATACGTCAGGGACACGTTGAGTCCGGTTGACTGCCAGTTCCGGTCGGAACGGGAGCTGCTTGGCGTCGATCTGAACGTGGGAGGGACGAACATTAGGTTAATCTTGGTGTACAGACCTCCGCATCTCCTCCTCGAGGAGGATACAGCCCTGTACACCGAACTACCGAACTCCGTAGCCTGCTAGGGGATACGGTCTGTGTAGTTTTAGGAGACTTCAACTGTCGCGGCATAAAGTGGGAAGACAGGACTGTTGATGCTGAAGGGAGGAGGTTAGTTGACTTTGCTGATGAGAACTTCCTCACTCAGTGGGTCAATGAGCCTACACGAGGCGAAAGCGTTCTAGACTTAGTATTCACGACCGAAGACAACCTCGTCACTGGCCTCACCGTTGAAGAATCGTTGGGTGGGAGTGATCACGGTCTGATTAGGTTCCGTGTGTGCGTCCCTCGGGTGAAGCGTAGTAACTCGAGAGGCAGTAAGCTCGATCTACGGCGGGCGGACTTTGTTAGCCTCCGAAATAGCGTAGGTGAGATGGGGTTAAAGGTCGGCGGCGATATTGAGGGAGTGTGGAGTGCATTCCGCGACGAGTTTATGATGCTGCAGTCTGCTGCCATACCCTCAAAACCGGTCACCCCTGCTTCAACGCAGCCTAAGTGGTTCAATCGTGACATCGCTTCGGCTATCCGAAATAGGAAAGTAGCGTATAGGAGGGAGAAGGCCAATCGTTCCCATGAGAAAACTGAAGCGTATGTCTGCCTGTGTAGGGAAGTGAAGGCGAAGGTTAGGCTAGCGAAACGTAACGAAGAACTACGGGTGGCAAGCCTCTGCAAGGGGAATCCTAAGGAGTTGTTCAGTTATGTTAATAGTAGAAAGCGGCGCCGAAGCGGCGCTCTGTGGACCTCCGACGCGGACATCGCTAATGTGCTTAATGAGTACTTTGCGGGAGTGTTCACCAGGAAGGACACCTGCGTCATCCCCGAGCCAGGCGTCAGGCACGAAGGTGCTGGTTGGAGACTGGCCAGGTGCCTGGTGACTGGAGGGAAGCCAACGTGACCCCAATCTTTAAGAAAGGGAATCATGAAAGTCCAGGGAACTATTGTCCCATTAGTCTCACTTCAGTTGTAGGTAAATAGAGGGGATAATAGTGGATAGGATCGTTGACCATTTGGATTCCTACAAGCTGCTTGGGGACTCCCAACATGGGTTTAGACGGCATAGGTCGTGTCTCACCAACTTGCTCGAGTTTTTCCACGTCATGTTGGGTGAGTATAAGATTAGGGCGATTGATATACTTTATCTCGACTTTCAGAAAGCCTTTGATAAGGTACCTCACCGCCGGCTAATGGCGAAAGTCCGCGCGCTGGGTATCGGTGGGGAAGTAGGTAGGTGGATTGAAAACTGGCTGAAGAATAGGCGGCAGAGGGTTGTAATTAAGGGGTTAGTTCGGATTGGGCCTCGGTCACTAGTGGGGTTCCTCAAGGCTCCGTTTTGGGGCCACTGTTGTTTATCATTTACATAAATGATATCGACGGTGGCATCGTCAGTCGGATCGCCAAATTCGCTGATGACACCAAGCCGGAGGCGATAAAAAAACTGCGTTCGGACCTACGTAGGATAGGAGAGTGGTCCGAAAAATGGCAAATGCCGTTTAACTTGGGTAAATGCAAAGGGATGCACATTGGCTACGCCAATCCCAAGTCGGACTACTCGATGTTGGGGAGTAATATCGAGGCTACTGATTTGGAAAAGGACTTGGGTGTGCTAATTAGCAGCGACCTTAAGTTTACGAAACAGTGTGTAGAGGTGGAAAAGAAAGCCCAGAAGCTGTTGGGTTATATCAGGAGGCAATTTCAGTTTCGGAACAAGGAGATTGTGCTCTCTCTGTACAATTCCGCACCTGGAGTATGCTGTGCAGTTCTGGTCGCCCACCCTCAGGAAAGATATTGAGAGGCTGGAGCGAGTGCAGGCGAGGGCCACAAAGTTAATCCATTCCGTTAGGCATATGGGCTACAATCGACGCTTACGCGCCCTGAAATTGTTTTCGCTGGAAACTCGGAGGCTGCGCGGTCAACTGATCGAGGTTTTTAAGCTCTTACGCCGGTTCAACGATGTCGATTTTAGAAGCATGTTTAGTTTAAATGATAACCCAACTCGCAACAATGGTTGGAAGTTGGATTTGAAACGGTTTAGGACTAGTGTATGTGAGAATTACTTTACGTATAAGATCCCTGACACATGGAACAGTTTACCTTCAGAAGTTGTGAACAGTTCCTCTGTGGATCATTTCAAGAAAAGGTTAGACCAAATCTTACACACTATTTGAGTGTGTAGAAAATTTTCCGTGGCACCCGTTGCCATTGGTACCTCCTCGGTATGGGCCGCAAGGCCTTTTGAGGTACTTCTTTTTCTTGTAACTCCTTGTATCTCTCTCTCTCTCTCTCTCTCTCTCTCTCTCTCTCTCTCTCTCTCTCTCTCTCTCTCTCTCTCTCTCTCTCTCTCTCTCTCTCTCTCTCTGAATGAATGTTAATTCATGAATGATAGGTTTTGCTTCTTACTTTAGCCCTTATTCTCTTCTTTTAACCCCCTACTCTCTTCTTTTTCTCGGGCTAACCTTAGAGTGGATCTTAGGGTCTTTGTTAGCCTTAGCCTCTGTAGATCTGATAATGATGTCACCAAATTATCAGTGTATAAGCTTGTAATTTTGCAAAATATCATTCTGATTATTCTGATCTGACCTAGAGGCTAAAGTATACCTGTAATATTTTAGAAGCAGTAAAATTCAGTCAGAGGATCTCTGTCCTCTCTTTTGAGTCCTGATTTCTCCACAGAACTTAGTTTTAAAATTGATTAAATAATTTCCCGATACGCTACAAGAAAAATCGGAGAACCGTCAGATAATTTAGTAAGTTCTCAGAATCCTCCGATCCACTTCAAGAAGACATCAGAGTGTAGTATAAAAGAAACTACTGCGATTCACTACACGGTACCAGATACCCCAGAGTGAGAAAATCCGTTGCTGCCACCTAACCATATATTACAAGATAACTGCCCTGGTCATTAGGCCGGGTCGAAATTTTACATTGAAAAAGTACATATTGTGAGGGGTTTCAATGGAACACAGGAACCCCTTCATAAATTATTTTCGCTGTTTACGGCACAATTTTTCACTTTTTGACCTATATTGAAGAATATTCCATTTATATGAAACATATGACATAAATCTTTATTAACGTATAATATTTTATTTAATAATGTAGAGTATTAGGAAAATTAATTAAGTACAACAATATATTCAGAAGAAAAAATTAGAGGCATAATAATAAATGTGTTAAAATTCAATTCACTTTTACATTGTTCCTTATCACATCAAAGAAGAAATTTTCAATATCATTAGGAAATTTTATTTCATATGTTTCTTACTCATTCCATTGGGCCTTCCATTCAAACTTGGGCAGTTTTCTCCTTGATTCTAATGAGTTTGAGATAAACTTTTGACGGTTGTCATATCCTATTCTTTCCTGACATGCTTTTGTTACTAGGTTCACTGCCCTTTCCACACTTTGACTGTGGCATGGCAAAGAAGCTATTTTCAGTGGTTTACATCGAGCCTGTAGTAGCTCATCATCAATAAAATTGTTTAGCAGCGGTGGAGGAGTAATGATCTCTTTTTGCCAATCGATCATCTCAGTGTAGTCAGTAGATTGGAAATTGAGGGTTTGAGACAACTCAAAGTTTCTATTACCTGAAAATCATGTTCTCGAAAGGATGATTTTCTGAATAGCTTGCTCCCTAATTTCTAGTCTCTTGTCAGTTATCATTGATACGAGTATATTTTCTGGGTGGGCAAAGTAGGCATTATTCTTTAATACTGGTTCTATGATTGATCTATGGTGTTCATCTAAATTTCGAAGCAAGCACATTAAATGCCAAAAGTTATATGCACCATCAGTTGCATTAGGATGAGATTTTATCCAAAACCACCCTGGACCATAGAACTGCATAATAATTGACTATATCGTGAAGGTTTTTATCGGGATTTGGCGTTGAGATATATAATCGAAGGACTCTGTTGGCTAGAGTTAGTCAGCGAGCATGGTGAAGGGTACCTGGGGATCGAGTGGACAGATCTTGAGAAGTGTCTCCAGTTTGCGCTGCCAGACACATATCATAGAAATATCTTTGATCACTGCTTAGCTCCTTCACAACATTTGCTGGAATTTCTTCAGTGCTTCCCTTTACGCGAGAATATTTGACTACCTCCAATTTTGTTAAATCTGTTTTCAGTTTATTCCCAATTGAACCCACAAAAGTATTTGGACCTGTTGTTTTACCATCACTGGCTTTGTACACGTGCATAAAAGGTAGCTCATTCAAATGCAAGAGGCACACCAACCACTGCACTGGTCCGTTAAGATGAACTTCAACCAGTTTTATGGCTCCACCAATTTTTCCTGTATTTACATTTACAGGAGTACCATCACACAGTAAAGCTTTCATAGTATCTGTGCTGTTCGAGTCTGTAATAATAACTATCAACTCTTCTGCTATGCAGCGAGCAGTTCCATTATCTGGTGTGACATGTTCTACATAGATGCTTCCAGGTTCTTTCACAATAACATACTGCTCTTCTTTTATCTTTCCACTTTTAGTTGATGTTATCTTTCCTTCCATCAAATCCAAGGCACTCCATCTTCAGATTTTCGGATTTAGACCTAAAAGTATTTGTTTCACCCATTCGATTTCTTTCTCTTTCTAATTTCTTTCTGTCAAGCATGTTGGTGTGGTTAAGAATCCCCATTTCTTTTAAAGCTGCATTGACTATTGCAGCTGCAGCTCTATAACTTACACGATAACGATCTGCTGTTAATGCTAAGTTTTTACAGGAGTACCTGTTCTGAATCTACATCCATGTCTTCCTCGGTATTTTCTATAAATTCAGATGGTAAAACATTAGTTGCTTCAGTCATTTCTTCTTGTGCTTTTAGTTCACGGTTTTGTGCTTCTTGGGCTCTTGCTAAAGATCTCTTCTTTGTTGAACTAGCTATGCGATCAATTGGTCCTAACTGATTTTTTCTTTGTTTTTGACCCACAAAAGACTCCCATTCTGCCATTGGTATTTTATCCTTACACATGCAACATTTCCTATCAATTCCCTTATCATAGCATTCACAAGATATATCAAACATTTCATCATACTGAGCTACTTTTAAGGCAAAACTTTCATTTCTTCCATGTAACGGCACCTTGTTCAATTTTGAGACTTCTTCTATTAGTCGACTGACTTTAAGATAGATACCTTTGGTGTTAATCGTAGGAAAAGAAAATTTCATCCAAACGTCTTCAATATCTTTTACAACAACCCTGTAACAATCATTAGCAGTTGCTGATCCTTTTGATTTAGCTTCTCCACGACGGCGCACAAAAAGGTAGTGTCTCTCTTACAACATCTGCTTTTGAAGGGGTCATGGCTGCTGGGATTTCCGTAGGATATCCAAAGGCTGCATTTTGAGGACTTGCTTCTAGTAGTCATAGTTTATATTCAGAAGTAAAATCAAATTATATGTAATTTATAATTTATGCTAATTCAAATTATAATTAAAGCAAATGCAAATTATTTCTATTTATCTGAAACATAAAAATATCAAGCATTAAACAAACAACTTATCATGTAACATATAACAACATTAAACATATGCAAATATGAAGGTAAAAAAGGGAGGAGGGGCATGTGATAAAAAAAACTTCCTCACATAGTGTACTTTTTAAGAAATAAAATTTTTTCCCATTTAAATATATGCAGATATGAGAGTAAAAAAAGGGGGCGGGTAAGTGCTAGGGGTAGCAGGGGTAGCACATGTTTGATATTTTAATATTTTGTTAAGATGATAAAATGAAACTTCTCACATAGTGTACTTTTTAAGAAATAAAAAATTTCCCATTTTCGACCCGGCCTACTGTTCATACTGCCAGGATAATCAGACGGTGGTGTCAGAAGCAAAGAGATGTCGAGCTGCTGAATGGCCCACCAAGGGGTGTTACCTAAACCCCATTGAAAATGTGTAGGAAAATGTGGTTAACGCTTGAGAGCATGGGCAGGAGCGAACATCTCGGCACCTGCTGGAACACACCATGGCAGAGTGGGAACTTTTCCTCACGAACCAACAAGTCATCTACAATCACGTGGCATCTGTTCCAAATAAGCTACAAGAGGTCATTAATAATAATGTAGGATGGACCAAGTATTGCAAGCGTAAACAGTCCCTCAAGCCAATTTCCTTGGAAATGGAGGAAACAAAGGACGCCTCATCACAGTACCACCTAAGCATCTACAAAGTTTCCGAACAGAAGTGAGGCAGGCAGTCAGTGATACAGTTACGTTGATTGTTTCCACTGCTTTAACCCTTGCTGGTGAAGGCCATCCAGTTGCCGTGGTGGCCTTGATGGCCTTGACGGCCGTGGTGGCCGTGGTGGCTTGACTCTCCCAAACTCCAGTGTGTTTCTACTGAATTCAGGCACAAGCAGTCCCACGGAAGCTTTTAGACGTCAAGACAATCCAAGAAGCAACAGGTGACCTAAAGGACAACCTCCTGTTTCGTCACGCTATTACCAGCTATGATACATCAGTTCCATACCGACAAGGGAAGAAAAAAAAGCATTCAGAATTTTGAAGCGGAATGAACACCTAAAACGAGTGGTCTTGGTCTTCAATGACCCCAACGCAATCCACGAAGATATTGCTCAAGCTGGAGAAGACTTCTTACTGGCGCACTATGGTGTAGCACATGTGAAATGTTTGAATGAGTACAGGTACAATGTGTTCAAAAAAGAAAATGCCAAGAAAAACATGAGCGACCTCTTTCAATTGGCGACCTTGCCGCTTAAAAGCAGTGCTGCTCGTCAACATATTTCGGGTGTATTTACAAGTGCAGCAATGGCTTGGGAATGAAATGAAATGAATCTCACAGCATGGGGATGGGCAACTGAAAACAACATAATGCTGCCAATACCTACTGAGTCGCCGGCAGCAAAGATAAATCGCCATACGTCTGGCACCTAAATGATGTTTAGTATTTGAAATAAATGACAAGATTTTAATAAAATATCGGACTGTATCTGTGACAATTTCTTTTAGCGGGAGGAAATTCTAGAATGAATAGTTTCTTCAGAAATTCATGGTTTAAACGATGAAAGTAAATGAATTCGAACTTACTGCATATATTTGCATATTTATTGTAGGAAAATTTTCTACACTAAAGTTTCAACAGTAACTCTGATAAGCAAAATAAAGAATTAACAGTAACATTTATGTAAAACCAAAAACAAAAAATTAAATTGTTATTAACAATGTTTTCCAAACAGGAACTGTTTAGATAATCAAGTCATAGTAGTGAATGTAACCAGGCTGAACAAGGCAAATTATTTTTGCCTAATTGTTTGTATTTAATAATATTAATAAGCATTTTATAATAAAAGAAAAATTATAATTTGTGGGCCTCTAAAGTGTAGAGCCCCTGAGGCAGCTGCCTCTTTTTTTTATGTACTAAGGACAGGGCTAAGGGCGAGCGCCCACAAAAGTAACCCCCTCCACAGAAGACAGAGAGAGCCAAAAACAAGATCTCCAAGCTCACTGACGCTATTGTTCTTTTTTATTTTTTTATAGAAATTTTTAAATGGTTGTGTAGTGTGTAAAATGCATGTATATGTAGTGAGGGAAAAGGGGAGAAGTGTGTGTTTGAGAGCATGAGACACGGAAAAAGATCAGCTAAGGAGGACAGTGACAGGAGAAATGGGAGTTCCAGCACTCCCCATCTTCTGCCTAATATCCACCCCGGAGTACTTCCCTGGTCGATTGGTGCCTACAATCTCCTACTCCTTTCCTTACTATTTGCCTCATAGTAAATCCGGCTATGCTCCCACGACGGGACCGAATGCCAGGCCCCCGTGTGGTGCGTAAACTGTGGTGTGGTGAAGGTCATGCAACTTCTTCTAAGCTTTGTGATCGTCACTTATTCGCAAAAGAAGTGCTTGCGCTTCGGACAACAGACAAGATTAGTTTTTCAGAGGCAAAGGAGAGTGTCTCATCCCTGTTTGTCTGCCCTAGAGTCACCTTTGCGTCACTTCTCTCGAAAGCTCAACCATCTCAACCTTCCGCCCCTGCTACGTCTTCTCCCTGCCCATCTTCCAGTGTGCCCACTTCGAGTTCTTTCTGCTCTGGCACTGCTCCACAAAAAACTACGCCGTTTGAAAAGGTTCCTCGGTTCGACCGAGTCTGTCGGCGCCGAAAAACTTCCTATGAAATACCCGACCACCAAGGTGTCCGGGGAATTTCCTATGGAGACTACCCCCTCAGCGTCGGAAATTCAAGGCGTTGTTGCCTCAGAGGAGGTCGGTGCCCCTATCCCGGTCTCTTCTGAGCCGGCTCCGGACTCAACTGAGGTCTCAACATTTGTTTCTTTGACCGATGCCACTGTCCCGATGCTTCTGGTACGTCTGTGCCTGAGGACAACCCTTCTGCCCTTCTGCTCGTCTGCGTCTCTCAAGCTTGTCACCTCAAGGTGAACCTTGGGAATCGTTCTAAGTAGGGTGTTCGTAGCCACCCCACAATCCCACAATGGAACTGTCGTGGATTGAGGGCAAACTGGGAGAAGCTTCAAGTTCTTTAAACTAGTTTCACTAGTTTCTGTGTGTTTACAAGGGATGATGGTAGGAGATGCCGCTCCTTCCCCTCCATGGTGTTTGCGGCGTTGTTCTTGTCGTCCTGCGGGCGGTCGTCATGGTGGATGTGCTCTGTATACCCTCTTTGATGTCCCTTTAACCCACTTCTCTCTCCACGTGGTTGCTGTTCAGCTTTGCCTGGAGAGGAGATATACGTTATGTTCATTATACTTTCTCCAACTTATCCAGTTTCTCGAGATGTTCATGATTTGAAATCGAGTTCGAAATATTTTCTTCAGGAAAGTTTCCTTCAAGCGGGTGTGTCGAGCGGGGCTGGAGTTTTCCCTTTGTTTGACAGACACCGCCGATCGGAGGAGTTGTGGGTTGTGGGCTTCTCGTCGGGTGGAGAGGAGAGTTATAATCTTCCCTTCTTCCTGCGGGTGCTCCAGTCTGCGCTCTGGCGATACGTTTTCTGCTCCGGACGATATGCCATATGCGATGCTGCGCCATCTTTGTGACGAGTCTCTTACCGTTTTGCTTGAACTCTTTAACATGGTTTGGCGGAAAGGTGTTCTTCCCTCGGGTTGAAGAATAGCTATGGTCTTCCTTTTTCCCAAGCCAAGAAAGAATCACTCGCATCCATTGAATTATTGTTCCATAGTTTTTACCTCATGCCTGTGCAAGCTTTAGAAGAGGGTAAATGCTTGGTATCTGGAAAGGAGAGGTTATATCTTCCCTTCCCAGTGTGATTTCGAAAGGTTGAGCTCGACCACTGACATGCTGACGTGGTTGGAGTCGTCCATCTGCAAAACCTTTGTCTCCAAGCAGTATTTTTTCAGAGTTATTTTTTACTTTAAGAAAGCCTATTACTCTGCTTGGAGGCACGATATTTTACAACAGCTTCATGCCTTTGAGCTTCGTAGGAATTTACCCCTGTTTATTCGGGCCTTTTAATCGAGCCGCACGTTTCTGTTCAGGTAGGGTTTACCATTTCCGTTCTTGTTCACCAGGTGTAAGGCGTTCTGCAAGGAAGTGTTTTTAGTGTCACTCTCTTTGCTATTGCTATTAACGACATTGTGTCGGCGCTTTCACTTCGGTCTCAAGCACGTTATATATGGTCATTTTATCGATCTCCTTTTCCGCGACCAGGAAGTCAGTGCTTGAAATAAAGCCCGAAATAGGAAATAAAATGCCTGAAAGAACGAAGAACAAATGATGATAATGCAATGAACGAATGAGAAATTGAGGAAAAGTAAAGAATGAGGGGTAAAAGCCCAATACAAGCGAAGAAGAGTTGTACGGTCAGCACCTGAAGGGGTGTGAGCCAAAACCCGCAGCAGATCGAGCGCTAGGAGGCACGGAATCTTAAGGGACTCGAGATGTGGAAGCCAAGTCAGCCGCCGATCAAACACAATTCCCAGGAATCGTGTCTCTTCTAATTAGGGAATCCGGTGACCATACAGGAAGCCGTCTGGGTTCGGGTGAGCCCCTCGGACACAGCAGAATTGCATGACTACCGTTTTCGAAGTCCGAAAACGAAAGCCATGCAAATCCGCCCATCGAGACATCGAGACATCTGCAGGCGATGCTCCTAATTTATGTTATTTAACTTTCATCCTTAAATAATGTGCATATTCGAGGTCACTGACCTCGATTATGTGACGCCAGAGGTAACTTAATCAATCAATCAGCTGAACAAAATTAATTAATCATGACTGAAATGTAAAACACTATTTAGCAAGTTTTGTTACACTGAAAAAAAAGTGCACCCATCTTGCTAATTTCACACTCCTCCGAGCTGATCCAGAGACTGAAAACTTAATGTACTGTAATACCAAATGAGGTGTGTCGTTAGCCACTGTACTACTTATTCATACTACATTTAACTAAATGATCATAAATGTAATAGATCTGCATTTAACTAAAATACTGTGATGAAAAGTGCACGCACCGTGTTGATCTCGGCACCCTTCCAAACTGATCCACGGACTGCTCGGGATTGTCTTGAGTGTACTAATGTATATATACTTTACAAAGGAGTACAAAGGACACCAAACAGCTGGCAATCCATTCCAAAAATTAACTATACGACTGAAGAAAAAATGCTTAGCTTCATTAGAATTAAAATGTTTACCCACTAATTTCAGACCATACCGCGAGTTCTCTTTGCATTTATGAACGTGACATATTTTGGGCGTTGATGTTATCAAAACTTTTTGTCGTTTCAGAACAACTAAATTAAATCTCTTCCAATCCACCTTTTACAAGTGGGAATAAATTTAATGTTTTTAAACGGGCAGCGTATGATTAGTTTCTAAACCTGGGAATCATTAGTCGAGCAAATTAATAAGACAAGAACGATTACGTCGAAAGCCATGCTGAGAATCTTTAATTAAATTATTCATTTCTAAATAATTAAATATTTTGTTCCTAACGATTGTCTCCATCACCTTACCAAAACTGAAGTCAAAATAAGAAGACAATAATTACCCGGGTTCCACCTGCCTTGGTACCTTTTTTCCATTGTGGAAATTCCTGGTAACATCTTTCCCTGTGTTCGACACTAACGTCAACAAGGTTGGTCGGAAAAAAGCCCAAAAAGGAGTGCAGGAAATGTACCTTTAAAGATATATTGGTTTCGTTTAGGACTTCATCAAAACGGCTGTCATTCATAACTTCTCTAATCTGTGGACCAACGAAAACACCTTCTTTTATCTTCGCAGTTATATCTTCTTGGGATCAACCAGTTGTTTATGTTCGACGTTAATTTGCCCAGGAACTAAAGTTTGACGAAGTGGCCACTCTTTAATGGCATAATGAGGAGAATCTCTGGCCCGACTATCCCACTCACGAAGAAAGCAGCAGTACTTTGTACATCCCAGCTGCATGCCAAAAAGAAGCGCTACGACTTTTAAGTCGCCACAGATGTGCCAGTTGTACTTAGTGTAATTCAAAACTTATGTAATTCAAAACAAGCACCATATTCTTATCTTCTATGAACCTCTTGTATAATGTTTGTACCTGTTGAGTCTGAAATAAAGTGTTTGTTTGTTTGTTTGTTTGTTTGTACATAAACAGCATATCCGACGGAAATTGATGGATAAACGTTTCCATTATGTAAAGCACAGCCTTCAGACTTAACTTGGATGAGTCAATGAACAGTCGCCATTCTTCTGGTTTATGTTCATGACTAAGTGCCATCACCAATCCGTTTACATCGCTACAATAACAGATTTTCGCTCAAAAAAAGAAATTTGGTCAAATCGTTTTGACGGTTGCAGAACACAAAAAGTTAGTGTTTTTTGCAAACAGATTCCACCCCTGCAGCCTAGAACCTAGTAGCTCTGCTTGACTTTTAGATAAGCTCAAGTCTCTGACGAAGTCATTTAACTCACGTTGTGAAATAAATTAATTGAGGCTTTCTTGATTCAGTCTGTGACATGATCTCTCTGCTCTCTCCAAACCATGGGGACAGTAAATGGCATGAATCGGCGAGTACCTTTTAGCCATGCCCTGAAATTTATTGTGCAAGATGTACAACAAATGAGAAGACCCCCAACTTTTGTCTTCGTCCCCTTTTTTATAGTATATCCGAAATAAAGTTCGTTTGTTTTTTTAATGAGAGGAATGATAGTCTCCTTTAGAGATTTGAGAATGTACCGTTTACGTAACAGAAAGTATCAGGGCTGTCAACGCATTTCTAAGACATGATGACTGTTTAGAGCTTTTGACGCACAACAGCGTTAAATGACAACAAACAAACAACTAACGAGTTTTTTCAGACAACGCAGTGCAACGGTCACTATTGCATCATCCTACTAGCACAGTTGCCAGATTGTGCAATTTTAGCGCCCATTGAATTTTAATTTTTAAGCACCTCAAAAACTGGAAAGTAATAAGTCTAATGATATTTTCGTTTGCAATATGGAATATTACGGTGAAGCTGCTATTTAAAAAAAAAAGTTACAAATACTCAAGCTGATAATAATGAAATAAATGAATAGAAAATTTCTCGAAAACCGATAAGTTGTAATTTCATGTCACGAAATTTAGCTCTTTTAAAATCCAAAACATATACCAACTATCCGAATTATGAATATTAACATTAATTTCAACTGTTATTACAAGAATATACTCTACTTCATAACATATTACGCGTTCCCTAAATCTGTATTTAAGTCTAATAATGATTGTGGTTGTTTAACATTCTTCGTAACATTTATAAGGTCATATATGACGGAGAGAACCTACAATTTATAAAGTTCTCTTTCAGATTTTTCTATTTGTATTCTATTGTAGTGTAGTGTCAAAACATATATTTTTCATATCTTATTGGGTTTTGAACAAATGTTCAGCATCGACCGTTGTTCAACCCCTTTGTAGTATCCGCTATCCTTTTTAAGGGTAACTTTTGGGATAAACAGTTGGGTGTGAGCTGCGTGCCGGATGCCCTCGTCGGAATCGAACTGAGGCCGATGGATTCGTAGTCAGCGGCACTAACCACTACACCACCGAGGAACATATATGTTCTTCACGTTTTCCGTGGGACTTTAAATTGGTTTTCTTCACTGTGGACTAGGGCGGATCGAAAATGAGGTTTTTAAACTTTTTTTCGAAATTCAAATATGGCTAGTGCGGAAAATATGTGGGTGCTATAGATAATGTCTGTGCATAAATATTAGTCCTGCGAAATTATATCTTCAGGTGCCACAAAGCCGTCGAAAAAGGTGAAATATAATGATTTTCTTATATTCTGCATTAGTACAATAACTGAAACTTACTTGTTATTATTATATATTAAGTGTTCCAATTACCAAAATAGTTACTGAATTACGCAGCTCTTAGTTTATTTAGATCAATGTTCTTTTGATTAATGATCTAAATAATCCAGAACTCACCACGAGGAGGTGGCTGCGTGTCGAGCTCCACCCATGCCCTCCCAACCACCCATCCTTGCGCATGTTTTTTTCTATTAACGTTTTATTTAAACTTTATATTCAGCTTTACTTTCGAATGATGGCATTTTTTTACGTGACTGAAGTGTTGATCTTATGAAGCCATCTCGCGCGTTCAATCCAAATACTTTTGATGATGCTTCAGTCACTAATTTTACCATTCTTTCTACTACTTGTGTATGACAAGGGAATTTCTCGAATGGAGGGGTACTCTTGTTTTCTATGAATTCTTCAATCTCATTTTCTGTCAGGTGTCTTGTCACAGGTGGTTCAGTGACAATGCATTTTTGCCAATTAATTAAATCAGTATAATCAGTAGCTTCAAATTGAATAACAGGTACTGTGAAACGCCTCACAACTTTTTCCTTGTTTGTTTGCCTTGCTTTCTTTATTCGCCTCCACGCTAATTCTCTTATGGCGCTGCGGTCATCATGAATCATTGATGCTAGAATATTTTCTGGATTTGCAAAAATGCATTTCTTTGTATGACAAGGTTTACAATATCCTTTACTTCGTCATTCAGTGTTCTTGTTAGTTCAATAGTTTAGAAAACATGTTTTGAGCCATTGACAAAAGACGTACTTTGCTTAATAGAAAACCACATTGGGATGTAGACCTTCATTATAAAAGAAGCAATGTTCATGAGGTTCTCAGATGGACTTACAGTTGAAACGTATAGACGAAGCAAACGATTTGCTGTAGTCAGCCATCGTGAATGTGCCATTTTGCCTGGACTACGATGAGCAAGATCTGGAGAGCAATATCCCTTTGTTATGGCCTGATGAATATCAATTAGATATTTTTGGTCGGTGCTAAGATCTTCACAGTCTACAGTTGGTTCCTCAGCATCAATCCTTTCAAACTCGACAATAGGAAGACTCTCACAGTTCTCTAATTCCCTGCCAATAGGACCGGTGAATCCGCGGGGGCCAGATGTTTTTCCATCCAGCTTTGCAACTAAATGGCGTAATGGCAATTCATTGGCATGGAGCTGGCACACTAAATGTTGAACTGGCTTCTTCAGCTTCAATTCTATAAGCCTTATAACGCCTCCCTTTTCTCCAGTGTTGACTGCTGCACCATCGCATCCAATGGCAACAAGGTTTTCCAGGTTCATGTCATTATTTCCAATATACTCAAACATTCCTTTACATATTTCTTCAGCTGATCCAGAATTCACAGAATAATGGCCCAAATAATCTGAACCAGGTTCTCTCACTAAAGTGATATGTTCTTCTGTTACCTTCTTCTGATATACTTTGGACTCTTTTTTTTCTTGGAAGAGTGTAGAATCTTTTCGACCATCAAAATAGATTCCTCTGATTGGGACCTGATTTTGATCTTTCATAATTTCTGATCTCTTCTTTTGTCTTCTCTTCTGATTTTACTCCTATCCACTACTTCAGATGTATTGTCAATAGAAACTTCTCCAATATCTTGCAATACTGCACTAACAATGAATGCTGCAGCTCGATCTGAAACTGCAGTCCTGTCACAAGCAGTAGCCACTGAAGGTAGATTTGTAGTTTTCCTTTTCTTGAATAATTGTTCTTCAGGTTGTTCGAGCTTTCTCTTCGAGCTAACTGGCTCTGGAAATGTATCGTCTGATATTTCGCCAGATTCACTTTCACTATTTGATGTCGATGATGATAATTCAACATTTGTATCCTGCAATTTCTCCTGTGAAGATTCTTTGGTGAGCCTCACAGCTTCTTTTTGCTTTCTTAGCAACGTAGATGCTTTTTCTTTGAGAGTGTAATATCTACTCTATCAATAAACAGTTTTCTTTCACTCCTTTGATCTAAGAGGAACGTCACTTCTTCCTTTGGAACCGTTTTTTCTTTGGGACAAGAACATTGTGTTAGTACTTTGCACTTGCACGCTGCAATGTCAAAAAGTTTCGTGTGTGCTTCTTTTTTGAACATATCAATCTTTGCTTTGTAAGCTTCAGAATTTTTTCTGCTTTGGTATGGCTTCATAATGACACGATACTTTTCGTGGTAGCTTCTGAACATTGTTTCAATTCGCCTGTCTGACAGAATTGGGACGGAAGCACTTTCCCAAATTGTTTTCAATTTATCAACAACTTGTTCTAATATTTGAGATATTGAAGGATCTTTATTAGTATTCTGTTTCAAATCGTTTCTTACAAACAAGTAATATTTAAAAACTCCTTCGTATGTAGGAAGATTCCTGTGCCACAAATCTTCCCCCATACCAAACATGGGGCACTCAGTTGAGGCCCTGGTTGATTTTGCACAAACTCGAGACATTTTGAAAGTATACAAATCTGAAAAAGAAAGAGCTAATATCAATTATACGTTAATTTCAGTTAATAGTACATGGCAAACTTAGGGCAACACAATACAGAAATGCAAAATATATAAGAAATATAGTTTAGACTATCTGAGTAACGCCAACAACAGAACACCCACCTGCTACGAGAGCGACAGCTACACTGAACCGAGGTACTCACGTGACAGCTGAGTGAGCTGACTATAGAAAACTGTTTTTAGAGAATAGAAACTTTTTTTAAAGGTTGACTGAGCTATTTTTATACAAGTGTGAATAAATTCTTGTCTATTGTGCATCGTGGACTCTTCTGTAATTATTGGTTAAAATCTGCTTTTTTCAATTTTTTTCAATATTGAAGGTCATTGTGGCACCTGAAGATATTAATGTTATGATTTTAGATTTATACCAGCTTATTTCCTCACTACTCCACACATTTTCCACACTAGCCAATTTGAAAATTCGAAAAATGAGTTTTTCACTCCGCCCTACTGTGGACTCTGACCCTTTGGTCCCAGTCAGGGGTCAACAGGCTTCCTTAGAAGTGAAATTTATCTTTCGTTGCCGATGCTTCTCGTTACTTACTGAGCGTGTTCACAATTTCACAAATTTACAATCAGTTGTTTATAGTGTAAACAGTGGTGGCGAACCTATGGCACGCGTGCCCATTTGGGCACACGATCAAATTTGTCTGGCACACCTAAGCAAAGTGCAATAACATTGCAATAATGAGTATAAAATAATAGACTTAATGTTTATAATTTGGTGTTATATATAATATAAACTGGTGGGCACGCGAATTTTTTTGTATGGTTTACTGTACATGTTTTTTTGGCACGCGATTGTAAAAAGATTCGCCACGTTGGTGTAGTAGTCCAGGCAATCTAGAGCAAAAATAGCTTCAACCTGGGCAAAATTGCTTCAGAAGCTTTCTAAACTGTTTCCAGCTCAGGAACCATTTCAGAATAACATATCCAAAATCCGACAAAATTGGACCCCGGGAACACCCCCAAAAATGAAATTCAAAATGGCGGACTGGCAGTTTCCTACGAAATACAATAAATTTTAATTTCGCTTTGTAGAGAGAGTTATGACGTTTTTCTTGATCAGTAAAATGTTTTAAAACACATTTTCGTTTCTAAATTAACCTATATGACACTAAAAATTGTATTAGGCGGCTAGTATTAAACTATGACGTCACGTAATGTAAATAAAATATACTGTATGGAGTGTATGTGAGAATGGACATTGCTACATCTTTATAAACTTATATTATATACAACTCTTTAATTCCTACTACCCACTATCAAATCTGCGTATTTGTGCTTGTCATTTTCTTTAAAACTGTTATTATGTACTCCTTTTAAATACTGCAACACAGTTTATTAATTTGTGTTTTCTGTTTCAGACTGACTCGGTGTACGGCTGACTCGGTGTGCGTCCGCCTTCAAGAATGCAGACCCCTGAAGAATTGTGCGTGATTTGTAAGGAGAAATTGGACAGCGGACAGGAAGTGGTTCACATCTCGCAAAAAGGAGCAGATGGTATAAATGCATCCAGCCGCAGCCGTGGAAGCGATGTTGTTGCAACAGCTGGAATAAGTGTTCACGTTGTATGTAGGAAAAGGTTTACGGATAAAAAGACCATTGAAATAAAGAAGCGACAGACCGCAGCCGAGGCAATACCAAGGAAAAGTGCTCGTTTTCATGAATACGCATTTTCCAGTGCTACTCACTGTTTGTTTTGTGATACCTTTGTGGACTTTTTTTCCAAACACAAACCAAAATCAGAGCATGTCAAAATAAGAACTACAGAGTTCTCCGAAACCATAAAAAGGTGCTGTGAAAGCCGCTGCGATGAATGGTCGTTTAATGTAAAAGGCCGTCTGGAGTATTATCTTCGTGATCTTCCTGCTGCAGATTGTGTCTACCATCACACCTGCAGCGTAAATTTTCGAAGTGGAAAAAACATTCCTCGCGCATACTCCTCCGACGATCATGATTCGAAGAAAGGGAGACCAACTAATGAAGAGCAACACCAAGCATTCCTTCAGACCTGTGCTTACCTGGAAGAGAATGATGATGAACAACTGTTGATTGGAGACCTAATTTCCAAAATGGAGGAATATCTTCAAGGAAGTCAGAGCTCTGTCTACGAACGCAGGCACATGAAGAGAAAGCTTTTAGAACGTTACGGAGACAAGATCATAATATCAGGTGAAAGTGGGAAGGCAGATGTAGTAACACTACGAGAGACAGCTAATGAAATTCTTATAGATTATCACAAAAAGTCGAAAGAATGTGATATAGATATAGATATGTCGCCAACTGACATGACCTGCATATTTTCGACATTACTATATTTGAGCAAGATAGCACGCGATCAAAAAGTCCCATGCATTATTACCTTTGATCAGCCTTTGTTCTGGAAAGCTTCCCAAATCATCAATGAACAGAGAGACCTGCAGGACATTGTTTTAATGCTGGGATCATTTCACACTCTGATGAATCTTTTGGGAGCAGTCGGTACTCTTATGAATGGTTCAGGATTGTCTGAAGTACTTCAAGAAATATACGGACCAAATGCCGTGCAACACATGATGTCTGGAAAAGCTGTTTCAAGAGCGATACGTGGTCATATGATAGTAGATGCAGCTCTTAGTACCTTACTAGTCGCAGACGTTTTCCCTCGTAATGAAGATGGAACTCCTCATGACCTCCATAAGGAAGCTTGTGACCTGCTCGACGATGTTATGACCGCCAAACAATCAGTTGAGGATGTGGAATCTTCAAATGCATTGTCTCAGATTGCTACCACTTTGGATGCGAAGAAAACTGACCTACAATCTACTTCGCAAACAAGTCAACTCTGGTTGGAATATCAGCGAATGATCAACATTGCACGTTCCTTGATAACAGCAGACAGAACCGGCTCGTGGGATTTGCACTTGCAAGCTATGCTGGAGACCATCCCCATAATTGCAGCAGCCGGACATCACAATTACCTGAAATCGATATACTTGTACCTGCAGAAAATGTTAAGTTTGCCTTCTGAAAATCCAGCCGTTAACAAAATGTTCCAGGAAGGTAAGTTTGTGGTAAGAAGAAGCGACAGATTATCGGCCGGACTCGGCACAGACCTGGTGATAGAACAAGTACTAATGCGTTCCCTGAAAAGCAGAGGCGGACTGACACGCGGAAATGGATTTACAGACATCCAAAGGACAACGTGGCTCTTTTCTATGCCTCTGTGTTCCACTTATAACTTAGCAATGCAGGAATACACCAGAGTTTTGTTGGGAAGTAGTGAACAGCACAAGGAAATGAGGGGAAGTAGACAAATCAGGGACAGTAATGACATGAAGAAAGTACTTGAACGTCTGGAATCCTTATCCCCATTCCATTCTACCTCGGGTCTCTGCAACATTGTAACAGGGCTAACTGCTGATCCTGGAGTTAACGTTCATCAATTGCATTCAATCGGTACGAACATTGTCGTAAAAATGATTGGGAAACAAGCCTTTACATATTCTGCCAAAAGATCTGACAAAGTGAAAACACTAGGATCTGCTTCTGCCGTTGTGATCACTGATGCTTCAGATATAGAAGTAGATCCTGCACTACTGTTTCAGAGAATGATGACTGTTGCCACTGGCGGAGACATGAATCTTGAAGATGTCATGTGTTACGAACTGTGTGCATATCTCCTGCATTGTTCGAATCACGAAGTATCTTGAGGAAACCCGATAAGTCTCAGCTAGCTCATGCAATAATCAAATACACTGACACTTTACGCATGGAAGAAGTTCAAGAAATTCAGTGCACAGACCAGTACGTATTGGATGGTGGATCTCTACTACATCGTGTTTCCTGGCGTCAAGATGAAACATATGACAGCATCGCCAACTCATATGCCGATTTCACTCTGAAAACATATGGAAAAGCAATCATTTTTTTTTATGGCTACGGAAGCTCTCCTACGATCAAGGACATGACCCACAGAAGACGCAGCACCAAGACAAGCAGAAATGTGAATCTCAGTCCAAGCATGAAGTTTGTTGGCCAGAAGGAACACTTCTTGGCTAATGAAAACAACAAGCAAGCATTTATTTCCCTCGTAGATGAGATGTTGAAGAAGCACGGGTGTACTGTTCACAACGCAGATGGGGATGCTGATGTGGACATCGTTCGTGCAGCAGTTTCCTCATCAGAAAATGCAACTACAACAGTAATAGGGAAAGACACCGACTTGCTGATTCTCCTTCTGTACCATGCCAAGGACAGTGGTTTCAAGTTGTACTATTGCAGCGATATAAGACGGGGACCATCTCCTAATCCTGTGTATGATATTCTCAGCATTCAATCATTGTTAGGCAATGACATCTGCAAGTATCTCCTGTTTGTGCATGCTTTCACGGGCTGTGATAGCACATCCAGAATTTTTTCGATCGGTAAAGCCAAAGCATTCGACACACTGATGAAGGTGGCTGAACTCCGTTCAGTTGCAAATACATTCTGTTCTGATTGTTGCCAACACTCTGACATTGAAGCCGCTGGAAGAAAGGCAATGCTTCTGTTGTATGGCTGCAAAACACTTGAATCCACTAACGCACTACGTCATCGAATGTTAGTTGAAAAGGTAGCTACAGCTAAATCTTTTGTTACACCCGAACGTTTGCCACCTACCGATGCGTCCACAAAGTACCACAGCTTTCGCACATACTTTCAAATACTAATCTGGAAGTCTACAGAAGAGAAGATCGATGCAGAACAGTGGGGTTGGTATGTAAAGAATAATTCCTACTACCCTACAGCCTGCGACAAGCCACCAGCTCCAAATTATCTACTCAACATGATCCGCTGCTCCTGCAAGACGAAATGTGCTACTTCAAGATGTGGATGCAAGCGTAATGGAATGCCCTGTTCAGCCGCTTGTGGCGAGTGCCAAATCAGTGGTTGCGATAACAACCCAAGTACCGGTAATCTATCCGATGATAGTGATGAAGAGGATTAATTTCTGTATGTTTGTGACCAGGTATCACTTCTTCTGTAATGAACATAACTTGAAACTGGGAAAAAAATAATTGTTGTATTATTGATTATAAAAATCTGTAAAAAGCTATATAACATTATATTTGCGTAATAACTGGTTGTGTTGTATATTGTTGAATTATTTAAAACATTACAACTGAAAGAAAAAGCATCAAATGTATCTCTATAAATAAAAGCGTAAATTATATATATTTTTTTTTCGTAGGAAACATCCAGTCCGCCATTTTGAATTTCATTTTTGGGGGTGTTCCCGGGGTCCAATTTTGTCGGATTTTGGATATGTTATTCGGCAATGGTTCCTGAGCTGGAAACAGTTTAGAAAGCTTCTGAAGCAATTTTGCCCAGATCTAACTACAAATTGCCTGGACTATAGGGTATGAAACACTGAGTTATATACGAGGTCTGTTCAAACAGTATCCTGACAGGGTGTTTATTTTTAGAACAAGGTCGCGCTTGGAATTGTGACTATGCTAAACATGTCTCTGCTTGTCAAGACAAGTTGAATGATAGGGTTGTGCTTCATTGTGTAGCGTCAGTCGATTCTGGTGAGCCGATAAAGTTAGACGTGTCTTGTTTCGCGGCGATTTCTTACGACGTCGGAGAGAACAGAGGTTTTTTTTTTTTACTGTGAAGGTGTTTTGGACCAACCATGAATATGCTCCATTAGGGCAATCAATCAACAGGGAATTTTACATTGAAGTTTTGAGACGTCTACGTGAAGCAGTTCGGAGGAAACGGCCGCAGAAGTGGGAGTCTGGAGACTGGATGCTTCATCACGATAACGTGTTATCTCACTAGTCCATGCGACTTTTTTTTGTTTCCGAAGCTCAAACAAACACTGAAAGGACACCGATTCGATGATGTTAAGACCATTAAAAGAAATTCGACGGAGCAGCATTTGGCCATTCCGAAAAGTGATTTCGAAAAACAGTTTCAACAGTGGCTGGATCGTTGGGCAAAGTGCATGTCTTCAGAAGGAGCTTACTTTGAGAGAGATTAAGCCCCAAACCCAGTAAGTACCATATTCTGTCTACAGTATAATCGCATCAGTCCGGATACTATATATATATATATATATATATATATATATATGAATGATGAATAAAACCACGAAGGAAAGGAAACAGAATGGTGCTCAAGCGCTTTCGTCTAATGACATCCTCAGGAACACTGAAGTACATAAAGAGTTACAGCCTATATATAGGTTACAAAAAAAAATATATACTGTGTATACATTTAACTGCAATGACCGCGCAGTATATTAACGTATAGAAACGACGTAAGTATAGAGGAGTGTTCTGCACACGAGGAAAAGAAATAACAAACAAATGAAAAATAAGGCACCCGCCCGGAAATCGAACCCAGGATCTTCCAATTGCCAGTCAGACGTGCTAACCACTACACCACGGAGCCACGATAGTCAGAAGTGTATATATATATATATAAATATATACAATAAAGAGAAAAATAAAAAAAAATACAGGATTGTGGGAGGAGCATACAATTTTTTAAGGAAAAACTACCGATTTTGGCACTTTGCCCGAATCCAACACAAGATCAAATGAGTTGTTTCCAACCAATGTTATAGTTAATTAAAAAAAAATAATAAATTGAAAAATAAAAATAAAACTTGTAAGAGGAACATACAAATTTATACTGGAAATCTACCCAGGTTTTAGCACTCTGCCCTTCTTGTCTAAGTCCGATATATATAAAAATAAATTGAAAAATAAAAGTTATTAGAGAAGCATACAAGTTTACCAAAGGTTTAGCACTCTACCCTTCTTGTCTAAATCCGTTCTGAACGAATTCAAAACAACGGGATCGAATTGAAAAAGACCTTTGCTTATGTTGAAGTTATTTGTAAGTTGGATAATGGCAGAGTCAAGAATATTTCTATGAACAATGTTGCTAGAGTGAAACAAAAGTGAAGCATTATTCCAATCAATACAGTGGGATAACTCTGACAAATGGACAAAAAGGACACTGGACGACTGTCCCATTCTAACGGAATATTGATGCTATTTTACACGTGTGTGAAAATCCTTTACCGTCTGACCTATGTAAAAGGAATCACATTGTTTAAAACCAATTTTATAGATAATGCCTGAATTATTGGTAGGGCTATTTTTTACTATCATATTTTTCACAATATTGTTATATGAAAATACTACATTAATATCCAAAAGTTTAAGTACATTAGCAATGCCTAAAAAGCCCGGGAAAAATGGAAGTACTAAAATATTCTTTGACAAAGTACGAGTGTTATTCACAGGATAGAAGATTCGTTTTGCCTTGTTGAGACAAGATTCCATAAACGCAGGTGGGTAACACAGATCACTTCCAATACCGTTGATTTTTTCCAATTCGGCATCGATGTATTCCAGACTGGCGACCCTAAGGGCGCGGAGAAACATTGAAGAAAAAATGGCCTTCTTATTGGGGGTGTCATATCCCGAGTAAAAGTGTACGTAGGACAAATTGTTTGTTTTTTTCCTGAGAGATACTAAACTTAAAACCTGGGCTATCCCTATGTACAGGCACATCCAAAAACGGGATTGAGTTGTCTTGTTCCACTTCTAAAGTAAACTTAATGGAGGGACTTGATCATTTAACTGCAGGAGGAAGTCATCCAGGTCACGATTCATGGGCCAGATACACAAAATATCGTCGACGTACCGCAACCATGGGATGCCAACCCCCAGGATTCTCGGAATGTAAGTAATTTCGAAAAACTCCATATAAATATTGGAGAGGAGGGACGACAAGGGGTTGCCCATGGCCATCCCAAAAACTTGTTGATAATACTCGTTATTGAAAATGAATTTACAGTCTTTGATGCAAAGCTTAATAAGTTCCAAAACAATGTGTGCAGGTAGTGGCAGGTCATACTTATGTAATTCTTGGGAGAGAAAGTCAAGCATATCGTCAATCGGCACTTTTGTAAACAATGAACAAACGTCAAAACTGATCAATCTATCGTTGGTTTCAGTACGTGCATTATTCAATTTTTCAGTAAGATCCATGGAATTTTTTACATGTGAATCAGAGATAGTTCCGAGAATGGGGGACAAGACTTTGACAAGCCATTTGGAGAGTTTATAAGTAATAGAACCCACCGAGCTAATAATAGGGCGCATAGGGTTGCCAGGTTTGTGGGTTTTAGTAAGACCGTAAAGGTAGGGAAGAGAAGGTGAAGTGGACATGAAAAGCGGAATTAAGTCCTTATGAGCTTTGAGAATGCGTTTCAAGCCACGATTGAATGATTCGATGACGTCATCCTGCGAGTTCTTCCTAAGTTTGCTGTATGTGGCGGGGTCCTGGAGAAGCTCGTTCATCTTTCTGATGTATTCCACTTTGTCCATAATAACTATGGTGTTAGCTTTGTCTGCTTTATCTGTCTGGTTTTATTCATCATAAATATTTTTCACGTGTTACTTTCGCGAAATAATTTTCATATATATATATATATATATATATATATATTATTATATATATATATATATATATATATATGTTAAACACAGGGGGACCATTCTGAGTTTGTGTGTATATATATTATATATATACCAGAACCCCCGTCGACTTCGAACCAACCCAGGCCATAGACAGAGGGGTTAACATATATATATATATATATGTATATATATATATATATATATATATATATATATATATATATATATACAGGGTGGCGCAAAAGTCGCGTATCATGGGAATTTCAGTGTTGAGTATAATATATTAATTTTTTCTTTTAGGTAGGGGATGGCTGCGAAATTAACAATAGACGAGAGAGTAAGCTTGGTTTTAATGCATGGAATACCAGGTACTATAAATCGATGAATGGGTAAAGAATTTAAATTCTGTACCGATTCATCGATTTGTTGTACCCAGGGTCGTACCTAAAGTATTTGGCACCCGGGGTGGATCCTTCCTTTGGCAACCCCATAAATAATTTTGAAATTTAAACACACAGAAAAATATATTATGTTTGCAAGTAGATTTCTAAACAGTACAGTACTGTCATAAGCAAATTGGAAATAAGAATGCAGGACATTAAAAATTCAGTGAACAGGTAATACTGCATTTTATTTTATACAAAAAACACAGGAAATCCAGTCTCAACGCTCAGCCTATTCTTCAGAGGTAAATAGAGAGGATTCACAGTCTCTGCTTTCGAGCTTTAATTTCTGCAAATTGATCAATGACCTCATCAGAATGCTTTCGATTAAAGCGTACAATTGTCATACTAAAATTATCACGGGTCTACAAATTTTGAAAAAGTTTGTGCTTCGGAGATAAAATGTGTTTCCTATTATGGATTTTGGGGTGCTGAAAACGAATATGACCATAAAAACAGTCGATTGGCTACAGTTTCCAAGAAAATTTACGTTACACATTTTGCATATATGTATACCATATATTAGTAACATACTTGTATAATGCAGTCACTTATATTGATTCAACCCGTCGCTTCTTTGCTTGTCTCTTGTATTCAACTTCTGGAGCATCTCTTGTTATTGTCTAGCAGTAGTCTGCTAACAGTGATGGACTCCATTTCCCCTGGTAGCGTTTCTCCATTGCTGAGATATCCTGGTGGAAACGTTCACCATGTTCATCGCTGACTGCTCCGCAGTTGGCCGAAAAAAATTCCAGGTGCGAATGGAGGAAATGTATCTTTAAAGACATATTGCAGCCCATTTTTTGATAGGACAATAGCAGGTTTTCCACCAGCTCCCTGTAATTGTCAGCTTTGGTATTTCCGAGAAAATTGGTTGCTACTAACCGGAAAGCATTCCACGCTGTCTTCTCCCCACCACCTAGGATATGGTCGAACTACTCATCTCTAAGAAGTTCGTATCTGTGGACCAACAAATACACCCTCCTTGATTTTTGCTTCACTGAGCTTTGGGAATTTACCACCGAGGTACTTAAAAGCTGCCCCCCCGTTTTATCCATAGCCTTCACAAAATTTTTCATGACGCCCAGTTTGATGTGTAAGGGTGGTAACAAAATCTTGCTCGATTCTACAAGTGGAGGATACTGAACATTTTTTGTTCCAGGTTCCAATGAGTGTCGGAGTGGCCAATCCTTCTTGATGTAATGAGAAGTCCTAGCCCGACTATCCCATTCACACAGAAAACAGCAATACTTAGTGTAGCCCGGCTGCAGTCCAAGCACGATAGCAACAACTTTCAAGTCACCACAAACCTGCCACTGATGTTTGTCATAGTTTATGCAATTCAAAAGTTGCTTCATGTTGTCATATGTTTCCTTCATGTGGACCGCATGACCAACTGAAATTGATGGCAATACGTTGCCAACATGCAACAAAACAGCTTTTAGACTCAACTTCGATGAATCAATGAACAGTCTCCACTCATCAGGATTGTGAATAATGTTGAGAGCTGCCATCAGACCATCGATGTCGTTGCAAGCTACAAGGTCACCTTCCATGATGAAGAATGAGACAAAATCTTTTGGACGGTCACGAAACTTACACACTCTAACATTTTCAGCGAGGAGATTCCACTGCTGCAATCTGGAGCCCAACAGCTCTGCCTTACTCTTCGGCAGTTCTAAATCTCTGATAAGGTCGTCTAATTCATTCTGAGTTATCATGTGCGGTTTAGAAGATGTCAAGTTCTAAACAAATTCAGTGTCTTGTGAAGTTGAAAGCTCACAAGTTTCGCAGGTTCCTTCATTCTCCTCGTCCTCTGACTCCAGGGAGAATGAATGTGGGGGCTCAGGAACGGGTAGTCCTTCGCCGTGAGGTACCGGGCGTATAGCAGAGGGTATATTCGGATATTGTAAAATCCACTTTTTCTTCTTGCAAATACCTTTCTTGACTGGAGGCACCATGCAGAAGTAACAATTGCTGACATGATCTGTTGGTTCCCTCCACACCATTGGCACTGCAAAAGGCATAGATTTCCTTTTCCGATTCAACCACTGGCGAAGGTTTGTTACACAAGTATTGCAGCATATGTGTGGGGCCCAGCTCTTGTCCTGATCTCCAATCTTACAGCCAAAATAAAGGTGATAGGCTTTCCTAATCACGGCGGTTATAGCACGCTTTTGTGATGCAAAAGTCAATTCTCCATAAACATAATAGAAGTTATCTACACTGTTCACGCACTGTTCAGTTTCAAAAGCAAACACTAAAAAGGGTTTGACAAGGGTGCATTGTATGACTTCCGCGAATGAACTGATGCTGTGGCGTAATATGTAGACGCCTGTGACACATCGACGCCTTGACTCTACTGCGCATGCGGGTAGTTATATTTTTTTATTTTAATAAATTAATGTAATTACATTACATTTTAATAATTTTAAATTAGGTAAGGTTGTGTTAGATTAGTATTCCATTTATATTAATATCAAAAACATTATGGGAAGCAATATGTTAAAATGATCCAATCTATTTTTTAATAAATAATTTACAAATACATAATGTAATAGATAAATTTGAAATTACATTTTATTGTATATATAGGTATATATTTACATTAATTTATTAAAATAAAAGAATATAAGTACGCGCATGCGCAGCAGAGTCAATGCGTCGATGTGTCACAGGCGTCTCCATATTACGCGACAGATGCAGTCCAGTTAGTAGGGTGCAGGGTTGCCTGATATCTTTATAAATAGAGCCAATTGGCAATTTTAGGCATCATTTTCGTATTCAGTGACCCAAAATTAGTAAAGATTGACTACTTTTATTTCCGAAGCATTTTGGCTGTAGACCAGTGAATTATTCATGGATGGAATGATTTTATAGCCCGCCTGAAAAGGGAATCAAAGGATGCTTACGATATATGGTGTCCCCTTGGTCGGGTCGTCCGAGAATAGGGGTAGCTTACATAAATATGAGTAAAAGTAGGGCTCACTATAAAGCAGTCATAAGACGATGTAAACAGGAACAAGACTCCATTCGTACTTCAAAAACCTGTGAGGCTAATTTAAATAATAAGAGTAACAAATTCTGGAAATTTGTCAAGGAAGAAACGGGTGCTAAGAATGTCATCCCATCAACAATTCATGGAGTGTCTGTCGGGGGGTAGAAATAGCTAAGTTATGGAGAACGAAGTACTCATATCCTTAACAACGTCGGAAGAGTTAATCTGAATGTATGCTGCAATGGAACGACATTAGGTGACGCCAGTGAAAATATGGGGACTTCAGTGCCTGAAATTAAGAGTGATTAAATAGCTAAAGACAGGCGCCTCACCAGGGATAGATGACCTGTCGAATGAGCATTTAAAGTATGCTAATGATGTGATCAGTCTTCATATCTCATTACTGTTCTTAACCATGCTCGCTCACAGCAATTATATTCTGCAGAGTTTATGAGGGTTTATATCATACCTCTTGTCAAAAATAAATGTGAACATTCAATACAGTGAAAACCATAGGCCTATTGCTGTTGGTTTCTGCCCCTCAAAATTACTTGGGAAACTTTTGATACGTCGACTAAATGATTATTTATGGACGTCTCTCCTAATCAGTTTGGTTTTAAAAGGTCCCATTCAGCTGACCTGTATATTTATGTTTTGAAGGAGATTGTATTTAGATACATATATTGTCAGTAATTCAACTATTTATAGTTGTTTTGGGAATATAAGCAAAGCATATTTAGAGTGAATCACAATATCCTATTTAAAAAATTAGAAGACACGAATGCTCCACCATACCTTTCCTTTCAACGTTTCAGATGTTTCGTGCGATGATTTCTCATTTCACGGAGGTCAGGCTTGTTGCCCTTCCTGTTGAGTTGGCCTGTTGAAGTGAAGAGTTAGTTTCCTGCACTTTCCACTTCACATAGCCAGGTACTCCCGGCTCATCTGGAATTGTTCTGAGCCAGGCGTCTAGTCTTCTTTTAAAGATATCCACCGCTACACCACTCATGTTCCTTAGTTCCTTGGGCAGCTGGTTGAACAGTCTTGGTCCTCTCGCAACAAAACTATTTTCCTTCAGGGTTGAGGATGTTCCGTTTAGCTTTTAACCCCCTCGTACTCTTTCGACGCAGGTTGCGTCGTTAAGCCTGCCTGAGTCGAGGCCCCTCCCTCTCGCGCTGAGCCCACACGGAGCGTACCCCTCCCGTCACCGCTCTAGCTCGCGCCCAAACATATTCAATAACACCTAATTTTCTTTTCCTCACAATATTTTTAAGACTTTTTTGTCTATTTATTGAGTATAATAGTTTATCTAAATCCCAGAATTAAAAAAAAACATGAAATAACAAGTTTTTCTCACACAAAAGGAAGACACAAGACATGGTATGACACTGTTGTCTCTGTCGCTGCTGTCTCTCTGTCTGTCTGTCCTCATACATCTCAAAAATTTAAAGCAAACACAATTATATACCTTACACTAAAAACATAAAGCAACATATTGTTTGTCAGTTTGTCTGTCACTGTTGTCTGTTTGTCTGTCAGTCCGTCTTTGTACATCTCAAAGAATTTACTGGACAAACATATTATAAAGCAAACAGTAAAATTTTATACCTTACAATAAAAACATAAAGCAACATATTGTCATATGCTGCCATATGCGTCGCTAAGAGCATCTTCGTTCCCTTACTGTATACTGTTGTTTGAATAATTTAAATGGTTTGAATGGTTAATGGTCAAAGCAAGATTAAGGACTAGTTCCTCCATATTTTCCAAATGTAAATAATAGTGTACCTCTCTTTTCTTCTTTCCAGAGGATATAAATTTAATTCGCGTAAACTTTCTCAGTAATTTAGTTCTTTGTATCCACTGATTTGAGTTGAATGTTTCAACTTCTTTCAAGAAATATCACGAGCATTTTAAGGCACTTTCAATAATATATATGTAATAATTACAACAAATAACTACATTCGTTTCATTTGCAGTCTGTCTCTTGCGCAACATGTTTGTGCTAGTGAATATTTAAAAATAATCGTTGTCAAGTAAGTCATGTATATTTATAATATGTCTGTGAGTACCTTATTAGTAGTCTCCTTGATACATTTCAAGAACCATAAAACTGATCAGGTAAGATTTCAATTCTCATGTCACTTTGATGACATAAATTAAGTCAATTGATGTCTTACAATGGGAGCGTTTTCACCTTAACCCTTTATGTCCTGGCGGTACTTCTAGGTACCACATCTTTAAAATCTCCATAATTATTTTTCTACCCGGTTTTTCCAGGGTGAGGAAAAGCATGGAGGGTACAGTCGAGGAGGCCATGAAGCAGCAGTCCAACGAAGTGGGCAGCAACAGTGGAGGCAGCAACAACGAGGAGAAGGAGGAGGAGGATGACTTCTTCAGTGCTGTCATCCAGACAAAAGAGAGCAGCAGAAGCCACAGGTCACTCAAGGGCAAGGCCCAGAACTTGGTCAAGACCTGGCTGGAGACCAACTCCAAGGACTTGCTGACAGATGCTGCCTTCTTGGGTGAGCAAGTGTTGGTGGACTTGTTCATCAAGTTCAACACAGCCATCCCCTCCAGTGCTGCAGTGGAGCGTTTGTTCTCTATGGGCAAGGACATCCTGAGGGCCAAGAGATCATCCCTGTCTGATGAAAACTTTGATATGCTAATTTTCATGAAGGGCAACATGCATCTCATGGACAAAATGGAGAACGAGAAGAAGAGGGAAAATTAAATTATATATATATTGTGTTTTTCATTTTTTTTATAATAAAAGTTAACGTTAACGGTTTATCGGTAACTTCCGTTACATGTTTAACGAATTAACGGATTAACGGTTAACGAAGTTAACTTTTTGGTTAACGGATTAGCGGTTAACGAAGTTAACTTTTTGGTTAACGGTGCCCACCACTGGGAATCATTATATTGCTATCTTCTTTTCAAGGTTCTCAGTATCTGTCCAGTTATTCTTTTTGCTCTGTTTACTGCTATCTTATTTTGTGTTTCAAATTTCTCGTCATCAGTCATTACAATTCCTAAATCTTTTGTTTTTAAGTTTCTCTGAATTTTCTATCCATTTGGGGTATAGTATTCCATGGATTTTAGGTCCTCTCTTCTTCCGTACCTTAATAGTCGAAATTTCTGTTAACTTTCATATTATTAAATATTACCTTCAGACCAGTTGTAGATTCTGTATATATATATATATATATATATATATATATATATATATATATATATATATTAGGGTGTGACAGTTGCCCCAACTTTGTCCTACAATGCTGTTCAAAATTTTGGTGTTGCATATTGACATAAAAAATACCCACGTGCAATTTTTTGAAGATTCATGCATATTCGAGTGAGCACCAGCAATTTGAAAAATATCGATTTTGCTTATACGGCATACGCGCCTATATATGAGATTACACAACCATCATAAAGGATATTAACACAAATCATTTGCCTGTCTTAATTAAAAGCTGTTATCACTAACACAAAAAAGTTAATCATTCTTATTCTCTCATGGTACATTAAGGGGTTTTATCATATATTCACAAGATATTATTTCTCTAGAGCAAGAAACCATGATTTCTGTTCGGAAACAGATGATCGTTTGCGCTGATTAGGAACGCGGAGTCTGTCATTTTCAACTACTTGAAGGACTTCTTGAAAGCGCTCCTCATCCCTGGCAACATTAAGAAAGTCATGGCAAAGTTTTACACCACGCTCTGCAGCCTCATTGACGACCTGAAGCTTGTCCACAACCCGTTTCATGTTCAGGTAGTCGTCATGATCCGCCCATTCACTGGCTGGACTGTGGAGAAACTGATAGGGCATGCCTAAAATGGTGAAGAACCGGCTTGAGTCAGGCCAAATTAGGTCCACCAGGGCAGTGCCACTTTCTGGGACAGGGGGAAGATATGGCTTTCCATAGCCCCCATGATTGAGCCCCACTCTCTTAGTAACTTCAGTGCCTTCATGGCAAAGAAGGGCCTTCCTCATCTCCTCTTTTGTCCTTTCTTGTACTTGGGACGAGAACAAAGCCAGTGGGGCCAACTCCTCAGTTAGGTACCAAGTGTGTCTACCGAGTGCCACACGTGCTTTGTCAACTATTGTGGCGTCATATGAGGCAAATTCAGCCAAGGTTTCGACCAAATTCAAGTCATTCAGTGGCGCACTTGCTGGAACGGGGCAAACAATCCACCATGGGACATAAACAGCGACTGTGAACACAGCAAACCGTTCTAACTTGCTGATTTGACTTTTAGTCACAACCTCGGCTTTGGGAAACTGCTCTTTGATCTGGCCTGACAAAAGAACAATCTTGAGGGTATAGAGCAGTTTAGCCATCCACCTTGCTTTGTGAAGTGCGCCGGGGTAGACCATTGTGAAGTTCACTGGCTCGGATCCTTTAGTTACAAGCAGCAGACAAAGCTCTACCAGCTCCTTGTAGTCGCCACGTGTAAATGGTTGGGCTAGAGATTCACGGAAGAAGTCAGCCATCTCCTGCTGGCGCTCCTCAAACACTCCAGGCATTGCGGGGTAGTAGTATTTCTTTTTTTCATTGTACGCCAGTTGAGAGAAATGGTTCTTAAACCTAGAAATGCAATTATTGGGATTATTGTATTTCGTACTAATCTATAATATTGTTTTAGGGGTATTAAGATTGATATGATCGATCATTTGCTTGGTGTTAGTATATCTTATAAGTCTAATAAAAGAAATTCCACTAAATTTGTTCATTAGATAATAATATTCCTTGTTATTTTGTAAAGCTTATGACTCACCTCTGGAAAACCATTATGTTTGGACTTGAAGAGCCCTCCACTTTCAAGCAATCCCAGCAAACACCTAGGATGACTTCGCCCACATGCCTGCGACAGGCGCACCAGAATACGGCACGCTCTAATTCCTTTTGGAGGGAGACGCAAGCAGCTGTTTTTTGTCCTGAAAAAAATGTAATTGTAGTTTAAGGCCACCATTTCAGGCATGTGCTTTTTGCAGATTTCTGTTAAATCATTCACTGTATTTTGGTATTAATGTCGTGATAAATTCACGCTGATGTTTGAAATAGGTTTACCTGTATTGGATGAAGTTGTGTCGAAAACCATACCAACGACATTCTGTTCACACTCCCAATTGACCAGAAGTTGTTTGGTTGCTGTTGATATCAAGTCTCCTTGAACCAGGCCAGCTTTTTGAGTCAAATGCGGAAGAGGTGGGACTCCAAGAAGCTTTGTGCCATTGACACCAGACACAAGAATGGGCAGGCGGTCATCAGTGCCTTTGGAATCCAGCGTGTCCATAAGTTTACCATCCCAGTGCACCAGTACTTTGTCTGATGGTTGCCATTCATCCATGATTTTTAAACTTATTTCTGACACGATGGAAGCTCGGTATCGGTGGGCCATCCTTGCATTTAGACTCAGCTTTGATGTATCTCCACCACATGCAGATACAAGGGAGTACACAATTGCACTCAGCTGGGTCGGCGAGATGTTGTTTCGAACACTGCATGAAACAAGTTCTGCCGACTTCAGAATATCATGGGGCACAAAAATTGAAACTCCCTCTTTCACTGTTCTCCGATGTTTTCTCTTTGGTTCAGCAGTGCTGGCCTCATCAATGTCATCGTCCTCATCAGAGCTAATAGGTGAATCAATATCAGCCTGTACATTCTCAGCATGATCACATTGCTCTCTCTCTCTTGTCGCTTCTCTTCTCGCATCTGCCTTTTCTGTCGCTTCTGAACCTTTTCTGTGAGTACTTTGTTTACCCCAGAGTAGGTAGCTACTCTGTCACTTAGCATGCTTTTCATAAAGAGTATGTCAGTATCGATGGCATCTTGTTCGGCCTGAGTTTTCCCCTTTTTCGCAGCGGCCATGTCTTTCAACACTGTGTTCTTATAAAATTTCATCGTCAGGCTCAATTCTGATTTAAACTTCATAATTCCAGGATCATCAGCCCGTCTTCTATCCTCATTCTTTTTCATAAGCATCATGTAGTCTTTGTCATAGTAAGTTTTAATCACTCGGCCAATATTGTTCCTGCCTGTAATGGTCGGGACATTCGCCTTCTGGTAATGCAAAAGCACATTGTCAATGGTGGCAGATAAAGCCTGGTCCCAATGCATATCCCGAAGGTTTGCTAACAGACATAGTAAGACCTGCCTATTAGTTGGCAGTTTGCAGCCCTTTATTTCCTTTTCTTCTTCTCGGGGTACGGTGCCCAATAACATTCTGACATACTCATCATCTTGCCGTGTATCCATGATTAAATTCTCTATTCACAACATTAAATCACTGTCAAGGGAAAAGAAAGAGCATCATTAAAATTAAATGCAATAAAATAATACGTGGAAAATTTGTGGGTCAGCGTTCCAGACCCGGAAATGAAAATCTGATAAAATGTGCTATTTTCACACTTATTTATGAAGTTCATAAGCTGAAATAGCAATACTTGCTGGTACGACGGTGCTAGCTCAAACATGCACCGATCTCCAAGAAATTTACAGGGGTGTTTCCTAGATAAATACACAACACTAAAACTTTGAACAGCATTGTAGGACCATTTTTTGATTTTTGGAGGGCAACGGTCACACCCTAATATATATATATATATATATATATATATATATATATATATATATATACAGGGTGTCCCGTAAGTCTGGACCCATAGGGAAAATAATAAAATTACAAAATAGTCCAAAAATTTATTACATAATCTGTTCAAAGTGTCCGCCGTTGTGTCGCACACATAGTTGAAGACGCAATCTCCACTGCGACAGCACTTTCTGAATCACAGTCGCAGAAATTTCTTGACACGCCTCCACAATGCGTGCTTTAAGGTGGAAAATGTTCTGAAGTTTGACCTCGTACACTTTGGCTTTCAAGTGGCCCCACAAATAAAAATCATAATAAAAAATAATAAAAAAATAATAATAATAAAATAATAATAATAACATAATAAAAAAATATATTATAAATCCCTATGGGTCCAGACTTACGGGACACCCTGTATAATATATATATATATATATATATAATTATATATATATATATATCCGTTTGAAAATGGTTTCCCCCTCTTCCTCCTTTTCATACAGTTTTCTTTATATTGGCATTCTATATTGAAAGAAACTCACTTTTAAGGTATACTATTGAAAAATCCAATATGACACTTTTATTCTTACTTTAACTTTACTCGCATATACTTGTGGAGTTGTAGAGTAATTAATTACAGATAACTAAATTACCGTAATTAATTACTTTTGTATAATAAATTATTAACTCCAACTGCTTCAAATATTCATTAACTGTACTGTCATTAGTAATTTAATTACAACTTAAAAGCAATTACAATTTAAAATAAAGATAATTTATATTTTCTCTTATTTTAAATCTGAAATGAAAGACCTAATAAATACAGTAATAGTTTTATTACTTTAAATATATTTGCAAACTTACGCGCTTTGGAAGTGTTAAAAAGTATTAGTTAACTTTTACGATTAGCTTCATAAACAATATACTGTATGAATTTTTAAAATACCATAACAGAATCTTTTTAACGCAGTTAATAATGTTTCCATTATGTAGTAAGTTGTTAACACGTTTAAGAAAGTGAAGGCGAGGCATGTGGTGAGAAGCGATCCCCGCATGGAAGATATGGCAAGTGGCGGCCGCCAGGAACGCCAACTTGACATGGCGGGAATCACTGATAATTGTAATGATGGTGCAGTGGTGGACGAGCTACTAGGCTTTATTGCTAACAAGATTGACTATCTGGATCCTGTAACTATTACTAAGTTATGTATTGATTTTTATAATTATGAAAAAATTGAACGCTCAAAGAAATTGATGTTTGAGTTGGTTAATTAAAAGGCAGGGCGCTAAAAAGAGTGCTCAAAATACTGAAGATATTATTAGAATGTTTCAGCAGAAGGGTACTGAGACCCCAATGTTTGTAGCCCAAGATTTGTCTAATCTGCTCCCGGTGTCAATGGAAAATATGGATGTTTGTTCGCTACTTGCATCTATCCGGAAGGTGCAAGGGGAGGTGGTCCTCCTGAGAGGGGCGATGGCTACGGCTTGGTAGAAATATGTACTGTCATTGCTTCCCGGGTAAACACCCTCGAAGGAGGGAGGCTGTAATTCACCCCACCCCACCCCACCTCTGTGAGGGTCCCATCAGAGTATGATGGGGCAAGGGTACAGGGGCTTTCTCAGCCTCTTTCGCCAGTACCCGGACACACCCCACTCAGAGATGGAACACTGCAGGAGGAAGTGCCTTTTCTTCTAAATGGTTAAAGCTCTGTGAGGGGCAGGGTGCAGCCTACTTCCAGATCCATGAATGCAGAATCCTCTGCGCCTCAGCCTACTCCCGGATCCATGAAAGCAGAGCCTTCTGCCCCTCAGCCTCATCCTGGATCCATGAGTGCAGAGCCCTCTGCCTCTCAGCGTCATCCTGAATCCATGAGTGCAAAGCCCTCTGCCTCTAAGCCTCATCTTGGATCCTTGAATGCGGACACTGCTACATCACCAGCTCAAAACCATCTCACACAGGGCACCCCCCCCCCAAGGGGCCTTAGTGAACCTGGATGCTGGGACTGCAGTTGTGGGTTATGATGAGGATGCATCTTGGACAATGGTGGTAATGAGGTGTTGGAAAATCTAGAAGAGGAAGAGCCATTGTTGTCCCAAGGAGATATGATGACTAAGCTGATTGATGCAGCATTGCTTGTATATATTAAGTTAAGGTGTGTGTGTATATATCTATCTCATAATTGTAAGGTTAGTGAAAAATTCACTTAATTTAGAGCTAGCATTTTTGGGCTCTTGTGGCATCATTGTTTGGGCACTCTTGTGGCATCATTTTTTGGGGGGCACTGGCGCGTCCTTTCTACTCGTTTGTTGAATGCGGCACTTACAGGGCGTGGTCTTATAGAGAGTTCTCTTGCAATTCAGTTTGGTTGTTTAGATACAAGATTGTTGCATCGTGCAATGTTGCAGGTTGTGTTGTTGTTGCAAAGTTTAGAAAGAAGACCATAAATAGTGCCCATTTTGTTTTTTTTATCTTAATTTTATGCAACTGAGGCCTAAGGTAGGCCCACACCGAGTCAGCAACCCTGAGGTAGGACCTAATAGGACCTCCAAGTCCTTAAGTTTTAGTCTAGCTTAACTTGGGCTGTAGGTCGAAGTGGCCCTTCAGAGCTTGGCCGTTCAGGGCTCAGCTGGGATTCTGAACCCAATAAAATAAAAAATAACATGGTCCTTCGAAATCGGATTCTAGCCCAAGACTGAGTCAGTGACTATTTTTCGGCAAAGTTCTAATTGTGCAGATTGTAGCCAAAGTTTTTTCAAAAAAGGCAAAATTTGAGTTTGATCAGTTTGGTTAAGTACATGGGCGAACCTAAAGTATTTGGCATCCGGGGCGGATCCTTCCTTTGGCACCCCCCCATAAATAATTTTAAAATTTAAACACAGAGAAAAATATATTATGTTTGCAAGTAGATTTTTAAACAGCACAGTACTGTCATATGCAAATTAGAAATAAGAAAAATGCAGGACATTAGAAATTCAGTGAACAGGTAATACTGCATTTTATTTTATACAAAAAACACAGGAAATCCAGTCTCACCGCTCAGCCTATTCTTCAAAGGTGAATAGAGAGGATTCACAGTCTCTGCTTTCGAGCCTTAATTTCTGCAAATTGATCAATGACCTCATCAAAATTCACCTTCTTTGCATATTCATGTTCAATTGAAAGTAAAGCCAAATTTATCAATCTTGTCTGACTCATGGTCGAGCGAAAGAAATTTTTTAGCAATTTCAATTGGGATAAACTTCTTTCACATGAAGCAATAGACACACAGACAGTCAAAAAGAATCTCAAACACAGTGACAAGCTTGGTAAAGATTCACAAAAATCCCATTTCACAATAAACTCCAGAAACTGCAATGCTGTCCATTTCTTTGCCTCTTCAACGCTGATTTTGGCAGCTTCCAAATGCCTCCGAAGTCGTCCATTTTCCACACTGATATCTTCAGAGAATCCATTGAAAATCTGAGTCAAATTTAGAATATACAGTACTTCCAAAGTTCTTCTGTTGCAACCAAAGTGTTTGGCTGAATAACAGCGAAGATTGACAGAATTTGATCCATTGCCTTAGAATCTCCAATTCTTGATGAAAGCGATCAAGACATTCAAACATAGCCCTTTTTACTTCCTCTGGCAATGTGAGACCAGCATCCTTTGCCATCTCTTCTGGCATCCTTTTTCGGAGCTTTACTCTCCCTCTTCTCTCCATAAAAATGTCCATTTCCTCACACTTTGGAGTTGCATAATGAATGGACCTCTCCACAATGCATTTACCGGATATTATAACATCACCAGTACTTTATGCTTTATCATAATTATTTAATGAAACATACCTCATGTATATGGAGTCACAGTGTCAAGTGAACAAGACTTGGAATGTCAGTTGCAGCCAGCTGGCTATGCTCAACAAACTGATAATTAAAACGTCAACAAACGTTCGGCTTTCGATGTAATTTTTATCAAATATTTAATTTTTCGTTTGTAAATTTTGTATTGCCAATAAAAATAATAATTTATTTTATAGTGGAAATTAACATTAAGCTGTTGTAATAGTTTGAACATTTTTAAAAAAATTTCTTACTTTGGCGAATTTTTCATTTGGTTTGAAAACTTGTACTGGTATTTCAAATCTCCCGATGGCACCCCACTCCTGGCTGTCACTCGGGGCGGACCGCCCCCCTCGCACTCCCCTTAGTACGCCACTGGTTAAGTATTTCTCGCCAATTCAGCTTATTTGGCATTGAGCCCAATTGTTGTTTGCACTGAAGATGAGTGCAGCTGAATTGAACAAGTTTAGAAAAAGGGGAAGCACCTACAAAGGTCTAATTACAGAGGTTATTGCCTGTGGGAATTATTTCCCACAGTATTTAAATTTATATTGTGTAAAATTAGATACTGTATATAGTATTTCTAATCCAAGAGAACGCTCCTTTGAGGAATGACGTGTAACATTTGTAGGCTCCGCCCATCGTACGCCATCTTGAATGTGGGAGCTCGTAGTTGTAAGAAATTACGGTCACTAGTTCCTCAGTTTCGCTAACGTAAGGTTGTGCTCCGCTTAAATTGCAACTGATTCTCTTTGAAATCTTAAACGTTTAACTTAGTTGAAATTCCTTTTGAAAGGCGCGTTCATAACCTTGTATAGGCTACTGTTGCCACTAGTTATTGGTAATTTAATCTTAAATTTGTCCTATTTCGGACCCAGGAGCCATTTTGCTCCTTGTGTATATATTGTAAATATTTTAAATTAGGCCATAAACATAATTATTTAGATAAGCAGTAATATTTCATTTAAATTGAAGTTAAGTTTAGATCGCTGACGGTAATTTACATTAAGTATTACCGTGGGATTTAAACTGATCATTACGTATTGGGTTAAGTAACCCCTCTCTTGTTTGCTCTGTGGATTTGAGGAGTCCTTGAAATTAATAATTTCGATTCCCCCTATCCCCGAAGTGAATTTAAAAGTAGGTCTAGGAGTGGTTAACTTGCTGGCCATTATTTACTCGATCGGTCATTCAGACTCAGTCGAGTTTAACTTGGATACGGCTTGGGTCGAGGTGGTGATTGGCCTCAAGAACTTCGTTACTTGAAGGGCTATCACCCTTCGATTCTTTGGCTGTTCATCCGAGGTTTGGTACAGGGAGTTCCACCCAGCCCCTAAGTCGCTCATTTTGTGTGGGACCTCCAAACAGCTCCGAACCGCAGTTGAGGTCAGAGCGCGTCTTGATTGAAGGCTGATTAATCCTGGCAATTGAGTCAGGGTGGGTAGCCCCCTCGAGTCCCCACATTGCCACTATAGATTCTGCCATGGAGCAAAATGATTTAAGCTTAGTAACTGGCAGCTTTCCATGTTAGAAACTAAAAAGGTTGCTTTAAGCGAAGTAAATGTTAAAATTGAGGTTCTTATAAAAGAGGATGAAATAGAAAACGACATAATTTAGTTTGAAGAGATTATTGATGACATAAAGCATGTCACAGAGCAAAAGAGTTTAGCAGCTCAGTACAGTTAGAGACCAGGTCTAATAATGAAACACAGCCCTCAACAAACAGTGTTTGTGAAGTTAAGGTTAACAGATCTGCAGTTCAATTACCGAGGCTTGTACTTAAAACATTTCTGGGAGTATTCAGGAATGGCAAGGATGGGCAGACAGTTTTCAGTTAGCTGCTTATTCTAGTCAAGTGTTAAGTGCGGTGGAGAAGTTTAATTATTTGCAGTCCCTCTTGGAAGGGGAGGCAGCAAAGACAATAGCAGGATTAGCATTAACAGAGACTGATTATAATGTGGCTTGGGATATATTAAAGAAACGGTTTGGTAAGCCAGAGATCTTAATTAAAAGCCACATCCGTAAACTTTTAGCTATACCTCCTGTTAATAATTCCAATAGTGTCAAGGAGTTACGGCAGTTATATGATGAATTTGAAGTTAGAACTAGGTCCCTGGACAACTTGGGTGTAGGAATGGAAACGTATGGTGTAATGTTGGTCACTATACTGGAGTCTTAATTGCCTAGTTCAATTTTGCTTCAATTAAGTAGGGAACACTCTCCAGAACATTTGTACTAGGGTTATAACTTTTAGACTTTTTTTCAAATAAAAGATCTCATGTATCATAAATCGATGAACTTTTGCTTAAAAACAATGAAAAAGAACTAATTCCTCTGTTTTTAAAAAGGTCACCCCCAATCAAAAGTTGAATCACCATAACCATATATTTACGTTACTACTCATAAGTATATAAATATATTATTATTAGAGGGCGGACTTTTAGGTTTTAACCTAAAAAATATTTTCGAATTTTTCAGTACGCTAATATATCGTGAGATCGCCCGAAAAATCACTTCCGGTGCTCAAATTCGATGACTAATATCAATCCACCCATACAAGAAAATTCTAGAACACACGACATTGTTCTTCATGCACTCGCAAATTGTATAAAAGCACGAAATGAAATCAACCGAATCACTTGTGTCCAGTATTGCGCAATAGTTACTCAACTGTTCAGTTCAACTCATCTTCAGGTAAGCTTTTATTATTTGTAATATGTTCGCTTAATTAAAAAACGTAGCGAAATGTGGAATTCGCTTCTGCACTCTTGAACATTCCAGAACATTTTTTAAATTTATTAACCATAATAATTTGTTGAATTTTTCTTCCATTTTAACACGTAAACAAAAGCGTATCCAAAATGTTTTGTAGAGGGGAGTCAAACTCAAAAAATATATAGAGCCCAAAATATTTGGTGATAAATATTTTCGTGAGACGTTCTATGGATGTTCTAAAAATATTTTCCAAAATTTTATCACCTAAAAAATAAATATTTGGTCATATTTTTTCACCTAAAAATCCGCCCTCTAATTATTATATTATTTCTATATATTATATTAATATTATATATATATAATATATATATATAAACAAACAAACAAATCAACTTAATACCTTTTTATATCTGTTTCAGAAGCAATATAATGTCACACAAGAAAAGTGATACTACCATACAGAAGAACAAGGATATCTGGACCAATAATCTGGTGAGATTCCAGCAGTCACATAGAAGAAGAGGAAGTGTGCCTTTAGAAGAATCTTCACGAAGAAAAATGCAGAATGCCACTCCAAATCCAAATCATTGGACGGTACCAGTTTCTTGGAACAGAAATCAAAGGAAGAAAGGAGCGAATAGTGGAAATTTCCAAAGAAGTTACAAAATTATGGAAGAATAAATTGAATTTTCCGCATGTGTCAGATCAAGTAATACGAGCAAAGCTTGACAAGGTGATGAAGACTTATGATGAATGTGTCAGGAGGGGAAAATATGATGCCCTGAATGAACTTTTGATATCACTAAAGTAAATGGCCAATGGTTATCCTCGGAAGACAAACGACTGTACCACCTTCAAGTGGAAAGCAAAGGAGAAGTGGGGTACTCTACAGGTCAAGTTGCAAGTGAAGAAACGATTCACCCTTCAAAGAGACGAAAATTGCCTGCTGAATCAGCATCAACATCTTACAATCATGTATCTGGTGGTAGTGGTACTGAATCTGAAGAGAGCGAGCATGAAGATGAAGATGAGAGTATTACTCCACCAACCAGAAGACATAACAAAAGTAAAGTTGCAACCAACTTGGTGACATCCACAGGAGTATCAACAAGTAAAGCCGCTAAAATATGCAAACAGTTGTCACTTGATGTATTGACATTCCAACACCAAGTCAAGCAGCAATTTACAAGTCAGCATACAAAGAGGCTGCTAAATTGAAGGAGGAAATGATTGAAAATTTACAGATGGAAGAGTGGTCTTTACATTGTGATGGAAAGCGCATTGAGGAAAATGAGTATCAAGTAGTGGTACTTAAAAATGAAAGAACCGAAGTAAAATTGGATGCATTGCGTCTGAAAGATGGCAAGGCTGAAACTATTGCTGAAGGAATTGCAAAAGTTATTGATGAATACACCTTATGGAATGCAATAAAGATGATCGTTGCTGATACAACAAGTGTTAACACTGGGAAAAAGAGTGGAGTTGTTGTCAAATTGCAACGAATGTTCTCAGAGAAGGGTATCTGCAAACCACAATTTATCAGTTGTCAGCATCACATTCTGGACAGGATTCTCCGTTTGGTAATGGACGAAGATCTTGGTGCTAACACCAGTTCTCCAAACATCGAATATCCATTTGTATCCCAACTGGTGAAGAATTATGAAGAACTAAAGGCACAGTTTGTTAATGGAACAGAAGAGGTCCTCGAGAAATCAGGATGGAGAGATGATGATAAGTTTTTGTACCATCTAACACGGGTGTTTAGATTCTTTGAAGAAAAAGGGAATTTTCCTTTGATTAACTTTCAGAAAATTCCAAACATCAGCAATGCGAGGTGGCATTCAAGAGCCATTCTAGCTATCCTTGCATTTATTCTTATACCTACAACAAGGAAGACTTTGGAGAAGGTATGCAGATTCATTTCATACAACTGGGCAGAATATTGGTTTACTAATCAGATGTACAATGAAAATGACTTCAAGAACTTGTCAGAAATATTGAAACCTTACAAAAAAGCATTGAACTCATTGGAAAATCACTGGAAGCAGGAGCCATCCCCACTCAAGATACCAAGAAGTAATCAGTGTGCAGAACGTGCAATCAAAGTTATGCAGGAACTGTATGCTGCCTGCAGAAACAAAAACAAACTGCAACTTCGGTTTATTCTAAGCAATAAGCAGTAATATATGTACAAGTATTATAACGATTATGTTGTGAGTTCTTTTATTATATTACATGGAATATGCAATAAAGTTACGTATGCAATAATCGATTTTTTGATTTCGGAGTGACCTTTTCTAAAAAGATATTAAAATGAAAGTTCATTTCTTTGTTTTTAGGCAAAGGTTCATCGAATTAAAGTACAGGAATATTAGGTTGTAAAAAAGTTATAACCCTAATGTGTACATTCCCCTTCAGCAGATGTTAAGCCTTTTAGGCACAGAATTAGCAAGACGAGAGGGAATTGAGTTTGCACAGTGGGATGTTAAACAAGGGGAAGACAGGCACAGCACCAAGGTTTCTACAAAAAGGAATAGCCCAGATACAGTGTCAGCTCTTCATGCATCGTCTGAGAATAAATTAAAGGGAATCAAGGAATGCATATTTTGCCAAGGCAACCACAAGTCATATAAATGTGAAGTGGCTGAGGCTTTACCTGTTGTGGAGAGAAAGGACAGGGTAACTAAGTGCACAGCATGTTTTAAATGTTTTTTCAAAGGTCACAGAGCAAGGTTTTGTAAGTTTAAAATTTGGTGCAAAAAATGCCATGGCCGGCATCAGCCATTATTGTGTGAAAACACTCCTAGTAGGCCTACCCCAGAAGTAGAGACATCAGTGGCACATGCCACTGCTATGAAAGGGAGTAAAAGTAAAGGGAGATTATTGCAAACAGCTGCAGCATTATCAATTTGGAATGATGGAGAAGCTACTGTAAGAGTGTTGTTTGATAGTGGTAGCCAGTGTAGCTTTATTAAGACCAGAATTTCCAGACATTTGAAGTCTAAAGAACTTAAGAGGGAAAATTTAAGAATTTCTGGGTTCAGTTCAAAACCGAACCAAAGTTAAGAAGGTAGAAGTTCTGGTTAAGGGGTTGTTACCACAAAGTCCCACTATCAAGGTCCAAGCTGTAGAGATTGAGGAACTTTGTGCTCCAGTCACTATTTGTTTAGATATGGCATGTGTCCAAGAATTACAAGTTAAGGAATTAATTTGTGCAATAATAAGTTTGAAGGAACAGAAGATATTAGTCTTTTGATTGGAGCTGACTATTATTGGGACTTCATCACTGGTAACATTGTCCGCACATCTCTAGGTCCTGTAGCTATTGAAAGTAAGCTAGGCTGGATGCTACATGGTAGCTATTGCAATGAAATTGAGGTTAAAGCTCTTTTTGTTAAGATTGAGGAGAACAGCCATGGTTTGCAAAGGCATTTGAAAGCCTTTTGGGAACTTGAATCCATTGGCATAAAGGACAAACAGGAGAAGCAGGCAAGTACAATGAACAGTGATGTTTTAGAGCAATTTGAAAAAGGTATTGGGTTTAGAGATGGTTGCTACGAAGTTGGCCTCCCTTGGAAGGATTCTTGCAAACCCAGCTCAGACCTTCAGCTAGCTAATAAGAGGTTGGAGACTTCATTGCACAGGCTAAGGAAAAATGAGGAGTTGTTAAATGAATACAATGAGGCCATCTAAACTATGTAAAGGAAGGCTATGCTGAAAGAGTGCAAGGTGAGCTGGTGAGCCAGGAGGCACATTATCTGCCACACCATGTAGAGGTACGGCGAGACAAAACTACCACCAAACTGAGGGTAGTTTTTGATGGCTCAGCCAAGTACAAAGGTGGTGTGTCCTTGAATAACTGTTTGGATGCTGGGCCAAATTTAAATGTAGATTTATTTTCCTTGTTACTGATATTCAGGTTTGGTAGAGTAGCGTTGACTGCAGATGTGAAGCAAGCCTTTTTGAGGATAACGTTAAAACCAGAGGACAGAGATGCAGTAAGGTATCTGTGGGTGGATACGAAAGACTTGTTGGAAAATTAACCCAAGGTTCAAGCATATAGAATGAAGTCAGTGTTGTTTGGCTTTAGCTCTAATCCATTTCTGTTGGTAGCTACTATGCAGTACGATTTTAAGAAATATTCTGAAGTCTATCCTAATACTATTGAACACATGAGGAAAAAATTTTATATTGATGATTTGCTGTGTTCACTGGATAATACAGAAATGGCTAAACAGATATTCATGGAGGCTAGAGCTATAATGAGGGAGGCTGACATGGAGATTAGAAAATGGCAGACCAATCATTCTCAGTTACAACAGTTTATGAGTCAGTCCTGTGTACGACGTGATGCAGCAGAAAGTATTAAGGATTCTGGTATTAAGGAGTTGTGGGCCATAGACACCAAGGTGCTAGGCATTGTTTGGCAACAAGGAGAGGATTTACCTTCAATGGGAAATCTTTAGTTGAGCTGGCTGAGAATGAGACAAGGTGAACAAAACGTACAGCTCTTAGTTTGGCTTCGAAGGCCTTTGATCCTCTTGGATTCCTGGCTCCATTTGTGATAAAGTAAAAAATTTGGTTTCAGAGCTTCTGGGAAATTGGACTTGGTTGGGACCAAGAGTTACCCGATCATATGATGGTAAAGTGTGATGGTAAAGTGGAAATATTGGTTCAAAGAATTGGCACATCTTGGAGACATTAAAATCCCAAGATGGTACTTTGGAGAGTTGAACCATAGTCCAGATAATTTGGAGCTGCACATCTTTTGTAATGCAAGTGAGGAAGCCTATGCAACTTGCATTTGTATAAGAGGCACATTTGAAGAGGAAGTAAGTTGCAGGTTGGTTGCTGCAAAGAGCAAAGTAGCACCTTTGAAAAGGCTTTCTATTCCAAGGTTGGAATTGATGGGTGCAGTCATTGCTAGTCGGCTTGCAGTTACAGTGCAAATCTCTTTGGGCCTTTATGAAATTCCAAGCTATTATTGGACAAACTCCACTATAGTTTGGCACTGGTTAAGAAGCCAGGCAAGGAAATGGAAACCATTTGTTGCCAATAGGATGGAGGAAATTCAAGCACACACAGATCCAAAGCAATGGAAGCATTGTCCAGGCACCCAAAACCCAGCTGACTTACCAACACGAGGAATTTCAGTGAAAGATCTTGCACAGTCAAGTTTATGGTGGAATGGGCCAGAGTGGTTAAAACTTGGGAGTGAAAATTGGCCTTCTATCAGTCTATTGTAGGAGAATGCCAGGCTGAAGAATGGGTGAGTGAGATGAGAAAATGCACTGGGAACAGTTGTCAAGTTATGCAGCAGGACCCCATATTGAGGCTTGAGGACATTAGCAGTCTGAAAAGGTTGATATATAGATTTATAGACAACATTAAGGGAGAAACAAGAAGGGAAGGAATTCTGAATAGTAAGGAGATTCAGCAAGTCAAGCAATACTGGGTGGTATATGTGCAGAAGGAAAAATTTGATGAAGAGAGAAAATTGCTCATCAGCAGTCCATTACAGGTTCTACCAACACATTCTTCTCTCAAGGGTTTGGATATGTTTTTGGATCAGGATTTATTGAGAGTAGGAGGTAGACTACAGTTTTCTGGGCTTCCAGAGGAGAAAAGACATCCAATTTTGCTACCTTATGTGGGGCACTTTGTGGAACTTTTGATCCTGGATACGTATTATAAGTTGTTGCATGCTGGAGTTAGAGAAGTGATAATAGAGATCAGACAACAATTTTGGATTCCCAAAATTAGACAAGTAGTAAAAAAGGTCTTGCATAGATGTGTGGTTTGCAAGCGTTGGAGTGCAAAGCCTTATCATGAAAAGCTGGCTCCACTTCCAAGAGAACTGTGTGTCTATACTGCCCCATTTGATGTAGTGGGAGTAGATTTTGCAGGTCTAGTGTATGTGTATGAGCAAGGGGAGTCTAACAAAGGTTACATATGTCTTTTCACATGTGCTACCACCAGAGCAATCCATTTGGAGTTGGTAAACAACTTAAGTAGTGATGTATTTCTTTTGGCCTTTAAAAGGTTTGTGAACAGAAGAGGTTTCCCAAATAAAATCATATCGGATAATGCAAAAACCTTCAAAAGGGCTGGAAAGGAACTCCAAAAAGTTTGGTCCTTGCTGAAAGAGGAGGGATTCCAATCCTACTTTTCACACCATTGGGTACAGTGGGAGTTTATTGTTGAGAGAGCACCATGGTGGGGAGAATTTTGGGAAAGGCTAGCGAGAAGTGTATAGTGTCCATTAAAGAAACTTTTAGCTAATGCTCATTTGAGCAAAGAAGAATTCTGCAGTTTTGTGTGAAGCAGAAGCAATGGTGAACAGCAGGCCAATCACCTTTGTTTATAACAGTATGCAGCATGCAGAGCCATTGACACCAAATCATTTTCTTTGTGGTAAACGATTAACATCAAGCCCCAGTTTGCCAGAAGAATTACAGCCTATCCAGAGCAGTCAAGAAGAGTTAACCAGAAGGTTCAAGTGCCTTGAAGAGCTACAAGATCAGTTATGGAAGAGGTGGCAGATGGAATACTTGCCAGAACTCAATTATTACCCATCAGGCAATGTAAAGGGCTCCAATGCAAATTGTATCAAGGTGGGAGAAGTGGTAATGATTGGGGATGAAAGACCAAGGCAATGCTGGAAGCTTGGCATAACTGAAGAGTTGTTTGCTGGCAAAGACAATTTAGTTAGGTCTGCACTGGTAAAGACTTCAGGAGGAAAATTAAAGAGACCTATACAAACACTCTATGCTTTAGAAATCAGCAAAAACACGGATAGTCAAGATGAAGCATTTGAGTTACAGCCTCATGGAGAAGGCTTGGCTAAACTTGCAGAAGGTAATGACAACAATGCCTCTTCGGTGGGGTGTTGGAAAGTCTAGAAGAGGAAGAGCCATTGTTGTCCCAAGGAGATATGATGACTAAGCTGATTGATGCAGCATTGCTTGTATATATTATGTTAAGGGGTGTATATATATCCATCTCATAATTGTAAGGTTAGTGAAAAATTCACTTAATTTAGAGCTAGCATTTTTGGGCTCTTGTTGCATCATTGTTTGGGCACTCTTGTGGCATAATTTTTGGGGGGGCACTGGCGCGTCCTTTCTACTCGTTTGTTGAATGCGGCACTTACAGGGCGTGGTCTTATAGAGAGCTCTCTTGCAATTCAGTTTGGTTGTTTAGATACAAGATTGTTGCATCGTGCAATGGTGCAGGTTGTGTTGTTGTTGCAAGGTTTAGAAAGAAGACCATAAATAGTGCCCTTTTGTTTTTTATCTTAATTTTATGCAACTGAGGCCTAAGGAGGCCCACACCGAGTCAGCAACCCTGAGGTAGGACCTAAAGGACCTCCAAGTCCATAAGTTTTAGTCTAGCTTAACTTGGGTTGTAGGTCGAAGTGGCCCTTCAGAGCTTGGCCGTTCAGGGCTCAGCTGGGATTCTGAACCCAATAAAATAAAAAATAACAGGAGGGGCCGGAAGCAAGTGACCCTTCCGAGAACCGCAACCACTGCAGTAGCTAATGGTGGTGGTCCCTCTATGAGGTCTGGTCCCACTCACGCGCCGGCTAGAGGGAGACAGTCTGTGGCAAAGGCTGGCAGGGAACGGCGGAGTATTATAGGGGCTGCCAAAACAGATCGTATGATGGCTATACCAATGAAGACTGCAAACATCTTCGCCTCGAGATGTCGACCTGATCTTACGGCCGAGGAGCTGCAGGCATTTATGGAAGAAAAAGTAAACCTTCCGGTTGCATGCAGAAAAATTAACTCCAGGTGGACTACGTACAGTTCCTTTCAAGTTACAGCAGTCTGTGATGATTCAGGGGTATTTATGGATCCAGCAATATGGCCGGGACGGGTATATGTACGGCGGTTGTATGAGAAGAAGGGAAGAAAAACACCTGCAGCACCTCTCGCAAATGCTGGAGAGGGTAATTATGGAGACATCATGCGTCGTACTGTGGGGAAAATCCAGCTGGGTCTAGTGCTGTAACTGCTGTACCTGGTATAGATAGAATTCAACATGTAGAAAATGTGCCTTCTCAAGAGATGGATGGCAGAACTCCTGCATCTTCCTAATTGCAACAGTCAAGGTAATCTCTTATAACTGTAGAGGCCTAAGCTTAGGAAATAACAGCAAACACAGGCGGGTCGTAATTGATAAGCTGTTAGGGGATGCTGATATTCTCTGTCTGCAGGAAAAATGGCTATAAAACAGAACTTAAAGGACCTGAATAGCCTGTCTAGTAACTTTCATGGGATAGGGAAGGCCACCAGAGATAAACAAGATGGTCTCCTTGCAGGCCACCCACCTGGTGGGGTAGCTATTCTATGGAGGGTAGGGTATGAGAAATATATTAATGAATTAAAACTTAGTTTGAACTGGCTAACTGGAATAGAAATTTGTGTGGACAATAAAAAATTTGTCATTCTGTGTATCTATATGCCTTTTCAGGCAGTTGATAATGAAGATTACCTCATTAAATTGGATCAGGTCAGCAGTATTATTGATGAGTTGGATACGACATGTGTAGCTATTATTGGTGATTTCAATGCTAATGTGCTTAACCTCTAACGCTGTTGAAAAAAGTGGTTAGAAGTAACCGCATATATTTCCAAAGAAAATATAAACAAAATAAATAAAAATAAAAACCCTCGTTTCTAACCAACTAGTGAAGTTGGGTTTCCCTAATTAACCAAAAGAAGGAAAAAAAAAAGTTTCTGGGACAAAGAAAAATGGAGCTTTGCCCAGTCTTGAAAATTTTTGACCGCATGAAGCGGGCCCCTTTTTTCTCAAAAAAAATTAAAATGCTCGTGGTTACCCAAACCGGGAAACTGAGTCAACCTTCAAACCTAACAACCTTTAATTAAATCGTATCCTTAATTAATAACCACTGCAATTAATCAAAACCCATGTTTAACTAAATAGAGGCCTATCAGAACTAGGTGCAAGTAAGTTAAAGAAAATAACTAAGGTAAGAGAAAAACTAGGTACCTAGACGAAACTCGAACCGGGCTACAACGGCCCTAACTCAATAATTAAATGGCTGTTATAGCCCCTATTAAAACCTAAAGGCAATATAGCCCTAACTTAACTTAAATAAAACCTTCTAAACCTTAAACCATTAAAACCAAAAACTTAAGGGCAATCCAGCCCTAGCCTAACTTAACCTGCAAAACCTAGGTCTGGGAAATAGCCCCTACAAATAAATAACCTAGCAGTGTGTTAAACAATAACCTAAAACTTAACAACGAAAATTAAAAAAACCTGGAAACTAAATGAAACTTATGAATCAGTTAGAAACTGAAAGGGTAACGTTCAACTGGCAACTTCATTTTTGGTAAGTCTAAATTAATTTTGATGAATTTAGCTTCACCATAGTTAGTAATCTGGCTGCTGACCAAATTTAACCTGAAAACCACTGCAACCTACAGTGAAAAAGTCTGTAGCTGTGTTGACAGTGTCTAAATAGGCCATTATTATTTCTATAATTACCGAGTCTATTTAAAGTAAACTTAACCTTAATACTACACCTAAATAAAAATAATATATCTCAAGCTAAATAATAAATTTTTCAATATGGCGCCCCCGGGTGGGCTACGGGAAAATGAGTTACCCTTTTTGTTTTAATTCTGATACAATAGTTTTAAATCCAGTGAATTAAATTTTTTACATAATCTGAAAATTTAAATATAAATATCATTTATAATAAACCTAAAAATGGCTAATCAAACTGAAGCCACTCGTGGAAAAAGTATGGAGACCTGGTTGGGAAGTGATGTGGAAGCACTTGAAACTAGTAAACTGGTAAAAAGGAGGGGAGCAATCAGAACCTCAGCTACTAAACTTTTAGCTACAATCAAAGAGAGATGGGATGATTGGACTGAGGAACAAAAAAATTCACATGCTCGGCTTTTGTCCTCACAACTGGACAAGTTACAAAATTTAGACGAGGAAATCCTTAGAATGTATGTTTGTTCCGAAGGCTTCTCAGAGGATAAACAAGAAGAACTAGATGAAAAAAATAGTTATTACCACTTTGAAATAGATCAAATGATACAAGCATTAACAACTAAAAAAGAAAATAATGCCGAAGCCAAACCTAAACTAAGAATAAGTACTAAAATTCCTGAGCTTCAAATATTACCATTTGATGGAAATCCCTCTAAATTTCAAAACTTTAAGACCTCATTCAGAAACATTTATGATAACATAGGTCTTTCCGAAGAAGAGAAATTTGCCTACCTAAAACAACATTTGAGTGGAAACCCTGCCATTCAAATAAACTGCATGCAAGAAAGTAAAACATCTTATGAAGAAGCATGGCAGCAGTTGGAGGGCTGTTATGCAACACCAGGCCAAATTAAATTCTCCATAATAAAATCCCTTTTAACGAAATCCATAATAACCAAAAATTTTAAATCACTTCATGACTTTCAAGCAGATATGCACTCTACCATAAATTTAATGCAAACTCAAAAATTAGAATTAGAAGATATACTCTTGTATGTATATTATAATAAACTAACTCAAGAAACTCAGGAATTTTTAAGAACTTGTGGGTTTAAACTCTATGACCCCTTTAATAATTTTAAAGAAGCAATTGCTGAAGCTACCAAAACCTTAGCTAATGTTAATTTTGATCTGGAACAAAGTGAGTTAACTACCTTGATACCTAAACAAAAAAGAAACTTCTCTCCAGAACCAGCCAGAAAACCATGGTATTCTGGCCAAACTACCGCTGCTCTGGCGGTTTCTACCCAAAGACAATCCTCAAGAAGAGCTCAATATACTGACCAGAGAGAACCTTACTGCAAATTGTGTAAGAAAAACTCTCACAAAATCTCAAAATGTGATTCTTTCCCTGAAAGTTGGGATAAACTGAAAAAACTTGCTAAATTAAATTATTGTACTAAATGTACCTCATCTAAACACCAAGCCAAAGAATGCCCCATTTCTTTACAACCCTGTTCATTTTGTAGGTTTTCTAACCATTTATCCTTCCTTTGTACCAAACAAAAAGGAAAACCAGAGGAAGATAAGAAAACCAAAACCAGTACGGAAGTAGCTACCCAAAAAGAAAACTCCAAACAAGGGAAACAAGTTACTAACTTATTAAGTTTAAAAAACACTGATCAAGAAGTAGCATTAATCCCTTCCATGCGAATGAGAATAAGAAACTCAGAAAAATCAATTAAATGCAGAGCACTTTTGGATAATTGTAGTCAAGCCAGCTACATTACCAAGGAACTCGTGAAAAAATTAAATCTTCCAACTAAACACTACGAGGAATCCATAACCATAACAGGATTTATAGCCGACAAGAAACAACCAAATTATGAAGTAGCTATAATTAAATTGGAGGATTCTAGAAACCCTGGAAACTACCAAGAAATAGAAGCTATCATAATTGATGATATTAATATTAAATATGAAGTTCCAGGATTACTGAAACTTCAAACTTATTTAAAATCATTAAATTATCAGCTTGCAGATCACTTTGAAGCTGATGAAGTGGCTGACTTCATGTTAATTTTTGGGGCTGCAACCCACAAACGTTTTGCCCTCAGCAGTCATCAGATTCATACTGCCTCTTGTTATAAATCTCCCTATGGAATACTTTTATTGGGTTTCCCTTCAGATTACTACCCTGAAAAAGAAAAAGAACCAATAAGAGATCAGATCAGCTTCTGTATTACCAACCCGCTACCTACTAGTACAACTTCTAATGAAGATCTAAAAAAAATTGAACACCAGATTGCACAATTTAGCAAACTAGAAAACTTGGGTATTTCTGGGGATGAACCATTTTCAAACAAAGAAAAAGATCTGATTGCAAACTTTGAAAAGGAAGTTAAAATAGAAGATGAAAGATTGTCTGTTAAGGTACCATGGAATGACCAAAAAGATAAAATTTCACCAAACTTTAACTATGCTATTAGCAGGTTAAAGTCCACTTGCAAAAAATTAAAAAAAGATAACTTAATGCAACCTTATTCAGACATCCTTGAACAACAATTCCAGGAAGGAATAATAGAAGAAGTACCTCTAACAGAACACTTAAGACAAGCAGGAAATTTTTTACCTCATTTTCCCGTAGTTCGCCCTGGGGTACAAACACTAAAGTTAGGATTGTAGTAGATCCCTCGGGTAAAAGCAAACCAGAAGAAATAACCGTAAATGATGCTACTGAGGACTGCCCTTCACTCCTACCTCACTTAGCAAAATTGTGCATTAAATTAAGGCATGGTAAATATTTGATGATTGGGGACATTCAAAAAGCATATTTACAACTTAAATATCAAACAGAATTTGACTGCAATGCCCACAAAATTCTGTGGGTAAAGAATACCCAATTGGCTCAAATGACAACAACCTGATCTGCTATAAATATAGAAGAGTTACCTTTGGCAACAAAAGCAGTCCATTTTTACTACAACAATCTCTACAACACATTTTTAATGAACAACAAAACCAAGTGGCAGACTACCTAGCTAACCGCTTTTACATGGACAATGCTTTAATTAATGCCAACCATCTCTCAGAACTCAAAGACCTTTACAATTATAGTGTAAACACTTTAATTGAATATAATTTGAAGCTATATGAATGGGCCTCTAATCACTCAGAACTTCAAGGACTATTTGAAAAACATGACATAGCCTCTTCCGAAGATAAAGAAAATGTAAAACTATTAGGATATGGTTGGAACACAAGTGCTGATACACTCCATCTAAAAACTGTAAACTTGAACTCAGAAGCCAAAACTAAAAGAGAAATACTAAGTTCGGTGCAATCATTGTTTGATCCAATTGGATTTGTTGCACCCTTAGTGTTTAAATTAAAACTCTTCATGCAGAAAGTAACAGCTACCAAAAAAAATTGGGATGAATATCTAGAACTGGAAATGCTGCGTGAATGGAAAAAACTTTGTAAAGAAATAAACAAAGTGGAATTTCTGAATTTTCCTAGACAAGCTTTTGAAAATCCCAAACCTCTCATGGAAAACTTCAACTCCACATCTTTTGTGATGCCAGCCAAGAAGGTTATGCAGTAAGTTGCTATCTAGTTGGAAATGGAAAATCCGAACTAATTTACGCTAAATCAAGAGTCAATCCCAAATCAAAAAATTGGACCATTTGTAACTTGGAATTAATGGCAATCTGCCGAGGAACCAAAGTCCTAGAATACCTTAAAGAAACCTACCTAGAAGAAAACTCAGAAAACCAAAAGTTCTTCAAAACAATAATTTGGACAGACTCACAAGTGGCTTTAAATTGGACTGCTCAAAAATCTCTAAAAATGAAATCAATCTTTGTAAAAAACAGAGTGAAAGACATTCAGGAAGCAACAAGAAACTTAAACCATCACCTGGAATTCAGACATGTAGCAGGAGAAGACAACCCAGCAGACCTACTCACCAGACCAATATCTTTCAAGAAATTTCAAAAACTTCTTCACTTTTACCAACATGGTCCCACATTTTTGAGAAATGAAATTGAATGGCCCACCAACTTAATTTTTAACCCCCACCAAGAAACCTTACAGACAACAATAAATGTGTGTCAAACAACTTGTAAAGAAATAAATGAAAAAACTCCCTTGTTAAATATGGAAAGATTCTCTAACAGGAAAAAACTGGTCAGAATCACTGCCTATGTTCTACGGTTCATAGAAAACTTAAAGTACTTCCGCACTCACAAATATAACCCCAAATGTAACCTGACAATGGAAGAACAAATTGCTGGCTTGGAGAAAAATCATACAGCTTACAAAACTAAGGCCACAAATTACTGGCTAAAATTAGTCCAGCAACAACATTTCTCAAAAGAAAAAGAAATAATCCACAAACTAAATAAAGGAGAAAAAGTTGAGGACCTAACAAAGCTGCAAAAGAATCTAAAACTCTTCATTGACAAAGAAGGGTTAGTCAGAACAATGGGGAGATATAAATATGCAACTAACCTTAACTATTCTGCTAGGTATCCGGTACTACTGCCCGAAAATTCTCATTTAACAACGTTAATTGTAACTGAATGTCATGCAAAAGCCAGTCATGCAACCTTAGCTACCACATGCAATTTCCTCAGACAGGAATTCTGGATCCCCAAAATAAGGCAAGTAGTTAAAAAGGTTCTGAAACAATGTCTGTTTTGCCAAAAATACTTTGCCATGGCTTATGAAGTGCCTACTACTGGACCCTTAGTAACGGAACGTTTAAGCTATGAAAAACCCTTTGAAAAAACTGCCCTTGACTATGTTGGTCCAATTTCTGTCCAGGATGAGAATAACCAATTCATGAAAGTCTACTTATTATTGTTCACTTGCTGCGCCACCAGATTCACCAGCCTTCACATCTGCACTGACCTTTCTGCTAAAACCTTTTTAAGAGAACTCTACCATTTGTCCTTAAACTACTCCCTTCCAAAGGTTTTGATTTCAGACAATCAATCCACCTTCAAAAGATCTGAAGATTACCAAAACATTGGTTCCAAAATGTTCTTGTGTCTCAGTACCTCTCTGATCATGGTATCCAGTGGAAATTTACAGCAGCCTATTCACCCAGAACCTTAGGAATAGCTGAAAGAATGGTGGGTTTAGTCAAAAGAGCCCTCTATACCTCCCTAAAAGGAAGAAAAATCCGTTAACTGAACTAAAAACAATTGTTCTTGAAATAATGAACACAATTAATTCAAGACCACTCACTTATGTTAATTCAAATGAAGATCCTTCCTCTGATCTACTAACTCCTTTCAAGTTGCTTTTTGGGTATGACAATACCAAATTCAACTTTTTAACCACTAATGATACCCAAGAAGCTGTTAATGAAGACGATCAGGTGGATGCTGATTATATGACAACAACAGAGGACAAAGAAAGAAAGAAAATACTGGATTACTTTCATAAGGGAGCTAAACAATCTCAAGAAATCAAGAAAAGATGGCGATACGAATATTTGAGTAGTTTGAGGGAAAAAGAATACCAACAACACAAACAACCAGTAAGTAAAGAACCTAAAGTAGGAGAACTATGTCTCTTAGATGAAAATTCTATGAATCCCAAATACTTCTGGAAGATTGCTGTAATTGAAACATTACACCCAGATGAAGATGGCATAATCAGGCATGTAACTGTAAAAACACCCAATGGTCATCTCTCCAGAAGACACATATATCGGTTATACCCACTGGAAATAACTGATAAGCCGAATATTGACCTGGAAGAACTGGAAAATTCTTCCACAGAATCAGGAACTGTAGATTCTCCTGACACTACTACTGCCGCTACTCAACCCCGACCACAAAGACAAGCTGCAGTTAGATTTCGGGAAGAACTGCAAAGGAAAATACAGAGTGGATCTTTGTGAAGACCACAAATAGAAAATTGTAAATAATTGTAAATAGCTATAACTTAGGACCAACGTTCTACAGAAAAGACGCTTTCATCTTCATATTTCACCTAAAAGGAACTTTTCTGAAGAGCATGTCATTTTCATTCAAAAAAAAATAAATAAATAAATAAATAAATAAAATTTCCCAAGAATACAATTCTGGGTAAATTTTTCCCCTTGGGGGGAATGTTGAAAAAAGTGGTTAGAAATAACCGCATATATTTCCAAAGAAAATATAAACAAAATAAATAAAAATAAAAACCCTCGTTTCTAACCAACTAGTGAAGTTGGGTTTCCCTAATTAACCAAAAGAAGGAAAAAAAAAAGTTTCTGGGACAAAGAAAAATGGAGCTTTGCCCAGTCTTGAAAATTTTTGACCGCATGAAGCGGGCCCCTTTTTTCTCAAAAAAAATTAAAATGCTCGTGGTTACCCAAACCGGGAAACTGAGTCAACCTTCAAACCTAACAACCTTTAATTAAATCGTATCCTTAATTAATAACCACTGCAATTAATCAAAACCCATGTTTAACTAAATAGAGGCCTATCAGAACTAGGTGCAAGTAAGTTAAAGAAAATAACTAAGGTAAGAGAAAAACTAGGTACCTAGACGAAACTCGAACCGGGCTACAACGGCCCTAACTCAATAATTAAATGGCTGTTATAGCCCCTATTAAAACCTAAAGGCAATATAGCCCTAACTTAACTTAAATAAAACCTTCTAAACCTTAAACCATTAAAACCAAAAACTTAAGGGCAATCCAGCCCTAGCCTAACTTAACCTGCAAAACCTAGGTCTGGGAAATAGCCCCTACAAATAAATAACCTAGCAGTGTGTTAAACAATAACCTAAACCTTAACAACGAAAATTAAAAAAACCTGGAAACTAAATGAAACTTATGAATCAGTTAGAAACTGAAAGGGTAACGTTCAACTGGCAACTTCATTTTTGGTAAGTCTAAATTAATTTTGATGAATTTAGCTTCACCATAGTTAGTAATCTGGCTGCTGACCAAATTTAACCTGAAAACCACTGCAACCTACAGTGAAAAAGTCTGTAGCTGTGTTGACAGTGTCTAAATAGGCCATTATTATTTCTATAATTACCGAGTCTATTTAAAGTAAACTTAACCTTAATACTACACCTAAATAAAAATAATATATCTCAAGCTAAATAATAAATTTTTCAATAAACGCCGACTGGGTCGAATACGTACCGTTTCAAATACATGCATTTAGACTTAACCCTACAAAAACGTTCGGCGTTGAAGAGTTAATGATAATTCTTTGTTTTGCAACCACTTAAAAGCCTTCTGTGAAGTTAATAACTTGACCCTTTCATCCATGTGTAGTCTTCCTGGTGATAACTTTACTTATGTCAGTGACAGTTGGCACACCACCTCATGGTTGGATCATTGTATATGTACACCTGATGCAAATCAGGCAGTTCTGAATATGGCAATTTTGTACTCCTATGCTAGTTCTGACCCTCTGCCCCTATTAATTGAGTTTGACATTAATTGTATTCCAATGTTGTCACAGGTAAATGCTACACGTAAAGCAAAGTTAGACTGGTCCAGAGTTGATGAGGGCAAACAACAGTATTGTAATAAGTCTGATGTATTGCTAAGTAATATATGTATTCCTAATGACGCTCTAGCTTGTCAGGATGTAAACTGTAGAATTCAAACACATATTTAGGAATTTAAAGACATGTATGAACAAATTGTTTCCTCTCTCAACAATGCTAGTTTAGACTAAAATATCTTTAGGAGAAAAACTATACATGCAGACCTGGCTGGAATGATTATGTGGCTGAACTTCATAATGCATCCAGAGATGCTTTTTTAATGTGGTGTGAACAAGGGAAGCCAAGGCAAGGCCCTGTATTACAACAAAAACAGAGGGCTAATGCCAGGTTCAAGTATGCCTGAAGGTATATAAAAAATCATGAGGATGAGTTAAGTAGGGATGCTCTGGCTAGAAAGCTTGTCGGTAAGAGTCTAAAAAACTTTTGGGAAGAATAAAAGCAATAAATAATAATGCAATGTCTCTCCCTGCTAATATTGAAAATGTAACTGGGACTGAGAATATAGTCAAGTTATGGAAGGAACACTACAGTGAGTTATTGAACTCTGTACATAAGAGCAATAATATTAATTGTGATGCTACTTACTGTATAGTGCAGATATAAGAGTTACTGTATTTGAGACTAAACAGGCCATAAAATGTTTAGATTGTAACAAATCATGTGGTATTAATGGTATTTCTGCTGAACATCTGAAATTTAGTGTTATCTCTGTGCTTTACAGATTTACTGATACATGGTGTTTTGCCGGATACAATGTTATCCGTTGTATTGGTGCCAGTACTAAAAGATAAAAGGGGTAAAATCAATAGTAAAGATAATTGTAGGCCAATAGCCTTCGTCAGTATTATGTCTAAGGTGTTTGAATATATACTCATTAATAGACTTGAATGCTACCTGTATACTAGTGTTAACCAATTTGGTTTCAAAAAGAAACATGGTACTGATATGTGTGTGTGTGTGTGCCTTGAAGGAAATGGTCTGTAAATACCAAACTCTAGATGCTAATGTATTTTTGTTACCTGGATGTCTCTAAGGCATTTGATCGTGTTAATCATGACAAATTATTCATGAAACTTGTAACTCGTAATGTACCTGGTTACTTGGACAGTATATTAATATTCTGGTATAATCGCCAGACAATTGAGTGTAAGATGGGGTGGGGTTAATTCAGAGCCATTCTCTGTGACCAATGGTGTTTATACGCGTATGGATAATCTATCTGTTATGCTGAACACTTTTAAAATAGCTGCTATCCTGGTACAATGATTGTTAATCATCTGATGTGTGCAGATGATCTAGTTCTTATTTCTCTATCTGTAAAAGGGCTTAGCACACTTTTGAAAGTTTGTGAAAGGTATGGGAAGGATAACGACAAAATATAATCCTGCTAAAAGTCATATTATGATTATGAGGACCAAGGCCTACAAGTATACAAAATTTCCTGAATTTCAATTGAATGGTATGGTGCTGTCAGAAGTGACCCAGACTAAGTATCTTGGTCACATACTAACTGATAGTCTTTCAGATAACTGTGATATTCTAAGGTTTATACTCTTTATGGTACTTTTTATAGCTGGAAGTGGGGCTTCCACCCGAAGCCAAACACTTCATCAGTGTCTGAACTTGGCCTAGCGTTCGTTTAAGGAGGATGATCGTTCCTTTTAATGCCCCTGTTTGGATTTCTATAGCCTGGGACTGTCTTGGGATTGAATTCAGGTAAGTTGGTAGGTTATTCTTCATCATACCTGTTGCCCCAACTATGATGGGGAGAATGGCAGCTTCTTTCAATCTCCAGTTTCTCTTTATGTCGTAGATAAGCGCCTGGTATTTGGTGATTTTCTCCCTTTCCGCTCTATTAAGGCCGTAGTCATTTGGGACACTGACCACAATAAGTAAGGCACCCCTTTCCCTCTTGTCCCACACTACTATGTCCGGTTTTACTGCCGAGTTTTCTATAAAAGTGACACTTGGAATTACTGTGTCATAGTATACGAGTATAGTATAATGGTTATTTCCAGTGACTGGTGCAGGTGTATAGGCCCATACATTTTTACTGCATTCTAATTCTAATGCCGTCATGATCTTCCAGTGGATATATTTGCAAATTTTATTGTGTCTGGCTGTATAGTACCAATCTGCCATAAGCACCCTACAGCCTGATATTAGATGGCCAACACTTTGCACCTCAACATGACAGAATCTACACCTGTCGTTATTACTTAGTTCAGCCATTTTTTTTAAATGTATTTGTTAGGAGTGCAAGACCTTGTGCACCTCGCTCTCCGTCATATTACAAAACTCCCCTCTTTAACCATTCCAATGATCCTTCTTTATTAATGTAGTCCTTCTGCAGTTCTTGATAGTATTTTCCAGCTCTTTGATGTTGTTCTCATTCTTCTGCATGTTTGGCCTGTTGTCCAGCACAAATCTTTTGCGACTTTTCCTAGCTATTAAGGTGGCTGGTACTCTTTCAGTTTCTACTTCTTCTGTCATATTATTCCCTCCAAAGTGCTGGGCTAGTTTGGTTATGGAAGTATGTTGCGTTACCCTTGTGTTGTGGTGTTCACGGACCAGAGCTATTGTAGGGCTACTCGAACTCCTCAGATACTGCCCAATGCTGATGGTTGATGATCGATGCAGCTGGTTAACCTCAGTCAATCCCATTCCTCCCAGTTTCCTTGGTAGGTACAATCTGGGAAGACACTGGTTCCGGTATGTTGTTCTATTTAGAGTGAGGATTTTTCTGGTCTTAACATCTAGTTTGTTCAGTTCTGATTGCGGCCAGTCTATGATCCCTATACTATAATTGATAACAGGGATGGCGAGTTGATTTATAGCTGTTATTTTGTTCTTTGATGTAAGTTGGGTTTTGCAGATCTTTTTTAGTCTTCGTACATACTCTCCACTTATTTTCTCTCGCATTTGCTGGTGTTCTATATTACCACTTTCTTCTATCCCAAGGTATTTGTAGGAACTATTCTTTTCCAAGTCTTTAATCTCAGTGTCTCTTCCTAAATTGATGTTATGGGTTTGTATTTTCCTGCCTACCCTAAGTGTACACTTAGCACACTTATCCAATCCAAACTTCATTTTTATGTCACCGGAGTAAGTATGGACGATCCGTAGTAGGCATTCTAGGTTTTGGTCAGAGTCTGCATACAGATTCAAATCATCCATAAACAGGATTATTAATTTATAACAACTAGCTGCTTATTTTTAGTAAGAGCCCAGTAAAGGCTAAAGCTTAAGGGCCAAATTAAATAAAATAAATAGTCGAAAATAGTCGAACACTGTGTGGATTTCTTCGCCTATTTTGACTGAGGTTGTAGCCCTTGTTGTTATTGCTAAGTAGTTTGCTAAGGGGGTTCAGGGTGAGACAGAATAGCAAGGGTTATAAGCTGTTCCCCTGGAATATACCCTCCATAATCTTGACATGGGGGATGGATATTTTTCCATTTTCATGGGTGAGATTGATGTTTGTTCTCCATTTTGCAATCTGGTTTGTTAAAGTGCTAATAATGGTAGGATGGATTTTGTACAGCTTGAGGCATTCCAAAATCTAGGAGTGTGGGACACTATCAAATGCCTTCTGATAGTCTATACAGTACATGCCATACTTGGGTTTCTGCCTCTTTTCTTACAGTCTTCAAGGATAGTTTTTATTGATGAGCAGCTGATCCTTACTTTGCATGTCTCTAACTCTTTTCTTGCATGTTTGTAGTTTGCATGGTATGACAGTGAGTTAAGACTGTGTTTGCATGGTTTGTAAGCGTTCTTATTTTACTTCTTTTCATCTTTCACCCCTCTCCTATTCTCTCCGACTATCTTTCTGACTTGTCGGCAGTGGCCGGCGGATGATGATGGTGAGACACTTTTCCTCTTTTTCTGAATGAATGTTAACTCATGAGTGATAGGTGTTGCTCTTACTTAACCCCTTATTCTCTTCTCTTCTCTTAACCCGCTACTCTTTCCTTTCTCTCGGGCTAACCTTAGAGTGGATCTTAGGGTCTTTGTTAGCCTTAGCTTCTGTAGATCTGTAGATAGTCTCCAGCATCCAGGTGTTCATATATACTGTCTGCAATTAGGCTTGTAAATAGGCTATAGGTGGTGGTGAGACAGCAGATTGGGCGGTATTTATTTGGGAGATTTGTCTCACGAGTCTTAAGGATGAGGGTTGTATCTCCACTTGTAAGCCAGTCTGGTGTTTCTTCTTCTCCCTGTAAAATTCTGTGAAAAGTGGCAGTGTAATGGTGGTGTAATGCCGTGACCTGTTTCAGCCAGAAATTTGGGAGCTTACCTAGGCCAGGTTTATTAAAGATGAAGAATTTTGCCAGTTTCCTTCTTATCTTGTCTTCCATTATAAATAACTCCTCCATTTCCGGTTTACCCTCATTTGCTACACTGATGGTCTCTATCCAGTCAGCAGTCAGCATCCTGGTTATGCTGTTCAGGGGTTTCAAAGAGGGGCTTCCAGTATGCCTTCAACTGAGTTTGATCTGGTGGTTCGTGGACTGTTATTCTTTCTCTAATGAGATTTTGGTAAAAGATTCTAGGGTTTGATGAAAATTGTTTGTTATGGTTTTTCATGTCAATTTGCTTTTGTTTATTCCTAATCCTATTGGCTATGGCTGGGATTTTTCCTTCCAATTCCAGCGCCTTGTCATGTAGTTGATTATCTCTCAAGTTATACTTTCTCTTTATTTTCCCTATTTGTTTTTTGAGTTTTCCTTATTGTCGGGGTGTTTGGAAATATTGTTTTAATTGGTTCAGTTTTCGTCTGGCTGTCTGGCTTGTGTAAGTTGTTTAGTTAATTTAACTTTCCAGGGAGGAGGTTTTGGTTTACACTTACGGTTTTGACTGGGGGGAGGGGCTTTGGTCTAAAGTTTGGGACAAGTTTCTGTTGCATGTATAGGCCAGCAGCGTAATTTACTTGATTCAGTTCGGTAAGGTCTGTGTTAACTGGAACTAATCTATTAATTGCTACATTTACTCTGTATAATAGTTGCTTAAACTGTCTATATTTACTAAGTTTGATCAGTTGGGGCCGGCTTTCCATATTCATGGTTTTAACAATTTCAATTAGATTTGCTAGTTCCTCCTCTGTTTCTATTTGCTGTAAATCTATATCTTCATATCGTGGTGGTGGTGAGGGTGGGGGGGTCTTGATCTGGCTGGGGAAGGTAGTGTAGTGTAGGCAGTGTAGACAATTGTATGCTCAGGGAAATAATTGGTGAGAAAATTTCACATGTGTACATTAGATGTTAAGTTGATCTTGTTTAAAACTTTTATTACTCCAATGTATACAGCTCATTTGTGGTGGAACTACAGGATGTATAATTTGATAAAATTTTATGTTGCATATAATAATATTTTTAAGAGTTTATTAAGAACTCCAAGATTTATAAATGGTGCTCTTTCTAGTGCCAGTATGCTGTTTATAGTCAATAAGGTGTCTAACTGTGCCAGTGTCATACGCAATTTTGTATTTAGATTTATCACTAGGCTTGGTGAGTCAGTCAATAAGATACTAGAAGCCATGGTTAGTGGACTGATCTCCGCTATATCTTATAAATCTCAAATCTGGAAGCAATGGCGTAGGCGTATGTTCATTATACATAGTGATTCACTGGCCTACTTAGTCAGTGCTCCAGACAGGGGCAGAATTAGTGGGGGCGAGGGGGAGATCGTCCCCCAACCATGAGGCCTTTAAACCTTAAAGGTAAAGAAAGTGAAAGAAAGAAGGAGATCGGAAACATAAAGAAGAGACAATTCAAAATTAGACTGAAGCATCCTATAAAAATAATCGCTGTTGCAAAAGAGTGTACATAGGGGCACATTGATGTTCAAAAGTGAGCCATTTAATATATATTTTTCTTTAGTTGCCCTTAATGATGATGCTTAATAAAATAGTAATGTAAATGTTGTTACGCTAATTTTATGCCCCACTGGAGCTTACTGTCATCTTAAGGAATTGACTTTTTTGACCAAAAACAGATACCTTCCTGCATTCTTTGTAGGCAGAACGAATATGTGATAATCATTAGCAATTCTGTCACACCAGCTGCCTGCCAATGTATTAATTATAATCTCAGGTTCTGGAAGGTGACCTCACCCCCGAAAAAAATTGTGCTATGGATCCGCCCCTGGCTCCAGACAACTATCTCTTAACCTTCTATGGACCACTTGTATAATGTTTGTACCTGTTGAGTCTAAAATAAAGTGTTTTTGTTGTTGTTGTTGTTGGTTGTTGTTTGTACAGTTTCGCTCATTATTCGTAGGACACTCTTGAGAACATATAGCATACATTTGTTGTGTGTACTACAAACGGTTGTAACATTTTATGAATGAATCTGGGGTTTAGCGCTGATTGGTTGGTTGACTCATTGCCAAATGTCTTTAGAACATGATTAGTTCTATTCATCACGCTGGTTTACATATTACTGGGAAACATAAATGAATAATTAAATATAAATTCAAGAAGGGGATATATATTAACAAGTGGGATGTCAATGAAGTGAATAAAAACTGGTCTTGTAAAAACTAAAAAAAACCTTCGGACGTGATGATAGTGTTCATGGTATTGGCAAGCCTGAACGAATTGAAGTTTCAATGTATAAAAACAGCCGTTGATAGACATTATTGCGCACTAAGCAAATTCCATGATTTGCACCACCCATCCCCACTGTATTTATTCATTGATTCATTTATTTATTTATTTATTTACATTTAATATTGAACATAGATTTAGATATTATTTTGTTATAACAAAGACAGAGCCAAAACCTGATATATATAAATACATATATATAGGCAGTTTATGAATAAAAAAACAATGTTTTGATGCATATTAAATTTTAAAAACATTATAACATTACCAGATTGATGGGTATCTGTAGGTTTCATACGTCACTGCTTAGAATATCTTCCAATTGGCAAAATGGTCGACAGCTGAATGGATACGACTGGTATGGCATTGTTATATCCGGAGCAAATACTATTTCTAGATCAGCAACACTGATATAGTAAAGAGTCACTGAGAGAAATATTATTTGGAAACGAAGAATGTTTTGTATTGAGGCAGCATCATAAATGCATATAATTGTTTTGTATTAATAAGTTCCATGTGACAACTAGTGTTGAACCACTGCAGCTGTGACTCTTCTCGGTCTCTCACCTCAAAGGAGAGAATTACAGAAAATAAAACTATTAGTGATTCATATCAATAAACATAGAGCCATTTAAACAATGATATTTGACAGTTTTGCAAAGGTGTTACACATTCATAATTACCATGGTATTTGAGAGATATTGTATACATGAACACAACAAATTTAATAACTTGTCCAGCCACCGTTGTTGTCTATGACTTCCTGCAGTCGATGTGGTAGAGCAGCATATTTAATACGCAGCCATGCTATCTAAACAAGAGGCCATTCATATGATAATTAAAACCCACTCTAATAGACAGTTTATTTCCACAACAGTTTCGATGCCCACTGGTATCCTCTTCGTTTTTCTGTATCCACCAGAAGAGGATGCCAGTGGGCATCGAAACTGATGTGGAAATAAACTCTGTCTATTAGAGTTGGTTTTAATTATCATATTTTGACTTTCACGTAGAAAAAAAGTGAAGATGTTTGCATTTAAGAGGCCATTCATTTATTACGCCCTGAAAAGCAGTGACTCTCCTGAATTAAAAGCAGAATTCCGCGGCAAGATCTTATTCTGAAGTTTGAGTTTGCAGAGAAAAAAATCGAGACATTTTGGGAAAAAGTGGATGGGGAGTATTCTTTGCTTGTTCAAGAGGCAAATAAAGTGCTGGTGCCTTTTGCGACAAGTTATCGTTGTGAGGCAGGCTTTTCAGCAATGATGGTCATAAAGAACAAACTGCGAAATCGGCTGCACATTGAAAGCGATTTACGCTGTGCCTTGAGATAAACTAAACCCAGAATTCAGACGTTAGTTCAGCAGAAACAGTTGCATCCCTCGCACTAGACTAGTAGTTGGTGGTGACGCGTTTTGCTTGCTTCTATGTAATGTTGTAGCCATTCTTTGACCAATATCATACGTGTTTAACTTATACATAAGGCTCTGTATATATCGAAATATACGAGTATTATGTTTATAAAATTTGAATAATTATTCTCATGCTCAGTAAAATGAAGTTTCCTGTGCTTTTTGCAGGGAGGTAATTTCCATTTGACGATTAACCAAAAGGGGTAATCACAAAAAAAGTTTGGGAACCGCTGGTGTAGCAGCTTTATGACGATTTTCCAAACTGTTTCAGCATTCCAACAATTCCACCTGACTTTTCACATATCAGGTGACACCACATTTTTTTTATGCAGGAAGGAGGGGCCAAGGACATGCCTATACACTCTGTGTTTGAAAGATGGGAGGTCATAGACAGAAGGAAAGATGAATTGAGGAAGATTGTTCCAGATTTCACTGGTTGAGTAGATGAAAGACTGAAAATACCGATCAACTCTTGCATTACATAGTTGGACAGAAAAGGAGTGAGAAAGTGTAGAAAGTCTGGTACTACGTGTTCTCCTTAAAAGAGGAGGCATGCAGTTAGAGAGTTCAGAAGAGCAATGTCCGTTATTGTAGCGATAGTAAAGAGAGAGTAAGGCAACAGTGCGGCGAAGAGAGAGAGATTGAAGACAATCAGTAAGAGGAGGGGAATTAATGAGACGAAAAGCCTTTGATTCCACCCGGTCAAGTACGGCTGTGGGAGTTGAGCCACCCCACACATGAACGTATACTCCATACATGACGTCATGACAGAGGTGTTAACAGGTATGGTGACTGAAAAAAAGCTCAACACTACTCCTGAATCTCATCGAAGCAACTACTCTGCAGAATGGATTATCATCACTAGAAAATTTTGAAAGGGGAAGAATCATCGGCATGAAGGAGAGCGGGTTGTCTCCAACTCAAATTGCGAGAACTTCGAATTTCTAGGAACACTGTTTATATATTGTTGAAGAGGTGGCAAGAGGAAGGAAATCTACGAGATCACCGCAGAACGGGGAAACCTCGACTGACAACTGCTACGGATGATCGGAGGATTTGCGATGTTTCCGAAGCCCATCCCCTTCCAATGCTGTTGCCATAGCCAGAGGCGGATTAAGACACCTCGGGGTCCCGGGGCAATGAAGAATATGGGGGCCCTTTTCTATAGCTTTTTTATTAACAATACATGTACATTAGGGTGGATCACTTTTCACTTTTTTTTAGAAATTATAGCTGGTCAAAGTTTTTCCCATGATTTGGTTCAGTGGAAGTACACTGACACCATTTTTACCAAAATCAATCAATATTTAGGGGTCGCGCATCGACCTTGAAAATTTCAATTTTGGAAATTTGGCCAAATTGACAATTTTTTACTGAATAAAGATAAATCATCAAATGACCATATTTTCTGAATCCTCTCAGTGAAAGAAATCCTCTCAGATACTTACCAAGTTGATCGGACAAGTGGTTTAGAAGTTACACTCACCTAGAAATAACATTAAAATTTAAAATACCGTATTTGTCCCCCGTTATGGACGTAATCATAGCATCAGTAGCTGGCGCATCCTAAAATCCCAATTACACACACACGCTATGTCTATGACCAATATTTTTACTAATCACAGTTTGCTTTTTACAGATCAACTGTGTCAATTGATTCTTGTTTGATAAGTCTAGACTTTAGTACAATGGATAAACTGTTAACAACCAGGAGTGGGAAGACTCTGAAAGTTACTTATTCTGGAAAAGAGAAAGCAGCAACAACAGCACCACCTTCTCTAAGGTCAGCCACGGACGTCTTCTTAATTGGTCAGCCATCTTCCTCGATCGGTGGTGCCAAATTGCCAACCACCCATCAAGTTCTCCAGTACTTCTTCTATGCCAAGCAGGAAACTACTGACAGGAAGGCCGCCGTAAAAGACACGGTGGCCAATGTTCTGGCATTTTGGAACATGGCACGTATAAAGACGATCACGAGGCGTAACTGCGAAAGAAAACTGGAGTTACTGTGGGAAGAGTGGCGCTCGCTGCAGAAGAGCAAGATGAGAGACAGTGACGCGGGAAAAGGCAGGGAGAAGTTTTCAGAAAATCTGAACAAGCTCTGGGACATCGGAGCTCCCGATGCTATTGAAGAGATACAGAAAAGTCGACTGCTCTCAGACAACAACAAACAAGAAGATATTAAATTTTATGAGGATCAACGGGGCCTGCGCCAGGCAACAATGAGTGGGAATGATAAAGTGTTCGTTGTCAAGAGAAAACGGCAACTCTCAAGACAACAATCTCGTGATGAGCCAGGCACCTCAAAAACGAAATTAGGAACCGAAGCTGAGAGCGACGATGAATCTATAGAAAGCAGATCATCGAGCAACTCCGAATCACAGCTAGAACCACCATACCGACAGCCGAGAGAATCAACTGTATCAATCAGCCTTCCTCACCGCATCCTCAATGCACCGGCTGTTATTGAAGTGGCTGATCGCTTCCGGATGTCCAATAATCAGGTGTGTATATATCAGTAATGATCTTTCCTTGACAAAGATATAATAGACGTAACGACGGAAAATTTAGTGATTATTTTGTCACATAAAAACCATACGCATCCTTGTCAATTTCCTTTCAATTTCGCACATAGGTGGCAAGTGTCGTGGCGGCAGTCCTACGTTCGGCAGATCCGCCCGCAGACCTGGACAAATTCAGTATCTCGAAGGACACGTCTCGCCGTGGAAGAGTGGCACATCGTTGTGAAGTGTCGACAGCTGTGCAGAAATCCTTCGTATCTCCGAGGCATGCTGTCGTCCACTGGGACGGTAAAGTAATCAAGGTCAGTTTTGCCCTCACCGTGGACGACAGTGAATTAACATGTTCCAGTGACGACAGTGGATTGACATATTCCAGTGGACGATAATGGATTGGCATGTATGACATACGTTTCAGGACTCTCTTGGATCATTGGAGCACCGCCAGGCGATTCTCATCTCCGGAGCTCCCCAATGCACAGAAGGAAAGTTGCTGGCCGTTCCGACTGTTGCTGACGGCACCGGTCTGTCCCAGGCCCAGGCGACCTTTCGTGCTCTCAAAGACTGGGGATGCGAGAACAACGTGATTGGACTGTGCTTCGACACAACTTCCTCCAATACGGGGAGGGTGCAGGGTGCGGTGGTCCGGCTGGAGAACATGCTTGGTAAACCGCTCTTCCAGCTGGGCTGTCGCCATCACGTTATGGAGCTCATCGTGGGGGCAGTGGTCATCACCGCGTTTGGAAGAACCACAGCACCAACTGAACCTTTGTTCCAGTATCTGAGGAGAAGGTGAATTTCAAGTCTAAGGCGCATTTGTTTTCTCCAATGATTTTTTGCCTTCAGAGCAATTGAGATATCAGCGTCCTTCTACTAATGATGTTAATAGCAGTCGAAAAGGGAAACTTCAGTCGTTTTCATGCAATATTTTCATAACTCCCCTTTCAGGTGGGACAAGCTCGACCTCTCGACTTATCGCGAGCTGGAGATCGAGCATTTGGCGGAGGTGACGTGGCTGATGGAGCTCCGAGATGAGGCAGTCAAGTTCCTCGGCACCGCTTCTGGTCTTGTCAGAGAAGACTACCGAGAAGTGGCGGAGATTACACTCCTGGTACTCGGGGCCCAGCCACGTCGGCACACACTTCATGCGCCCAGGAGCCTACCATCATGCGAGGTGGATGGCCAAGGTTGGTATTTTGAATTAGAAGTTAAATATTGTATTGCCTTCTGCAAACAGCCATTTGAAGTCCCTACCAAAAAAATAAGATAAATAATTTACCATTAAACAAACTTATATGGAGTGGTATCGGTATTTATACATCACAGTGCGTATTCGTTTCAGATCATCTACTACACGAAGCTCCTGATGTTCAGCGGTCAGCTGGAGTTCGACGACGAGCTGGTACAGAAACTTCAGAGAGTGGTACTATTTACTGCACTCCTCTACGCACCTGCCTGGCTGGCGGCTCCTGTCGCAGCTGATGCCCCGCTGAATGACCTTGTGTTGTACCAGCGTCTTCTGCAGTACAGGGCTGTGGATCGCGAGATTGCAGAGGCTTCACTGGCAGTGATCAGGCGGCACTTGTGGTATCTGAGGCCTCAGACCGTCGTTTTCGCCCTCTGCAGTGACAAAGTGGAAGACACTGTGAAGCACGAGATGGCAAAGAAGCTGTGCCGCCTCGCTGTGCCCGAGGACTTCACGTATGACAACGTCTCGGTTGATGACACGACGCGCCTTCCGGACCTGATCGATGAGTCATCGTGGTTCGTGTTCACAGGCCTGCAGGTGTGCGCGTCTACGTGGCTCACTCTGCCGGTGAATAAGTGGGATCAAGATAAGAACTACTGTGATCTGAAGAATGTCATCTCGCATCTGAAAGTTACCAACGACGTGGCAGAGAGAGGGATAAAACTGATAGAAGATTACGCGAACACTGTCACAAAAGACGAGTCACAGCTGCAGGGTCTTCTTCAGCTCGTGGAAAAGAGCCGGAAAGAACTCGGTGACTTCAAGAAGTCGTCACTTGCCAAGATGACGTAGCGCAGAGGGAAAGGGAGTTAGCAGAGAGAGTACATGGCGCACGCCTTAAGATGACCTGTGTTCTAACCACGATTCATACAGTTTTTGAACCTAGTTAGGGGCACCGGAGTAAGTGCCTTTAGTGATATCGGTAAACCGTTTTAATACAAAATACATTTGATCTTTCCTTATTCGTTTTATCTTATCCTAAAAAGCAGACAATGGCAGACAGCATATGGAGGTACGGGGACAAATACGATATTTTTTATTTTAATGCTATCTCAAGGTGAGTGTAACTTCTAAACCACTTGTCCGACCAACTTGGTAAGTATCTGAGAGGATTTCTTTCACTGAGAGGATTCAGAAAATATGGTCATTTGATGATTTATCTTTATTCAATAAAAAAATTTCAATTTGGCCAAATTTCCAAAATTGAAATTTTCAAGGTCGATGCGCGACCCTTAAATATTGATTGATTTTGGTAAAAATGGTGTCAGTGTACTTCCACTGAACCAAATCATGGGAAACACTTTGACCAGCTATAATTTTTTAAAAAAGTGAAAAGTGATCCACCCTAAATTGTACATGTACAGTACATAGTACATTTACACGAATTATATGTACGGTGCTCAGGCTAATTGAGAAACAAACTTAAAAGAACCTTAAACAGTGTTTTTTGCTGTTTGCCAAAATCAAACAGTATTAAAGAAACTTTACTTAAGGGCCTATAAAAGATAAAATAAAATGGAATTTGTCAGTTTGTGTACTCTGTCATATTTAATCAAAGAAGTTTGCGAAATCTCGAATTATATCATCGAAACTCAGTTAATTGGGGGCCCCCTCAAGCATGGGAGCCTGAGGCTTCAGCCTCAATAGCCTCAGTGATAATCTGCCACTGGCCATAGCCAAGGTGCAGCGTAAATCGCCTTCAATGTGCAGCCGATTTCGCAGTTTGTTCTTTATGACCATCATTGCTGAAAAGCCTGCCTCACAACGACAACTTGTCGGAAAAGGCACCAGCAGCACTTTATTTACCTCATCAAGAAGCAAAGGATACTCCCCATCCATTTTTTCCCAAAATGTCTTGATTTTTTCTCTGCAAACTCAAACTTCAGAATAGGATCTTGCCGCATTTTCAGGAATTCTGCTTTCACTTCAGGTGAGTCACTGCTTTTCAGGGTGTAATAAGTGAATGGCCTCTTTTTTAGATAGCATGGCTTCGTATTAAATATGCTTCTGTACCACATCGACTGCAGGAAGTCATAGACAACAACGGTGGCTGAACAAGATATTAAATTTGTTGTGTTCATGTAACAACAAGACTGCAACTCAAAAGTTTAGACACCTTTCGAGTCAATAACTCGTGAAATTTCAAGCAGACGCTGCTTATATTCTTATCTTTTGGGTTTGTTTTGGGATCTCCCCCAAGACACTCGATTACAGTAAGGTCTGGGAACTGTGAAGTTTGATTTTCTTTTACACCAACCATTTCACTGTAGTTTTGGATGATGCATCGGTTCATTATCCTGTTCAAATGTTCATCCACACCCGATCTTCAGAGTCCTTATCAAAGGCAGAAGGTTGTTATCCAAAATCTACTAATACTTCCTGAATCCATTGCTACATTAATTCGAACCAAATTGCCTGTACCTGCAGATAACACAAACCCAAACCATGACCTAGCTCTACTGTGTTTCACTTCGGGATGGTGTTGTTCTTGTTAAATGCCTTGTTTTTCGTCCTTCAAACAAACCTTTTTTTTTTATTGTAGCCGAAAGCTCGATTTTTGTCTGTTGAGAATCATCGAGCTTGTGGCGTGCAGCTTTGTGATAAAGTCGCAGAACTGGCTTCTTCCTTGCAACCTCTCACGTAGACAATACGTGTGAAGTGTTCTCTGAACCATTCAGGTGACGACTGAAGGTCTTTGGTAGTAAGTTGGAGGTCCTCGGCGATATCGCAAACAATCTTCTTTGCAGCTTTGAAGAATATATTTGGTGGTATTTCTGATCTCAATAAGTCTCCAACAGTACCAAAGTTCCTCCATTTCCTTATGACATTCCGGATCATAGTGACAGGTAAATCGAGAGCTTGGATAATTTTTGTAGCCTTCTCAAGACTTGCGCAAATCGACAGGTTTCTGTGTTTGGGCTTCCGAAATTTCTCGTGAAGAACCCATCGTTGGTTTGATTTTGGATTAGAAAATCGAAGCTTTGGATTAGAAAATCGAAGCTCTCGTGCCTAAGATACTAGCGGTATAGCTGTTAGACTATACTGAACAAATATTTCTTTAAATCTAAGCTCTGCATGGAAGCGTATATGAGTAAAATTATAAGCACACCGGACAAAAAATTAGTCACCCCTCTCAGAATGTACCTAATAACGTGTGACGGCGCCTCTGGCCTTGATAACCGCACGAATCCGGCGAGGCAGAGACTCTACGAGGTTGTGCATGTACTGAACATCGATTTGCTGCCACTCGTTCATCAGCCAGTCCCGAAGTTCCGCCAGAGTCCGTGGGTGTCTATTCCTGCGCTTCACTTTCTGTTTCCAGCCTGAACAACACCTTCGACGCATTCAGGATTAAAGGCTTCATTGGACCTGCGATATACTCGTCGCCTCCCATCATTGGAGAACAAACAAAAACGGGACTCATCGGACCAAATTACACGTTTCCAATCTGCCGCAGTCCAGTTTTTGTGCCTCTGAGCCCATTTATAACGTGCCAATTTGTGACTTGCTGTTAACAGCGGCCTCTTCCGTGGTACCCTGCTCCAGATGTCCATCGCATGCAGTTCTCGCCGCAATGTCCGTTCGGAAATTGGTCGCTGGAGAACCTCATTGGTTTCTTGGAGCAATTGTTCTCTGGTTTGAAAACGATTTGCAGTTACTAGACGAGAAACATGGCGGCGGCCCCTATTGTCGAGAATTGTTTTCCGGCCACAGTTACGCCGTCGATTGTCAGTTGATTGCGAACTACACCACTCTTTGTAAACTCGCTGGACAGTACGCGTTGACACACCAACAAATTGGGCTACTTCAGACATTTTGTGTCCGTGGGCTCTGCCAAACACGATGGCTCCTTTTTGCCACTGAGTAACGTCTGCCTCACGACCCATTTTGCAGACTATATCCAACACACACTTTGTTCTTCACCACCTCACGAAACAGATATGATCCTGTGTGCTACGTCACCGCTACTTGTCACTTACCAATGCTACATCAGCGCCCTCTGTGTGACCTTGAACTTCCTACTGTCGGTGCTATTAGGGGTGACTAATTTTTTGTCCGGTGTGCTTATTATAACTGCACGCACCTGTGATATATTTCCTCATACTGATATGAAGGGTGCCTAAACTTTTGTAATGCAGTCTTGAGAAATAAATATCATCAACGGTTAAGTGTTGTCGATTTCTCTTTACTCTTTATTTTTTATAAATATATGGCAATACAGTATATTTATACATGTTACGGCTGAGCGTAGTAGCATGGGCGCGAAAGGAGAGAGTACAATGCAATTGCAACTGTTGATCAATGTTGCAAGAGTGCCAGCCCCACCCCATTGTTGCAAGGCACCCCCACAAAGGGGGAGGGGGTTGCTGCAAGAGCAACAAGGGGTTATGCAACTTGGAAGCGGAGTTATCCCCAAAGAGAGAGAGAAGAGAAGGAGAGAGAGGAAGAGAGGTGTTCGCTTGGCAGGAGCCAAGCGCACATTAAGAATTCAGCCGAGCTCCCGCTGTCTTATAGGCCCCTAATCAGCCAGTGCCTCCAGGCATTATCAGCCAGTTGGCATGTACACACCCGCCTATACGCCCATAAAATATAACGCGACACAACTATATGCGCGATTATATGTGACGGGTTCGAGACCCTCTGGCGGCGCGTCCTTCCACGGTTGGTGGATAAATAGGAAACCAGGGTGTCCTAATGACCCGTGTTAAACTGTAGGTCTAAGGTGGAGTGTAAATATCCTTCCACGATTTGTAGATAAATGAGTAACCAGGGTGCCTAGCAGGGATCCCTCTCTCTCACTCTCGCGCGCGCTCTTTCTCTCTCTTATATATATATATATATATATATATATATATATATCCCCGTTAAACCGTAGGTCTAGGGCGGGATGAAAAGTTTGGCCTTCGCCAGAATGAACAATTCGGGCCAAAGCCATCGAAAGCAAAGTTGATCCTATATATGTACAAATCTCTCTCTCTCTCTCCTTCTTTCTAGCGCTCTCTCTCGCGCGCTCTCTCTCTATCTCTCTATCTTATATATATATATATATATATATATATATATATATATATATATATGATGAATAAAACTACGAAAAGAAAACACAAAGTGGTGCTCAAGCGCTTTCGTCTAATGACATCCTCAGCAACACTGAACAAATATTTTCACGTGTCACTTTCGTGAAATAATTTTCATATATATATATAATATATATATATATATGACGAATAAAACCACGAAGGAAAGGAAACACAAAAAGGTGCTCAAGCGCTTTCGTCTAATGACATCCTCAGGAACACTGAAGTACATAAAAGGTTACGGCCTATATATAGGTTACAGAAATAAAAAAAAAAAAATAAAAAATATACATACATACACACAAACATATATATATATATATATACATACATATCTACACACACACACACATATATATATATATATATATATATATATGCAATAAACGGAGAAGTAAAAATAAAAATTAAAAATTAAAAATTAGAGGATTAACAAAGAGGCATACAGATTTGTAAGGAAAATATCGATTTTTAGCACAAGATCAAATGAATTATAAAAATACAAATTTATACTGGAAATCTGCCCGGGTTTTAACACTGCCTTTTAGAGTCAAGTTTCGATATATATAAAAATAAAATGAAGATTAAAAGTTAATAAAGTAGCATACAAGTTTACCAAAGATTTAGCGTCCTACCCTTTTTATCTAAATTTGTTTTGAAGGAATTCAAAACAACAGGATCGAGTTGAAAAAGACCTTTGCTTATGTTGAAGTTATTTGAAAGTTGATAATGGCAGACTCAAGAATATTTCTATTAACAATGTTGCTAGAATGAAATAAAACTGAAGCATTATTCCAATCAATACAGTGGGATAACTCTGACAAATGGACAAAAAGAGCACTGGACAACTGTCCTGTTCTAACGGAATATTGATGCTGTTTTATACGTGTGTGCAAATCCTTTCCCGTCTGACCTATGTAAAAGGAATCACATTGTTTACACCCAATTTTATAGATAATGCCTGAATTATTGGTAGGGCTATTTTTTACTATGATATTTTTCACAATATTGTTATATGAAAATACTACATTAATATCCAAAAGTTTAAGTACATTAGCAATGCCTAAAAAGCCCGGGAAAAATGGAAGTACTAAAATATTTTTTGACAAAGTACGAGTGTTATTATTGACACGATAGAAAGTTCGTTTTGCCTTGTTGAGACAAGATTCCATAAACGCAGATGGGTAACACAGATCACTTCCAATACCGTTGATTTTTTCCAATTCGGCATCGATGTATTCCGGACTGGCGATCCTAAGGGCGCGGAGAAACATTGATGAAAAAATGGCCTTCTTAGTGGGGGTGTCATGTCCCGAGTAAAAGTGTACGTAGGACAAATTGTTTGTTGTTTTCCGATAGATACTAAACTTAAAACCTGGGCTTTCCCTATGTACACGCACATCCAAAAATGGGATTGAATTGTCTTGTTCCACTTCTAAAGTAAACTTAATGGAGGGGACTTGATCATTTAACTGAAGGAGGAAGTTATCCAGGTCACGATTCATGGGCCAGATACACAAAATATCGTCGACGTACCGCAACCAAGGGATGCCAACCCCAGGATTCTCGGAATGTAAGTAATTTCGAAAAACTCCATATAAATATTGGAGAGGAGGGGCGATAAGGGGTTGCCCATGGCCATCCCAAACACTTGTTGATAATACTCGTTATTGAAAGTGAATTTACAGTCTTTGATGCAAAGCTTAATAAGTTCCAAAACAATGTGTGAAGGTAGTGGCAGGTCATACTTATATAATTCTTGGGAGAGAAAGTCAAGCATATCATCAATCGGCACTTTTGTAAACAATGAACAAACGTCAAAACTGATCAATCTATCGTTAGTTTCAGTACGTGCATTATTCAATTTTTCAGTAAGATCCATGGAATTTTTTACATGTGAATCAGAGATAGTTCCGAGAATGGGGGACAAGACTTTGACAAGCCATTTGGAGAGTTTATAAGTAATAGAGCCCACCGAGCTAATAATAGGGCGCATAGGGTTGCCAGGTTTGTGGGTTTTAATAAGACCGTAAAGGTAGGGCAGAGAAGGTGAAGTGGACATGAAAAGCGGAATTAAGTCCTTATGATCTTTGAGAATGCGTTTCAAGCCACTATTAAATGATTTGATGACGTCATCCTGCGGGTTCTTCCTAAGTTTGCTGTATGTGGCGGGTCCTGGAGAAGCTCGTTCATCTTTCCGATGTAGTCCACTTTGTCCATAATAACTATGGTGTTAGCCTTGTCTGCTTTAGTAATATGGAGCTCCCCATCTTTTTTTAATTGTGAGAGGCCATCGCGAAAACGTTTAGGAAAGTTATCTTCGTAATTACCATTCGCCGCACTATAAACGAGGCCTTTAACTATGTTAAACAAATACTGAGGGAGATTACACTGTTTTTCAAAACACGAGAGACTGTAACAAATTCGTAAAGCCGAAGGTTTTTTAACAGTAAAAAAGGACATACCATATCCTAAACGTTTTCGCGATGCCTCTCACAATTAAAAAAAGATGGGGAGCTCCATATTACTAAAGCAGACAAGGCTAACACCATAGTTATTATGGACAAAGTGGACTACATCGGAAAGATGAACGAGCTTCTCCAGGACCCCGCCACATACAGCAAACTTAGGAAGAACCCGCAGGATGACGTCATCAAATCATTTAATAGTGGCTTGAAACGCATTCTCAAAGATCATAAGGACTTAATTCCGCTTTTCATGTCCACTTCACCTTCTCTGCCCTACCTTTACGGTCTTATTAAAACCCACAAACCTGGCAACCCTATGCGCCCTATTATTAGCTCGGTGGGCTCTATTACTTATAAACTCTCCAAATGGCTTGTCAAAGTCTTGTCCCCCATTCTCGGAACTATCTCTGATTCACATGTAAAAAATTCCATGGATCTTACTGAAAAATTGAATAATGCACGTACTGAAACTAACGATAGATTGATCAGTTTTGAGTTTGTTCATTGTTTACAAAAGTGCCGATTGATGATATGCTTGACTTTCTTCCCAAGAATTACATAAGTATGACCTGCCACTACCTTCACATATTGTTTTGGAACTTATTAAGCTTTGCATCAAAGACTGTAAATTCACTTTCAATAACGAGTATTATCAACAAGTTTTGGGATGGCCATGGGCAACCCCTTATCGCCCCTCCTCTCCAATATTTATATGGAGTTTTTCGAAATTACTTACATTCCGAGAATCCTGGGGGTTGGCATCCCTTGGTTGCGGTACGTCGACGATATTTTGTGTATCTGGCCCATGAATCGTGACCTGGATAACTTCCTCCTTCAGTTAAATGATCAAGTCCCCTCCATTAAGTTTACTTTAGAAGTGGAACAAGACAATTCAATCCCATTTTTGGATGTGCGTGTACATAGGGAAAGCCCAGGTTTTAAGTTTAGTATCTATCGGAAAACACAAACAATTTGTCCTACGTACACTTTTACTCGGGACATGACACCCCACTAAGAAGGCCATTTTTTCAATGTTTCTCCGCGCCCTTAGGATCGCCAGTCCGGAATACATCGATGCCGAATTGGAAAAAATCAACGGTATTGGAAGTGATCTGTGTTACCCATCTGCGTTTATGGAATCTTGTCTCAACAAGGCAAAACGAACTTTCTATCGTGTCAATAATAACACTCGTACTTTGTCAAAAAATATTTTAGTACTTCCATTTTTCCCGGGCTTTTTAGGCATTGCTAATGTACTTAAACTTTTGGATATTAATGTAGTATTTTCATATAACAATATTGTGAAAAATATCATAGTAAAAAATAGCCCTACCAATAATTCAGGCATTATCTATAAAATTGGGTGTAAACAATGTGATTCCTTTTACATAGGTCAGACGGGAAAGGATTTGCACACACGTATAAAACAGCATCAATATTCCGTTAGAACAGGACAGTTGTCCAGTGCTCTTTTTGTCCATTTGTCAGAGTTATCCCACTGTATTGATTGGAATAATGCTTCAGTTTTATTTCATTCTAGCAACATTGTTAATAGAAATATTCTTGAGTCTGCCATTATCCAACTTTCAAATAACTTCAACATAAGCAAAGGTCTTTTTCAACTCGATCCTGTTGTTTTGAATTCCTTCAAAACAAATTTAGATAAAAAGGGTAGGACGCTAAATCTTTGGTAAACTTGTATGCTACTTTATTAACTTTTAATCTTCATTTTATTTTATATATATCGAAACTTGACTCTAAAAGGCAAAGTGTTAAAACCCGGGCAGATTTCCAGTATAAATTTGTATTTTTATAATTCATTTGATCTTGTGCTAAAAATCGATATTTTTCCTTACAAATCTGTATGCCTCTTTGTTAATCCTCTAATTTTTAATTTTTAATTTTTTTTTACTTCTCCGTTTATTGCATATATATATATATATATATATGTATGTGTGTAGATATGTATGTATATATATATATATATTAGGAGAAATCCAATGACAAGGAGAAATGTAAATGCCATGAAAAGTCTTCTTTAATGCGCAACGTTTCGAGCAATACGCTCATCTTCAGGCTGTTTAATAACAATGTGAAATTAAAATCAATATTGAATGAAAAACAAAACAGAAAATTTCTATAACCTATTCATAAAGACAAATTTTAAAAGACTGAGAAAAGAGGGTTAAATTCTAAGTTATACAGATTTACATATAAAAATTAAGAAGCTATTTTTAAATACATATAGTAAATGTGAAATTAATACACTGGAAAAATTAACAATAGTACACTGGAATAATGAAACTAACTAACCTTACACTGCAGTTTCCGAGGCTAACTGATTTGAGCAGAGGCAAGACGGGAAAAACAAGAGATGGCGAGGGCGATTAGGGAAGGGGGGATTATAGGAATTGGGGAAGGAAGAGGGATCATAGCAAATTGAGGGGGACGGCAGATGAGTCAACATTTAGACTAGGGGACAATGTTTTAATGAAAAGCGATTCCAAAATTCTTAGTGAGTTGGGACAAGTATTACAACCAAGAATTTTAAAATTGTCTAAAGTGACATCAGTTTTACATTTTATGCTGTGTTCGCGAATACTCGAAACTTCTTTAGTTTTTAAAATTTTACCTGTTCGGCCACTTATTCCCATATGCGAATAAAATCTAGCCCTGAGAGAGCGAACAGTGCTGCCAATGTAATTCCCAAGGAGACACCTAGGGCAGGTAAATAAATATACAACACCGCTACGCAACGAGTCAGGGGTTCGATCCTTCGCTGAGAAAAAGCTACCTAAAGACGTTTTATTAATAAATATGATGCGGAAATCAGTATGATAAAAAAATTTCCTTAACAATTTTGTAAATTTAAGCTTAAATTCCTTATTCAAAGGACCCATTTCAGGTACCAAGAAATATTTTATCCTTCGGCACTGTAATACATGGAAGTTGAGGGCTATAAACATTATTTAAGAAGGATCTAATTAGTTTGTCTACATATTGAACAGGAAAACTATTATTAGTAAAGTATGATCTTAGATTATTAAATTCATCATTAAGTAAGGTAAAACTAGAGGTCAAATTATATCCTCTGAACAGGAGAGTTTTAATACAAGACATCTTATAGTTGAAATCAGTAAAACTAAAAAAATTCATGCCCAAACCAGTGAAAGTGGGTTTCCTGTAAACTGATGTAGTAATAGAATCACCGTTTTTCGAAATTAAAAGATCTAAGAAGGGGAGGGAGCCATTTTGCTCAGTTTCCATTGTATACGTTATATTGGGGTGCAAAGAATTTAGGAAGTTAAAGAATTGTTGCGCTTGTACCGCATTATCAAAGACTGCTATCGAATCATCAACGAAGCGTCGATAGAAAATTGGCTTGAGATGAGTGGGAGATTGTCTAAAAATTACACTTTCTAAATGAGTCATAAAAAAATCAGCTGCTAACGGTCCGACAGGTGATCCCATCCCTACTCCATCAATTTGTTGGTAAACCTTATTGTTGAAAGTGAAATAGCATTGTTTGAAGACCAATTCTAAAAGTTCCTTAAAATGAGACAATGAAAAACCATGAAAATTATCAACTGAGCTAAAAACCCTATCTAAAATAATGGCAATAGTTTCAGATACAGGTACATTTGTGAAAAGCGACTTTACATCAAAACTGACAAAAAACTTTTTTGAATCGAAGTTTTTACCAAGGAGGTCTTTTTGGAATTCAAACGAGTTAGCAGCTGATTTTTTTATGACTCATTTAGAAAGTGTAATTTTTAGACAATCTCCCACTCATCTCAAGCCAATTTTCTATCGACGCTTCGTTGATGATTCGATAGCAGTCTTTGATAATGCGGTACAAGCGCAACAATTCTTTAACTTCCTAAATTCTTTGCACCCCAATATAACGTATACAATGGAAACTGAGCAAAATGGCTCCCTCCCCTTCTTAGATCTTTTAATTTCGAAAAACGGTGATTCTATTACTACATCAGTTTACAGGAAACCCACTTTCACTGGTTTGGGCATGAATTTTTTTAGTTTTACTGATTTCAACTATAAGATGTCTTGTATTAAAACTCTCCTGTTCAGAGGATATAATTTGACCTCTAGTTTTACCTTACTTAATGATGAATTTAATAATCTAAGATCATACTTTACTAATAATAGTTTTCCTGTTCAATATGTAGACAAACTAATTAGATCCTTCTTAAATAATGTTTATAGCCCTCAACTTCCATGTATTACAGTGCCGAAGGATATAAAATATTTCTTGGTACCTGAAATGGGTCCTTTGAATAAGGAATTTAAGCTTAAATTTACAAAATTGTTAAGGAAATTTTTTTATCATACTGATTTCCGCATCATATTTATTAATAAAACGTCTTTAGGTAGCTTTTTCTCAGCGAAGGATCGAACCCCTGACTCGTTGCGTAGCGGTGTTGTATATTTATTTACCTGCCCTAGGTGTCTCCTTGGGAATTACATTGGCAGCACTGTTCGCTCTCTCAGGGCTAGATTTTATTCGCATATGGGAATAAGTGGCCGAACAGGTAAAATTTTAAAAACTAAAGAAGTTTCGAGTATTCGCGAACACAGCATAAAATGTAAAACTGATGTCACTTTAGACAATTTTAAAATTCTTGGTTGTAATACTTGTCCCAACTCACTAAGAATTTTGGAATCGCTTTTCATTAAAACATTGTCCCCTAGTCTAAATGTTGACTCATCTGCCGTCCCCTCAATTTGCTATGATCCCTCCTCCTTCCCCAATTCCTTATAATCCCCCCTTCCCCAATTGCCCTCGCCATCTCTTGTTTTTCCCGTCTTGCCTCTGCTCAAATCAGTTAGCCTCGGAAACTGCAGTGTAAGGTTAGTTAGTTTCATTATTCCAGTGTACTATTGTTAATTTTTCCAGTGTATTAATTTCACATTTACTATATGTATTTAAAAATAGCTTCTTAATTTTTATATGTAAATCTGTATAACTTAGAATTTAACCCTCTTTTCTCAGTCTTTTAAAATTTGTCTTTATGAATAGGTTATAGAAATTTTCTGTTTTGTTTTTCATTCAATATTGATTTTAATTTCACATTGTTATTAAACAGCCTGAAGATGAGCGTATTGCTCGAAACGTTGCGCATTAAAGAAGACTTTTCATGGCATTTACATTTCTCCTTGTCATTGGATTTCTCCTAAATATTAAATTGAAGCTCTGTAGAAGCAACCCGCATGATTATATATATATATATATATATATATGTTTGTGTGTATGTATGTTATTTATTTATTTTTTATTTTTTTTTTGTAACCTATATAAAGGCCGTAACCTTTTATGTACTTCAGTGTTCCTGAGGATGTCATTAGACGAAAGCGCTTGAGCACCTTTTTGTGTTTCCTTTCCTTCGTGGTTTTATTCATAATAAATATTTTTCACGTGTTACTTTCGTGAAATAATTTTCATATATATATATATATATATATATATACCCGTTTAAAAGTAGGTCTAAGGTGGAGTGTAAAGCTTGAACCTCGCCAGAATGAACAATTCGGGTCAAAACCATCGAAAGCAAAGGTGATCCTATATATGTACAAATCTCTCTCTCACTCTCTCGCGCGCTCTCTCTCTCTCTCTTTATATATATATATATATATATATATATATATACACATACAATTATATTAAACAGCGTTCTATTCAAGATCATAAACTTTGGGGTTAATGACCCGCAAGCCGGAATACTCTGTCAATTTTTAAAATTTATTTATTGTATCGTTCGCGAAATCCGGGACCCCAATAAAGTTTTACAGTACGAGAATTGTCTCGAAGGGCTGAAGAACTTTGTGCGCTGGTGGGTTTTCCTTTTCCTTCATGGGTAATTGATTCTGAAATTACCTTCCAGTTTCTGGAGTTTTATTTTTCAGAGGAAATGATAAATTTTCCGAATCAATTTTAGATAGGGCACCATAAATCGATTCAGAAATTATCTTCCAACCTCGTTAAGTTCCTCATATAATTAGTTGCTTATCATCCGTTCAAATCTCCCACCATATCATCGGGACAGAATACAAGATCAAAACACATTTCTTTCTCTCTATCTCTCTCTCTCTCTCTCTCTCTCTCTCTCTCTCTACGAGTGGGAATATCTGACACCCCTCAGATTTCACGGGGCAGCCAATCACAACCCTGTTGGCGGAGCCCAGAACCTCTGTTTGGAGGCTAGGCGGGCCTATGCGTTAAGCCCCTCCCAAAATTTACTGATAGCCAATAGGAAGCTCGTGATTCGTGTATTGTGGATTGATCACAATCACGACCCCGTTTAAAAAAGGAGTCACTTTCATCTCAGGGCCTCATTTCATGTTTTTTGGATCTGTGCTTTTGAAATACCTCGCCATGAGCCAGTTTTACAACTCTCCCGAATTGTGTGAAAACGAGGATGTCCCTTCGCTCACTGCAATTTATCTTTTCAACGCTGTAGAACAGAATGAACTTCTATCAACGCAGACTGTTACAGAAATTTGTGGCGGCGAGAACTATTTTCCCGCTAACGATTTCGCAGAGATGTAAGTAATTAATTTGTGATTACATATAACGTTTCAATCAGTGTTAACTTATAAAAGGCCAAATAAATGCGTTTTGAAAAATAGGTTTTGCTTTATTCTCGTTCTATATACATCGTTTCAATCAGTGTTAAAAAATTTATAAAAATTTGTAGAAAAATATTTGAAATTATTGTCCCGTTTTCTGTTTCGTTTCCTTCGCGATTATTTCGGCATATATATATATATATATATATATATATCAGTGGCGACTCTAGCTTATCAATGTTACTCGGGCTCAATACAAATTTTTACCAAAACAATTTAAAGAACCAGCATGAACAGAAATATACGGTATACATGCAATGAATCATAAATAAAATATTTACATAATTTAATAAAAAATAAACCATGAACTTACTTTATTTAAACATAAATTCCAAGCGTCTTGGTTTTATAGCAAATTCCTGTAAAATCTTGTCGTGTAGCTCCTTTTTGCTTTCCAAGTCATTCAGTATTTGTTTTTCGATCGAAATGCGAGCCAGGGATGACAGCCGTTCTTGAGCCATTGTGCATCACAAATATGATCGAATTCTGTCTAAGGTTGAGAAACTTCTTTCATTCGCAACTGAAGTTACAGGGATGGTCAGCAAAAGTTGAATTAGCTTAACACTTTCAGACATAGCAGACAACAAATCCAGTTTATGAATTAACTCTAAAATGACATTGACTGACTTGCATTTTTTAAAGTCACTGTCATTATACATATATTTCAGTTCGTTCACCAAGGGTTTGCAATCAAAGATATCTGGGTATTTACTTTGTAAAGCGTTTACATGTTGCATAGGAAATGAATGAGCAAACATTTCAAACTTGTTCACATCAAGTAATTCAAAAAATGTGAATTCCTGAATGCAAGCAAATCGCTCTCTTAACGACACTAAAATGTTGTCAATTATTTCGAAATACGTCGCTTTATAGTTCATTTGTCTTCCCCTGACTCTTTTCCTGGGAGGAGGCCCCGAGTAATCTGGTTGTGCAATGTCGCCCATTGTTTCTTGAACGATTTTTTCATAATGTTCATCGTTACGATGATTTTCGACAAATTGAATAAAGTCATTTATTTTATCCTGGCCCAACTTCATGTCAAGCTGCTTACACTGCAGAACATCAAAGAGTTTTCCAGCTTGGGATAATATGTTATGAAAACAATTTATGAAAAACATAAAAGTGAAGTCATTCAATTTTGCCAGCAGATTGTCAGTTTCACTTAGAGTATCTTCATCCCACCTTTCATTATTGTCTAAAATATGTTGAAATGCACTTTTCAAGTTTTCAAGCATCTGTTTTATGGATGACACAGTTCTAGATCTATAGCACCATCTTGTTTCACACAGTGATGGAATGCTGATATTAAAATCTCGAAAGACACTTTTCCGTTTTGTACTCGAAGATGTAAATTTACTAAAAGAGCCGTAAATGAGAAAAAAACATTTTAACCCCATTCACTTTCTCAGCAATTTTACTCAAAACTAAGTTAAGCTTATGAGCACAGCAGTGAATAAAATGGCCGTATTTAAATCCTTTCTCCTTCAATTTTCTTTGCACCCCGTTTAGCTCACCTGCCATCACAGCTGCTCCATCGTACGTTTGGCTAACCAATTTAGTTTTAGCTTCACTAAAGGAGTTCAACGCATTTTCTATCATATCAGCCAACCTTGAAGCACTTTTATCATCACTTACGTCAAAAAATCCTAAAAATCTTTCATTTATTTGGCATTCAGACACATATCTAATTACAATTGAGAGTTGGGCATGCATTGCACAATCTGTAGTTTCATCTGCTTGCACTGAGAAAAAAGGAACTTTTTCAACTTCAGTATGAATTGCATCAGCTATGACACTATCTATTGCAGATATGATATCATTTTGTATTGTACTTGAAACTCCTGAAAAATGCTTCGATCCTTCTTTCGTGGAAAGTCTAGATGCAAAAACACTATCTATTTCAGCAAAGCAATGCAACAGCTCTCGATAATTACCTTTATTAAGGCTATCTTTTCCTTCATCATGGCCACGCAATGGCAGTTCTTGTTTACAAAGATATAATACGACATTTGTTAACTGTTTTAAATATTGTCTATTTTCTTCAACTGATTTGTTATACCGTTCTTTTTCAAGATTTGCAGTCTCACTAAGAGCAGTTTCAATATCAAACTGTCCAAAAGTTTTTAGACATTTGTAATTATGTAAATGACTCAAAGATTTACTATGATGTTTGCAGTCACTAGAATATTTTTATAATTGCTGTAACCACCATCTGTCCACGATTGATTTGGTTTCGGTTGAAAAAGCAAACATGGCCAACAGTATAGTTTCTCATTAGAGGCACTTGCACACAGCCAATCAATCTGTTCATACCAATTGATTTGAAAAGTACGATGGCCTATTTTAGTTTTCAGTGAAGGAGTGGGTCGGCCTAATTTGATAATTTCTCGCTTTTCCACAATATTTCTCTGCCCAAATGATTTTTCTTTTAAATCTAACACAACATCCTTCTCCATTATGAGTAAATGTAGAGCTGTTTGAACACAAAAATATAAGATAGTTATAATACACTAGTTACACTATACACAGAAAATACACAACACAATGCTACAACGTTCACTTCCGCAGGCAACTAAACTACTGAAGAAACCTGAGAGGAGTTGCCAGTTATCATTTTTAGCATAGGCTAGCTATGTTTTTCGCGTTACTAGGCTGACGAAATTGAGCCCTACCTGGACGAATTAAATTTTGTTAATGCAGTATTATCATGGAAAGCAAACGTTTCATCAGTCAACAGTTAAATCATGAGATCAGTGCAAAGGTATACCCCGTGAAAAATATTGAATAAAAGCCACTTGAAATTTTGAAGATTATTTATAACAGGTAGGGCGGAAATCACTCATCCCGAGTCCAGAAGCTTAGAGGATGAGCGAAAGCTTTCTGTTTAAAAAGCAACAGTGAGCGTTACTTTTTGACAAGTCAGCGTTTGGACCGGAGCAAATATCGTAATAGATCATGAAAGAAGAGTACACAAAGTGACGAACTTGTTATGACATTATTCTTTGTTTTAAAATAGATTTCTGCAAAAGAGGCATTAAATAAAGATTTTAACATATTGAACAACAAAATTTATGTATATTTTACAAATGTACACTCGGGCTGAGCCCGAGTAGCCCGAGTGCAGGAGTCGCCACTGATATATATATATATATATATATATATATATGGGGTGTGTTTTAATTGTACATTTCTCGATAATTATTTAAAAATTTATAGAAAATTCTAGAAATATTAAAAACTTTTAAGAATTGCCTGCAACGGCTCGAGACCCGTTGCAGGCAGACGAAGCGTAGCACACCCAGCTAATCTTACGTTTCAGCTGTAAATTAGTGTACTTGTTTTTAATTATTGTCCCGTTCTCTGTTTCCTTCGCGGTTTATTTCGGCATATATATATATATATATGGTGTGGCTTTAATTGTACATTTCTTGATCATTTAAAAATTATAGAAAGTCCTACAGATAGGGTTTTAAAATTACCAAAACTTTTAAGATTACCCGATGCTTACTTTTGAAACCTCTCAGGATATCGTGAAAGGATATCTGCCCAGAGATCGAGGCTCGGTCTCTATTTATATATATATATATTCCTCTGTGTGTATTTTGGCGAAAAACAATAGGTTTTAAATTATTCCCCTTTGTCAAGCGTCCTAATCGGGATTTTCCCTTATTGTATCTCTTTAATTAAACTAATTTAATTTTACTTAACTTTATTTGATTCAGCATGAACTAATCATGTTAACTTCTCATTAAAGGAACGGAACGGAACTTGAACGTGTTATAGCTACTTTTCGTTTTGATGAAAGGGAAATAAATGATATGGATGCTCTACCGTACAACCAACCCAGCGACCTGAACACAGAGGTCGAGATATTGACTCACATCCGATCCAACGAATGCCAGGTCATCGAAGGAAGTGCAGCATGTATTGCATTTCAACATTGTATCGGGGTTAAACAAGAGTCTTGAAAAGTCGTACCTGACAAACGATTTACTTTTTGAAGTCGTAAACATAGACACGCCTGCATGCACACTGAAGTTAAAATCAACGCTTGGCAGAAATATTAAAATAAAGAGCTGTTCACAATTGTGGCTGAAGGCCGATATAGCGCAGCTCTCCAAAGAGATACCTTTCACGAGTCACAGCATGACTTGTCCAGCTTAATGTATCAGTTGAAGATGGAGAAATTGGGTGAAAGCTGCCCATCCCCCAACATGTGCTATATTTACAATATCGTAGAGCATCAATTTTTGGGACACCAGGCGCGCCTGCTGCGCATTGCAGACATAGAGGAAAAAGTTTGAGCATTACATATGACAAGCCCCATTATGTGAATGTTGCAACTAATCTATTAAACATCTCGATATATATAAGAACGATTGAGAGAAAAAATTTCCCATTCGGTGATGGGAGCTTAACAGTGAAGCTACACTTTCTTCGTTATAATGACCCGAAGGCAATTCACAGTCTATCGAGGGGTGAGATATCAGCATGGAAGTGGGCTTGGATCCATTTTTTCAACCATACTACGTACCGCTGTCCCACTGTTGAAGAGTGGTGCTAGATACCTAGGGCGAAAGGCGTTACAATCAGGTTTTAATGCGACAGAAGACATAATGGGTGGAACTAAACCTAAAGAAGCTCTAAAAAAAACATTTAAAACGTACACGGGACGAAATCATCAAAGATGCAAAGAGAAAAATGCGTGGTGGCAGAAAGAAGAGACTGCCAGGAAGAAGGGGTTACCATCACGTGGCGCTAAACGTAAAAAAATAAAAAAAAGAAGTGTTCTAAGCGTATGAAGCATATGGCTGATCATTTTTTTAACTGATATAAGCTGAGGACACTACTCTCACGAATCATAGGCTGATTACTAGGTGTCGAGAGAGGTGGTACTATTTCTGACTCGTCATCGCGCGTTTCATCCATCCGTGTAGTTCACAATGCTGTAAATCGGAACTGTCCCTCTTTGATATGCCTCCAACTCAGGTCTCTATTGAGCATAGCGAATTTATTACAATTAACCCATTAAACACAATTAGTTCGCCGAGCGCCCCTATAGAATTCGTGATACCCAGCTTAGGCCCTTACTTTTTGACCCGAGCTGCATGCACATGTACGCTAAACTGCGTATAGCCCATTCAGATGGAACGGACTACGATGATAGTTACTCTGCATACCCTGAAACCAACTTTCTACACTCCATATTCAGCAGTGTGAGGTGCATTTAAATCAAGTTAACATCTCGGCAGGAACGGGGTATTATCACCTACGAGCCTATCTGGAAAATGTCCTTAACTTTTCAAAAGAAGCGAAGGACACCTTTTTAACCGCCGAGGGATATTATCAGACTAAAGATGAAAGTGGTATAAAGGATAAATTTAAAAATTCTAAAAAAAAGATATACGAGTGTTTTGGTCGTCTTCATACAGACTTCACGTTCCAGGAGAAACTGCTTATGAACGGCATCGATCTGAAACTAAAGCTCACCCGCACGAGTCCTGAAATCTGCATAAATCTGGGGTCTGATCAAGAAGAGGGCGCAAAGCCCGTTGTGATTCACACAATGGAGACGTATTTGCCTGTACGCCGAGTGAAATTAAGTTCACCAAAACAAATAGAAATTGAGAAAAACTTAATACACGCCACAGTAAAATACCCAATTAACAGGGTACAGATCAAACTATACACGGTGCCCGCCGGGTTGGCCTCGAACCAACTAGAAAACGTGGCCCTTGGAGTTCCACCTAAAAGGATATTAATTGGAATGCAGGACCACGCCTCGACGAATGGAAAATATAAAAAGAGTGCCTTTAAACTCGAGAATTTCGGTCTTAAAGATATACATTTATATGTAAATGGCATCGCGTTAGGAGGGGCTATGATTGCTGATTACTCATCAGACGCTGTGTTCCCGCTCTGTGCGAGAGCTTATAGTAGTCTGGCTCATAATGCAGGTGCCTGTGATGAACTTGGGTTTGGCGTAACGCAGAAGAGTTTGTCGAAGAATTTAACATTTATTCGTTTGATATGACCCCTGACTTGTCTGCTAATATAAATACGCAATTAAGTCCACAACAGAGTGGGAATATCTCAGTCAGGTTGGAATTTGCCAACCCTATGGACGCGCCTATTAGTGTACTTGTGTACCTCGAATCACAAGCTCTGATAGAAGTTGACCGTTTGAGGAACGTGGTCACAGACTTTTAAAATGGACGCGAATACACTCCAGAGAGTAATGAAAAGTGATCGAATCACACGCTCCAAATTTATCGGCGTGTTTGCGAAGAATGAAATATTGAAATTGCCAACTACGAGAAACTGGTACGGGATTATCGTGAACACCGACATTGTTGGGGGTGAGGGGATTCATTGGTTTGCAATCTATTTTAAAAATAGGGAAAGAATGTACTACAGTATTTTGATTCACTCAGCACTCAGCCCTGGAATGACCCTGTGGTTGTACAATTCATTGAGCAGATACATGTACCTGAGATTGTATGGAATCCGTACTGTTTTCAAAGATATTTTAGTAACACGTGCGGCATGTATTGCATTTCATTTCTCCTGCACATGTCACGTGGGAAGGGATTTATAAATTTTTAAAAATTATTCGATTTGTGCGACATTGAAATGAATGATAAAACGGTATGCAGGCAATTAAAAAAGTTTCCATATGTTAGCACCCGTTGTATTGTGTAAAGGTGTGTATCTATATTGTGTAAAGACGTATTTGTCGCCATTAAGACTTATTTAATGGACGCTGGTTCCGCTTGGTACATGTTTTCTACCATTTAATAAATTAAATGAAAATACAATGTGTTTTGTTCATAACCCCAAAAAATACTTACATTACTTCCTCGATGACCTGACATTCGTTGGACCGGATGTGAGCGAATATCTCGACCTCTGTGTTCAGATCGCTGGGTTAGTTGTGCGGTAAAGCATTCATATCATTTATTTCCCTTTCATCAAAACGAAAAGTAGCTATAACACGTTCAAGTTCCGTTTCGTTCCTTTAATGAGAATTTAACATGATTAGTTCATGCTGAATTAAATATAGTTAAGTAAAATTAAATTAGTTTAAAGAGATACAATAAGGGAAAATCCCGATTAGGACGCCTGGCAAAAAGGAATAATTAAAAACCTATTGTTTTTCGCCAAAATACACACAGAGGGACATATATATATATATATAATATATATATATATATAAATAAATAGAGACCGAGCCTCAACCTCTGGGCAGATATCCTTTCACGATATCCTGAGAGGTTTCAAAAGTAAACATCGGGTAATCTTAAAAGTTTTGGTAAGCTTAAAACCCTATCTGAAAAATTATCTATAAATTTTTAAATTATCAAGAAATGTACAATTAAAGCCACACCATATATATATATATATATATATATATATATATACCGAAATAATCGCGAAGGAAACAGAGAACGGGACAATAATTAAAAACAAGTACACTAATTTACAGCTGAAACGTAAGATTAGCCGGGTGTGCTACACTTCGTCTGCCTGCAACGGGTCTCGAGCAGTTGCAGGCAATTCTTAAAAGTTTTTAATATTTGTAGAATCCTATCTCTAGAATTTTCTATAAGTTTTTAAATTATCGAGAAATGTACAATTAAAACTTACACCCCATATATATATATATATATATATGCCAAAATAATCGCGAAGGAAACAGAAAACGGGACAATAATTTCAAATATTTGTTTACAAATTTTTATAAATTTTTTAACACTGATTGAAACGATGTATATACTGTAGACCGAGAATAAAGCAAAAACTATTTTTCAAAACGCATTTATTGGCCTTTTATAAGTTAACACTGGTTGAAACGTTATATATAATCACAAATTAATTACTTACATCTCTGCGAAATCGTTAGCGGGAAAATAGTTCCCGTCGCCACAAATTTCTGTAACAGTCTGCGTTGATAGAAGTTCATTCTGTTCTACAGCGTTGAAAAAATAAATTGCAGAGAGCGATGGGGCATCCTCGTTTTCAAACAATTCGGGAGAGATGTAGAGCTGGCTCATGGCGAAGTATTTCAAAAGCACTGATCCAAAAAACATATGAAATGAGGCCCTGAGATGAAAGTGACCCCTTTTTTAAACGGGGTCGTGATTGTGATCAATCCACAATACACGAATCGCTAGCTTCCTATTGGCTATCAGTAAATTTTGGAAGGGGCTTAACGCATAGGCCCGCCTAGCCTCCAAACAGAGGTTCTGGGCTCCGCCCAACAGGGTGGGTTGTGATTGGCTGTCCCGTGAAATCTGAGGGGTGTCAGATATTCCCACTCGTAGAGAGAGAGAGAGAGAGAGAGAGAAATGCCCTTGTTTTTTGATCTTTTATTCTGCCTCGATGATATGGTAGGAGATTTGAACGTATGATAAGCAACCAATTATATGAGGAACTTAACGAGGTTGGAAGATAATTTCTGAATCGATTTATGGTGCCCTATCTAAAATCGATTCGGAAAATTCATCATTTCTCTGAAAAATAAAACTCCAGAAACTGGAAGGTAATTTCAGAATCAATTATCCATGAAGGAAAAGGAAAACTCACCAGTGCACAAAGTTCTTCAGCCCTTCGAGACAATTCTCGTACTGTAAAACTTTATTGGGGTCCTAGATTTCGCGAACGATACAATAAATAAACTTAAAAAATTGACAGAGTATTCCGGGTTGTGGGTCATTAACCCCAAAGTTTATGATCTTGAACAGAACGCTGTTTAATATAATTGTGTATATATATATATATATATATATATATATATATATATATATATATGTGTGTGTGTGTATATATATATATATATATATATATATATATATGAGAGAAAGAGAGAGAGAGAGATTTATACATATATAGGATCACCCTTGCTTTCGATGGCTTCGACCTGAATTGTTCATTCCGCCGAAGGTCAAGCTTTACACTCCACCTTAGACTTATTTTTAAACGTGTGTATATATATATATATATATATATGTATATATATATATATATATATGTATATAAGAGAGAGAGAGAGAGCGAGAGAGAGCGAGAAAGATATGTACATATATAGGATCTCCTTTGCTTTTGATGGCTTCGGCCCGAATTGTTCACTCCGCCGAAGGTCAAGCTTTAAACTCCACCGTAGACCTACTTTTAAACGGGGATATATATATATATATATATATATATATACAGGGCAGTGGCGTATCAAGGAGGGGCGAGAGGGGCGACCGCCCCGAGCGGCACTTCCCGAGGGGCGACAAATTACTGTCAGGCGGGCGCAGTATGCAAAATTTTGGGTTTTTATGTTTTAAAATGCAACCCTCCAAAAAATTATATCTCATCATTGTCGCGCGTTATTTGTGTACAAAATATCCATGGTTTTGATGAAAAATCATCATTAAATGCTATATATGCCACCTCAATGCCACTATTTCCACAAATAATTGCGTTAAATTTTCACATCGGAAAGGTTGCCAGCCCTATTTTTCAGACTTTCCCTATATTATTTAGGTTAGGCTTTGCATTCTTTGAGCTTTGATGATGTTAATAATTAATGGTTGTTTTATTTTGCAGATACCCTACTGAATTAGCAAACATGAGCAAACGACAGAGACTGAGTGGTGCTGCATACAAGAATCTTCGCGAAAAAAAAGAGGAGGAAGCCAAGCGTGCTGCTAAGCGATTTCATCAGTTAATGGGATTCTCAGACACACCTTCAGTGCCTTCTGGGAAGCAAGGAGATCAACCGCAATGTGATATATCTTTAGAGATAGATGTTCAAGCGGCAACTTCAAGTGAACCCCCAAATAATCAGGATCAACCCTCATCTACATCACAAAGTCACCCACCCACCCATCACCCACAGTCTGTTTAACGATTCTGGCAACTGGCCCGTTCCAATGGCGGACAATTTGAGAATCGAACTCATTAAACGTGGACCATCACATTTGAAAAACATGAATGGACCCTTTCCAGCTGATTCAAACAATATGTCAATGTCAAAAGTTTGGTATTTCAAAACTTTGGAAAATGGCGAAAAAATTGAAAGGTCATGGCTAATCTTCTCACCTTCAAAATGTAACTTGCATTGCCTTTGCTGTCGTCTCTTCAACAACATCTCCAGTGCATTTGGAAAAGAAGAAGGATTTTTTGCCTGGAGGAAACTGAATCCAAGAGTACCTGAACATGAAAACAGTCATATCATACCCGATGCTTCGAACAATGGAAAGAGTTGTCTATGCGCCTTCAGTTGAATGCTACAATAGATAATGCACATCAGTTGCAAATAAAACATGCTACTGCTAAGTGGAAAGAAATACTGAGACGAATTTATGACTGCATCATGTTCTTGGCAAAACAAGATCTTGCATTCCGAGGGCACCGAGAGAACTTAAATGAAGAAGCTGGGCTAGCTGGCAATTCTGGAAACTTTTTGGAGTTAATAAAACTAATGGGCAAATATGACCCAGTAATTAGGGAACATCTTACAAAAATACGAATGACTGACAAGATATCCACTACATATTTGTCACCTAACATTCAAAATGAGTTCATCACACTAATCGGCTGTAATGTTCGAAAATGTATAATTGATAGTGTCTAGTGCAAAGTACTTTGCAATAATTTTCGATAGTACACCAGATATATCGCATATTGATCAGATGTCTCAGGTAATTCGCTATGTGTCGATTAAAGATGGTAATGTAGAGGTGAAGGAATCCTTCGTTGATTTTATTAAATTAGAGGGGAAGACTGCTGAGGCAGTTACTGATCTCATTGTCACTAAGCTCCGTGAGGATGGGCTGGATATCCAGAATTGTTATGGTCAAGGGTATGACAATGCTGCTACGATGGCAGGTATTCATCTTGGAGTTCAACGCAGAATTCTTGATGTTAGCAAACACGCTGTTTTCATTCCTTGCAATAACCACTCGCTGAACTTGGCTGGAGTTCATGCCGCGGGACTGAGTCCTAATGCTGTAACTTTCTTTGGAACAATTGAACGAATTTTCGTCTACTTTTCTTCCTCTACTCATCGTTGGGATGTCTTAACAAAACATTCCAAAATCACTGTCAAGCGAGTCTCTGATACGTGGTGGAGTGCTAAGTATGATGCTGTTTCTAGTCTTAGGAAGAACTTGACTCACGTTGTTAGTGCCTTGGAAGAACTGAGTGAAGGGGTCTCCGAAAATCTGGACACAAAGGGCGATGCTGAAGCTCTGTTGACCTCCATCATGTCATACACATTCATTGTGTACTTATTTTTCTGGGATCCAGTGCTGAAAGAAATCAATGATGCTCAGCTATATTTTCAAAGAAAGGGATTGCTTTGGACCAGTGTGCGTTAAAAATGAACTCTCTATCCGTGCTTTTAACTAATGAACGAGAGGCAGTAGTATCAAACGTTGCAGATGCCGCGAAGAGTTCTGTAATGAAATGGATATCAGTATAGACCGCAGAGTCAGGAGACGGAGAAGAATGCCTGAGAGCAAGCTCGTGATGCTGGATTGACCGTGCAAGAGGATGTACGCAGAGAATATTTCTGAAATCATGGATCGTTTATTAGCAGCAGAAATTGAAAAACGCACAGTTTGTCTTAAAAACATGAATGATCGCTTTGAATTTCTGTCTCCTTCGTACCTTTTGAATCAGTCCAAAGATGAAGAAATTAATACCAAGGTCAATAATTTTTCTTCCATCTACAATGACATTAATCCAGGAAGTCGACTGGAAGAAATACAGCGTTTGCGCAGACATTTGCTCAGTTTCGAAAGCATAAGCGTCGACGATGATCCAAAGGACTGGGATATGTTAAAACTACTTCAGTGGATCGTTAAATGGATCTAGTGGAATCTTTGCCTCATATAACAATTGCCCTCCGGATCTGTCTAACTACATGCATGTCCGTGGCAAGTTGCGAACGAAGTTTCTCGAAACTGAAACTTATAAAAACTTACCTCAGGTCAACTATAAGTCAATCTAGACTGAGCAATTTGGCGATTATTTCAATTGAACGCGAAGTTGCCGAGGACCATGGACATAGAAAAAATCATTCATGAATTTTCTGTTATGAAAGTCCGAAAATTTAACTAGGCATTATACATTATATAGTTATTGTTAAAATTATGTAGTATATTATGTACGGTACATTATGTAGTATCGTTAAAATTGAAGTTGCTTTATTTAAGTTTTTCTTCCAATAAAAGTTGTTTAGAAGTGTATTTTTTTTTAAAGGAATTGTTTTTAAAATTGAAAATTGTTGCAGGGGGGTGGGGGGCGTTGGCATTTTCGCCCCGAGCGGCAAAAAAGTATTGGTACGCCTCTGATACAGGGTGATTCAGCAAAGAGTACATTAAATTGGAGGATGAAATCCTTGGATAATTCTAAACCACAATGTCATGGTAAAATGTCATATTCTGCATAGTTTCCATGTTACATACATTTAAGATGTTGTATTAATCAGAGTGAATATGAAGTGAAACCCCCGTGGGTTTTTTTAATCATTTATTCACAGATCTCTTCAGTGTGACTCCTCTTTGTTACAACATAAAGGAAATGTTCAAAGTTTGCCCCCTTCTGCCTCAATGGAGGCCTGTACACGTCGTACCATTGAATGTCTGACGCATTCCAGAATGCCTGGACTATGTTTAATTTGCTCACACCTGTCACGAACCGTGGCCATAATTCCTCTCTTGTTTTACCCCCCTAGGGAGGGGGAGGAGGAGAGTGGAGGTAATGTGGTCTGGCTGGTGTGTGCCCCAGACCACTCCCATCATTGCCACAGGACGGGGAGGACCCATACACCATCCTCTGTGTGGGAGGATGTGTCGTATTACAGGTTTTTACTGATTTGATTGCCAAATTTGTAGATCATACAATTATTCCTGAATTGGCTATTGTTTAAATGTTTATGCCAAGCTGTACTGAAGTGATAAGGTAATTTGTGGTATTTCCTAGCATCGTAACTGCACCTCGTAATTGTATCTATTACTATCTGTTATCTTACTTCTGTAGGTCACGGTCAGGTGCCGTATCAGAGTGCACTACAACATGGAGCAGTACACAGATGGTGAATATGCTGATATGCACCTTGTGTTAGGGGCAGCAGGTGGAAATGCTGCACAGGCTGTACGACTGTATGAAGAACTGTATCCAAACCGAAGGCTGCCAAACCCCAGAACATTCATCGCTGTTGATCGGAGGCTGAGGGAAAGGGGAGCTTTCCGTCGATTTACAGCAGATATTGGAGGACATAACCGACACAGGGACGCCACAAACGAGCAAATTCTGAACCTGGTAGATGATCCATCTACTAGTACACGAAACAATTGGAGCTGTTGTGCATGTGCCACAGTCAGCCGTTTGGAGGTGCCTGCATAGAAACCTCCTGTACCCATATCATCATCAGAAGGTCCAAGGGCTGGATCCTGACTACTATCCACGACGGATCGAATTCTGTCAGTGGTTTTTACACCATGTTGTTGATCCTCGGTTCGCTAGTAATGTTTTATTCACAGATGAGGCAACATTCGCAAGAGATGGTACTTTTAAACACTCACAACATGCATACAGGGCGGAGGATAACCCTCACTCAACAGTACGTAGAGCACACCAGGTGAGGTTTTCAATAAACGTATGGGCTGGCATTATTGGAGATAACATTATCGGCCCTTATCTGTACCACAGTGGCTGACCGGAGACATCTACAGGCATTTCTTCGAGGAGACGCTGCCAGTGCTACTGGAAGATGTGCCACTGCAAGTACGACGTCGCATGTGGTTCATGCATGATGGTGCAACTGCCCATTTTGCCCGAGTATCAAGGGAATATCTGGATACTGTTTATCCCAACAGGTGGATAGGGCGTGGTGGCCCTGTTCCCTGGCCACCCCGCTTCCAGATCTTAACCCTTTGAATTTCTACCTGTGGGGCCATTTAAAGACGTTGGTGTATGATACAGAGGTTCAAACAAGAGAGGAATTATGACCACGTGTTCGTGACAGGTGCGAGCAAATTAAACATAGTCCAGGCATTCTGGAACGCGTCAGACATTCAATGGTACGACGTGTACAGGCCTGCATTGAGGCAGAAGGGGGCAACTTTGAACATTTCCTTTAGGTTGGAACAAAGAGGGGTCACACTGTAGAGATCTGTGAATAAATTATTACAAAAACCTACGGGGGGTTTCACTTCATATTCACTCTGATTAATACAACATCTTAAATGTATTGTAACATGGAAACTATGCAGAATCTGACATTTTACCATAGAGACATTGTGGTTTAGAATTATCTAAGGATTTCATCCTCCAATTTAGTGTACTCTTTGCTGAATCACCCTGTGTATATATATAAGAGAGAGAGAGCGCGAGAGAGAGAGCGACAGAGATATGTACCTATATAGGGTCACCTTTGCTTTCGATGGCTTCGGCCCGAATTGTTCATCCTGGCGAAGGCCAAACCTCTTCCACTCACCTTAGACCTATTTTTAAACGGGGATATATATATAAGAGATAAAGAGAGCGAGATAGAGAGAGAGAGATTTGTACATATATAGGCTCACCAGTGCTTTCAATGGCTTCGGCCCGAATTGTTCATTCTGGCGAGGGCCAAACTTTTCACCCCGCCCTAGACCCACGGTTTAACGTGGATATATATATATATATATATATATATATATATATATATATATATATATATATATAAGAGAGAGAGCGCGCGCGAGAGAGAGAGGGAGAGGGATCCCTGCTAGAGCACCCTGGTTACCCACTTATCTACCAATCGTGGAAGGATGTTTACACTCCACCTTAGACCTACAGTTTAACACGGATCATTAGGACACCCTGGTTTCCCATTTATCTACCAACCGTGGAAGGACGCGCCGCCAACGGGTCTCGAACCCGGCACATATAATCGCGCATATAGTTGTGTGTGCGTAATATTTTATGGCCGTATAGGCGGGTGTGTAAGTGCCCAAACGAAGTATACACTGTGCCAACTGGCTGATAATGCCTGGAGGCACTGGCTGATTAATCCAACAGGCTGATTAGGGGTCTATAAGACAGCGGGCGCTCGGCTGAAGTCTTAATATTTATATTACATGTGAAAAAAAAGATCTGTCCTTTCTTCTACTACTTCTTTCACCACCTTTCTCTACAAAAAAAAAAAAAAAAAAATGGTGTCAATAATCCAGCAGGGTTGAAAGCACCTTAAACAGAAAAAAACAAACAATATACGCTTGGCTCCTACCAGGCGAACACCTCTCTTCCTCTCTCTCCTTCTCCTCTTTCTCTCTCGGGGGATAACTCCGCCTCCAAGTTGCATAACCCCTTGTTGCTCTTGCAACAACCCCCTCCCCCTTTGTGGGATGCCTTGCAACAAGGGGTAGGGCTGGCACTCTTGCAACATTGATCAACGTTTGCGATTGCATTGCACTCTCTCCTTTTGCGCCCATTCTACTGAGCGTTTATGTTACTCTGGATGTATCACGATTCAAATATTTTTAAGAATTTTGGAGAGATGCCCAAACGTTTGCCCAGACTGTATTAACTCGTGTGAATGCTTAGCCATAGAGTAGGATGTACATCGAGAGGTTTAAAAATGTGAACGAAGTTTCTTTATGTTCATTAACCGTCTGCCCACGAACAACGCTCGAAAGCTTCTTTCATTTCGTTGCAAGGCCCCACTTATTTTGCAAATTCATACTTCACGAGTTGGATACTTTGCTCTTTATAACATGAGACCAGTTGACAAATGATTCCCGAGGAAAAAGGACACTTCGTTAATAGTCGAGAGATCATTTCCCGTATATTTTATTTATTTATTTTATTTCAAGGAGAAAATGAAGAGGTTTCTGTATAAACGACTTTTAAAAACTAAAACTAATTCACAGGCCTGCGATGGTTTTGTTGTCCGAAATATTTTATCACTTATATAGTAATTTTTGCAAGCTGATTTCGAAAATAATATTCATTTTTCGAGTCTTTGATGCAAAGCTTAATAAGTTCCAAAACAATGTGTGAAGGTAGTAGCAGGTCATACTTATATAATTCTTGGGAGAGAAAGTCAAGCATATCATCAATCGGCACTTTTGTAAACAATGAACAAACGTCAAAACTGATCAATCTATCGTTAGTTTCAGTACGTGCATTATTCAATTTTTCAGTAAGATCCATGGAATTTTTTACATGTGAATCAGAGATAGTTCCGAGAATGGGGGACAAGACTTTGACAAGCCATTTGGAGAGTTTATAAGTAATAGAGCCCACCGAGCTAATAATAGGGCGCATAGGGTTGCTAGGTTTGTGGGTTTTAATAAGACCGTAAAGGTAGGGCAGAGAAGGTGAAGTGGACATGAAAAGCGGAATTAAGTCCTTATGATCTTTGAGAATGCGTTTCAAGCCACTATTAAATGATTTGATGACGTCATCCTGCGGGTTCTTCCTAAGTTTGCTGTATGTGGCGGGCTCCTGGAGAAGCTCGTTCATCTTTCCGATGTAGTCCACTTTGTCCATAATAACTATGGTGTTAGCCTTGTCTGCTTTAGTAATATGGAGCTCCCCATCTTTTTTTAATTGTGAGAGGCCATCGCGAAAACGTTTAGGAAAGTTATCTTCGTAATTACCACTCGCCGCACTATAAACGAGTCCTTTAACTATGTTAAACAAATACTGAGGGAGAATACACTGTTTTTCAAAACACGAGAGACTGTAACAAATTCGTAAAGCCGAAGGTTTTTTAACAGTAAAAAAGGACATACCATATCCTAAACGTTTTCGCGATTGCCTCTCACAATTAAAAAAAGATGGGGAGCTCCATATTACTAAAGCAGACAAGGCTAACACCATAGTTATTATGGACAAAGTGGATTACATCGGAAAGATGAACGAGCTTCTCCAGGACCCCGCCACATACAGCAAACTTAGGAAGAACCTGCAGGATGACGTCATCAAATCATTTAATAGTGGCTTGAAACGCATTCTCAAAGATCATAAGGACTTAATTCCGCTTTTCATGTCCACTTCACCTTCTCTGCCCTACCTTTACGGTCTTATTAAAACCCACAAACCTGGCAACCCTATGCGCCCTATTATTAGCTCGGTGGGCTCTATTACTTATAAACTCTCCAAATGGCTTGTCAAAGTCTTGTCCCCCATTCTCGGAGCTATCTCTGATTCACATGTAAAAAATTCCATGGATCTTACTGAAAAATTGAATAATGCACGTACTGAAACTAACGATAGATTGATCAGTTTTGAGGTTTGTTCATTGTTTACAAACGTGCCGATTGATGATATGCTTGACTTTCTTTCCCAAGAATTACATAAGTATGACCTGCCACTACCTTCACATATTGTTTTGGAACTTATTAAGCTTTGCATCAAAGACTGTAAATTCACTTTCAATAACGAGTATTATCAACAAGTGTTTGGGATGGCCATGGGCAACCCCTTATCGCCCCTCCTCTCCAATATTTATATGGAGTTTTTCGAAATTACTTACATTCCGAGAATCCTGGGGGTTGGCATCCCTTGGTTGCGGTACGTCGACGATATTTTGTGTATCTGGCCCATGAATCGTGACCTGGATAACTTCCTCCTTCAGTTAAATGATCAAGTCCCCTCCATTAAGTTTACTTTAGAAGTGGAACAAGACAATTCAATCCCATTTTTGGATGTGCGTGTACATAGGGAAAGCCCAGGTTTTAAGTTTAGTATCTATCGGAAAACGACAAACAATTTGTCCTACGTACACTTTTACTCGGGACATGACACCCCAACTAAGAAGGCCATTTTTTCACCAATGTTTCTCCGCGCCCTTAGGATCGCCAGTCCGGAATACATCGATGCCGAATTGGAAAAAATCAACGGTATTGGAAGTGATCTGTGTTACCCATCTGCGTTTATGGAATCTTGTCTCAACAAGGCAAAACGAACTTTCTATCGTGTCAATAATAACACTCGTACTTTGTCAAAAAATATTTCAGTACTTCCATTTTTCCCGGGCTTTTTAGGCATTGCTAATGTACTTAAACTTTTGGATATTAATGTAGTATTTTCATATAACAATATTGTGAAAAATATCATAGTAAAAAATAGCCCTACCAATAATTCAGGCATTATCTATAAAATTGGGTGTAAACAATGTGATTCCTTTTACATAGGTCAGACGGGAAAGGTTTGCACACACGTATAAAACAGCATCAATATTCCGTTAGAACAGGACAGTTGTCCAGTGCTCTTTTTGTCCATTTGTCAGAGTTATCCCACTGTATTGATTGGAATAATGCTTCAGTTTTATTTCATTCTAGCAACATTGTTAATAGAAATATTCTTGAGTCTGCCATTATCGAACTTTCAAATAACTTCAACATAAGCAAAGGTCTTTTTCAACTCGATCCTGTTGTTTTGAATTCCTTCAAAACAAATTTAGATAAAAAGGGTAGGACGCTAAATCTTTGGTAAACTTGTATGCTACTTTATTAACTTTTAATCTTCATTTTATTTTTATATATATCGAAACTTGACTCTAAAAGGCAAAGTGTTAAAACCCGGGCAGATTTCCAGTATAAATTTGTATTTTTATAATTCATTTCATCTTGTGCTAAAAATCGATATTTTTCCTTACAAATCTGTATGCCTCTTTGTTAATCCTCTAATTTTTAATTTTTAATTTTTATTTTTACTTCTCCGTTTATTGCATATATATATATATATATATATATATGTATGTGTGTAGATATGTATGTATATATATATATATTTAGGAGAAATCCAATGACAAGGAGAAATGTAAATGCCATGAAAAGTCTTCTTTAATGCGCAACGTTTCGAGCAATACGCTCATCTTCAGGCTGTTTAATAACAATGTGAAATTAAAATCAATATTGAATGAAAAACAAAACAGAAAATTTCTATAACCTATTCATAAAGACAAATTTTAAAAGACTGAGAAAAGAGGGTTAAATTCTAAGTTATACAGATTTACATATAAAAATTAAGAAGCTATTTTTAAATACATATAGTAAATGTGAAATTAATACACTGGAAAAATTAACAATAGTACACTGGAATAATGAAACTAACTAACCTTACACTGCAGTTTCCGAGGCTAACTGATTTGAGCAGAGGCAAGACGGGAAAAACAAGAGATGGCGAGGGCGATTAGGGAAGGGGGGATTATAAGGAATTGGGGAAGGAAGAGGGATCATAGCAAATTGAGGGGGACGGCAGATGAGTCAACATTTAGACTAGGGGACAATGTTTTAATGAAAAGCGATTCCAAAATTCTTAGTGAGTTGGGACAAGTATTACAACCAAGAATTTTAAAATTGTCTAAAGTGACATCAGTTTTACATTTTATGCTGTGTTCGCGAATACTCGAAACTTCTTTAGTTTTTAAAATTTTACCTGTTCGGCCACTTATTCCCATATGCGAATAAAATCTAGCCCTGAGAGAGCGAACAGTGCTGCCAATGTAATTCCCAAGGAGACACCTAGGGCAGGTAAATAAATATACAACACCGCTACGCAACGAGTCAGGGGTTCGATCCTTCGCTGAGAAAAAGCTACCTAAAGACGTTTTATTAATAAATATGATGCGGAAATCAGTATGATAAAAAAATTTCCTTAACAATTTTGTAAATTTAAGCTTAAATTCCTTATTCAAAGGACCCATTTCAGGTACCAAGAAATATTTTATATCCTTCGGCACTGTAATACATGGAAGTTGAGGGCTATAAACATTATTTAAGAAGGATCTAATTAGTTTGTCTACATATTGAACAGGAAAACTATTATTAGTAAAGTATGATCTTAGATTATTAAATTCATCATTAAGTAAGGTAAAACTAGAGGTCAAATTATATCCTCTGAACAGGAGAGTTTTAATACAAGACATCTTATAGTTGAAATCAGTAAAACTAAAAAAATTCATGCCCAAACCAGTGAAAGTGGGTTTCCTGTAAACTGATGTAGTAATAGAATCACCGTTTTTCGAAATTAAAAGATCTAAGAAGGGGAGGGAGCCATTTTGCTCAGTTTCCATTGTATACGTTATATTGGGGTGCAAAGAATTTAGGAAGTTAAAGAATTGTTGCGCTTGTACCGCATTATCAAAGACTGCTATCGAATCATCAACGAAGCGTCGATAGAAAATTGGCTTGAGATGAGTGGGAGATTGTCTAAAAATTACACTTTCTAAATGAGTCATAAAAAAATCAGCTGCTAACGGTCCGACAGGTGATCCCATCCCTACTCCATCAATTTGTTGGTAAACCTTATTGTTGAAAGTGAAATAGCATTGTTTGAAGACCAATTCTAAAAGTTCCTTAAAATGAGACAATGAAAAACCATGAAAATTATCAACTGAGCTAAAAACCCTATCTAAAATAATGGCAATAGTTTCAGATACAGGTACATTTGTGAAAAGCGACTTTACATCAAAACTGACAAAAAACTTTTTTGAATCGAAGTTTTTACCAAGGAGGTCTTTTTGGAATTCAAACGAGTTAGCAGCTGATTTTTTTATGACTCATTTAGAAAGTGTAATTTTTAGACAATCTCCCACTCATCTCAAGCCAATTTTCTATCGACGCTTCGTTGATGATTCGATAGCAGTCTTTGATAATGCGGTACAAGCGCAACAATTCTTTAACTTCCTAAATTCTTTGCACCCCAATATAACGTATACAATGGAAACTGAGCAAAATGGCTCCCTCCCCTTCTTAGATCTTTTAATTTCGAAAAACGGTGATTCTATTACTACATCAGTTTACAGGAAACCCACTTTCACTGGTTTGGGCATGAATTTTTTTAGTTTTACTGATTTCAACTATAAGATGTCTTGTATTAAAACTCTCCTGTTCAGAGGATATAATTTGACCTCTAGTTTTACCTTACTTAATGATGAATTTAATAATCTAAGATCATACTTTACTAATAATAGTTTTCCTGTTCAATATGTAGACAAACTAATTAGATCCTTCTTAAATAATGTTTATAGCCCTCAACTTCCATGTATTACAGTGCCGAAGGATAAAATATTTCTTGGTACCTGAAATGGGTCCTTTGAATAAGGAATTTAAGCTTAAATTTACAAAATTGTTAAGGAAATTTTTTTATCATACTGATTTCCGCATCATATTTATTAATAAAACGTCTTTAGGTAGCTTTTTCTCAGCGAAGGATCGAACCCCTGACTCGTTGCGTAGCGGTGTTGTATATTTATTTACCTGCCCTAGGTGTCTCCTTGGGAATTACATTGGCAGCACTGTTCGCTCTCTCAGGGCTAGATTTTATTCGCATATGGGAATAAGTGGCCGAACAGGTAAAATTTTAAAAACTAAAGAAGTTTCGAGTATTCGCGAACACAGCATAAAATGTAAAACTGATGTCACTTTAGACAATTTTAAAATTCTTGGTTGTAATACTTGTCCCAACTCACTAAGAATTTTGGAATCGCTTTTCATTAAAACATTGTCCCCTAGTCTAAATGTTGACTCATCTGCCGTCCCCCTCAATTTGCTATGATCCCTCCTCCTTCCCCAATTCCTTATAATCCCCCCTTCCCCAATTGCCCTCGCCATCTCTTGTTTTTCCCGTCTTGCCTCTGCTCAAATCAGTTAGCCTCGGAAACTGCAGTGTAAGGTTAGTTAGTTTCATTATTCCAGTGTACTATTGTTAATTTTTCCAGTGTATTAATTTCACATTTACTATATGTATTTAAAAATAGCTTCTTAATTTTTATATGTAAATCTGTATAACTTAGAATTTAACCCTCTTTTCTCAGTCTTTTAAAATTTGTCTTTATGAATAGGTTATAGAAATTTTCTGTTTTGTTTTTCATTCAATATTGATTTTAATTTCACATTGTTATTAAACAGCCTGAAGATGAGCGTATTGCTCGAAACGTTGCGCATTAAAGAAGACTTTTCATGGCATTTACATTTCTCCTTGTCATTGGATTTCTCCTAAATATTAAATTGAAGCTCTGTAGAAGCAACCCGCATGATTATATATATATATATATATATATATATGTTTGTGTGTATGTATGTTATTTATTTATTTTTTATTTTTTTTTTGTAACCTATATAAAGGCCGTAACCTTTTATGTACTTCAGTGTTCCTGAGGATGTCATTAGACGAAAGCGCTTGAGCACCTTTTTGTGTTTCCTTTCCTTCGTGGTTTTATTCATAATAAATATTTTTCACGTGTTACTTTCGTGAAATAATTTTCATATATATATATATATATATATATACCCGTTTAAAAGTAGGTCTAAGGTGGAGTGTAAAGCTTGAACCTCGCCAGAATGAACAATTCGGGTCAAAACCATCGAAAGCAAAGGTGATCCTATATATGTACAAATCTCTCTCTCACTCTCTCGCGCGCTCTCTCTCTCTCTCTTATATATATATATATATATATATATATATATACACATACAATTATATTAAACAGCGTTCTATTCAAGATCATAAACTTTGGGGTTAATGACCCGCAAGCCGGAATACTCTGTCAATTTTTAAAATTTATTTATTGTATCGTTCGCGAAATCCGGGACCCCAATAAAGTTTTACAGTACGAGAATTGTCTCGAAGGGCTGAAGAACTTTGTGCGCTGGTGGGTTTTCCTTTTCCTTCATGGGTAATTGATTCTGAAATTACCTTCCAGTTTCTGGAGTTTTATTTTTCAGAGGAAATGATAAATTTTCCGAATCAATTTTAGATAGGGCACCATAAATCGATTCAGAAATTATCTTCCAACCTCGTTAAGTTCCTCATATAATTAGTTGCTTATCATCCGTTCAAATCTCCCACCATATCATCGGGACAGAATACAAGATCAAAACACATTTCTTTCTCTCTATCTCTCTCTCTCTCTCTCTCTCTCTCTCTCTCTACGAGTGGGAATATCTGACACCCCTCAGATTTCACGGGGCAGCCAATCACAACCCTGTTGGCGGAGCCCAGAACCTCTGTTTGGAGGCTAGGCGGGCCTATGCGTTAAGCCCCTCCCAAAATTTACTGATAGCCAATAGGAAGCTCGTGATTCGTGTATTGTGGATTGATCACAATCACGACCCCGTTTAAAAAAGGAGTCACTTTCATCTCAGGGCCTCATTTCATGTTTTTTGGATCTGTGCTTTTGAAATACCTCGCCATGAGCCAGTTTTACAACTCTCCCGAATTGTGTGAAAACGAGGATGTCCCTTCGCTCACTGCAATTTATCTTTTCAACGCTGTAGAACAGAATGAACTTCTATCAACGCAGACTGTTACAGAAATTTGTGGCGGCGAGAACTATTTTCCCGCTAACGATTTCGCAGAGATGTAAGTAATTAATTTGTGATTACATATAACGTTTCAATCAGTGTTAACTTATAAAAGGCCAAATAAATGCGTTTTGAAAAATAGGTTTTGCTTTATTCTCGTTCTATATACATCGTTTCAATCAGTGTTAAAAAATTTATAAAAATTTGTAGAAAAATATTTGAAATTATTGTCCCGTTTTCTGTTTCGTTTCCTTCGCGATTATTTCGGCATATATATATATATATATATATATATATCAGTGGCGACTCTAGCTTATCAATGTTACTCGGGCTCAATACAAATTTTTACCAAAACAATTTAAAGAACCAGCATGAACAGAAATATACGGTATACATGCAATGAATCATAAATAAAATATTTACATAATTTAATAAAAAATAAACCATGAACTTACTTTATTTAAACATAAATTCCAAGCGTCTTGGTTTTATAGCAAATTCCTGTAAAATCTTGTCGTGTAGCTCCTTTTTGCTTTCCAAGTCATTCAGTATTTGTTTTTCGATCGAAATGCGAGCCAGGGATGACAGCCGTTCTTGAGCCATTGTGCATCACAAATATGATCGAATTCTGTCTAAGGTTGAGAAACTTCTTTCATTCGCAACTGAAGTTACAGGGATGGTCAGCAAAAGTTGAATTAGCTTAACACTTTCAGACATAGCAGACAACAAATCCAGTTTATGAATTAACTCTAAAATGACATTGACTGACTTGCATTTTTAAAGTCACTGTCATTATACATATATTTCAGTTCGTTCACCAAGGGTTTGCAATCAAAGATATCTGGGTATTTACTTTGTAAAGCGTTTACATGTTGCATAGGAAATGAATGAGCAAACATTTCAAACTTGTTCACATCAAGTAATTCAAAAAATGTGAATTCCTGAATGCAAGCAAATCGCTCTCTTAACGACACTAAAATGTTGTCAATTATTTCGAAATACGTCGCTTTATAGTTCATTTGTCTTCCCCTGACTCTTTTCCTGGGAGGAGGCCCCGAGTAATCTGGTTGTGCAATGTCGCCCATTGTTTCTTGAACGATTTTTTCATAATGTTCATCGTTACGATGATTTTCGACAAATTGAATAAAGTCATTTATTTTATCCTGGCCCAACTTCATGTCAAGCTGCTTACACTGCAGAACATCAAAGAGTTTTCCAGCTTGGGATAATATGTTATGAAAACAATTTATGAAAAACATAAAAGTGAAGTCATTCAATTTTGCCAGCAGATTGTCAGTTTCACTTAGAGTATCTTCATCCCACCTTTCATTATTGTCTAAAATATGTTGAAATGCACTTTTCAAGTTTTCAAGCATCTGTTTTATGGATGACACAGTTCTAGATCTATAGCACCATCTTGTTTCACACAGTGATGGAATGCTGATATTAAAATCTCGAAAGACACTTTTCCGTTTTGTACTCGAAGATGTAAATTTACTAAAAGAGCCGTAAATGAGAAAAAAACATTTTAACCCCATTCACTTTCTCAGCAATTTTACTCAAAACTAAGTTAAGCTTATGAGCACAGCAGTGAATAAAATGGCCGTATTTAAATCCTTTCTCCTTCAATTTTCTTTGCACCCTTTGCTCACCGTTTAGCTCACCTGCCATCACAGCTGCTCCATCGTACGTTTGGCTAACCAATTTAGTTTTAGCTTCACTAAAGGAGTTCAACGCATTTTCTATCATATCAGCCAACCTTGAAGCACTTTTATCATCACTTACGTCAAAAAATCCTAAAAATCTTTCATTTATTTGGCATTCAGACACATATCTAATTACAATTGAGAGTTGGGCATGCATTGCACAATCTGTAGTTTCATCTGCTTGCACTGAGAAAAAAGGAACTTTTTCAACTTCAGTATGAATTGCATCAGCTATGACACTATCTATTGCAGATATGATATCATTTTGTTGTACTTGAAACTCCTGAAAAATGCTTCGATCCTTCTTTCGTGGAAAGTCTAGATGCAAAAACACTATCTATTTCAGCAAAGCAATGCAACAGCTCTCGATAATTACCTTTATTAAGGCTATCTTTTCCTTCATCATGGCCACGCAATGGCAGTTCTTGTTTACAAAGATATAATACGACATTTGTTAACTGTTTTAAATATTGTCTATTTTCTTCAACTGATTTGTTATACCGTTCTTTTTCAAGATTTGCAGTCTCACTAAGAGCAGTTTCAATATCAAACTGTCCAAAAGTTTTTAGACATTTGTAATTATGTAAATGACTCAAAGATTTACTATGATGTTTGCAGTCACTTAGAATATTTTTATAATTGCTGTAACCACCATCTGTCCACGATTGATTTGGTTTCGGTTGAAAAAGCAAACATGGCCAACAGTATAGTTTCTCATTAGAGGCACTTGCACACAGCCAATCAATCTGTTCATACCAATTGATTTGAAAAGTACGATGGCCTATTTTAGTTTTCAGTGAAGGAGTGGGTCGGCCTAATTTGATAATTTCTCGCTTTTCCACAATATTTCTCTGCCCAAATGATTTTTCTTTTAAATCTAACACAACATCCTTCTCCATTATGAGTAAATGTAGAGCTGTTTGAACACAAAAATATAAGATAGTTATAATACACTAGTTACACTATACACAGAAAATACACAACACAATGCTACAACGTTCACTTCCGCAGGCAACTAAACTACTGAAGAAACCTGAGAGGAGTTGCCAGTTATCATTTTTAGCATAGGCTAGCTATGTTTTTCGCGTTACTAGGCTGACGAAATTGAGCCCTACCTGGACGAATTAAATTTTGTTAATGCAGTATTATCATGGAAAGCAAACGTTTCATCAGTCAACAGTTAAATCATGAGATCAGTGCAAAGGTATACCCCGTGAAAAATATTGAATAAAAGCCACTTGAAATTTTGAAGATTATTTATAACAGGTAGGGCGGAAATCACTCATCCCGAGTCCAGAAGCTTAGAGGATGAGCGAAAGCTTTCTGTTTAAAAAGCAACAGTGAGCGTTACTTTTTGACAAGTCAGCGTTTGGACCGGAGCAAATATCGTAATAGATCATGAAAGAAGAGTACACAAAGTGACGAACTTGTTATGACATTATTCTTTGTTTTAAAATAGATTTCTGCAAAAGAGGCATTAAATAAAGATTTTAACATATTGAACAACAAAATTTATGTATATTTTACAAATGTACACTCGGGCTGAGCCCGAGTAGCCCGAGTGCAGGAGTCGCCACTGATATATATATATATATAATATATATATATGGGGTGTAGTTTTAATTGTACATTTCTCGATAATTATTTAAAAATTTATAGAAAATTCTAGAAATATTAAAAACTTTTAAGAATTGCCTGCAACGGCTCGAGACCCGTTGCAGGCAGACGAAGCGTAGCACACCCAGCTAATCTTACGTTTCAGCTGTAAATTAGTGTACTTGTTTTTAATTATTGTCCCGTTCTCTGTTTCCTTCGCGGTTATTTCGGCATATATATATATATATATGGTGTGGCTTTAATTGTACATTTCTTGATCATTTAAAAATTTATAGAAAGTCCTACAGATAGGGTTTTAAAATTACCAAAACTTTTAAGATTACCCGATGCTTACTTTTGAAACCTCTCAGGATATCGTGAAAGGATATCTGCCCAGAGATCGAGGCTCGGTCTCTATTTATATATATATATATTCCTCTGTGTGTATTTTGGCGAAAAACAATAGGTTTTAAATTATTCCCCTTTGTCAAGCGTCCTAATCGGGATTTTCCCTTATTGTATCTCTTTAATTAAACTAATTTAATTTTACTTAACTTTATTTGATTCAGCATGAACTAATCATGTTAACTTCTCATTAAAGGAACGGAACGGAACTTGAACGTGTTATAGCTACTTTTCGTTTTGATGAAAGGGAAATAAATGATATGGATGCTCTACCGTACAACCAACCCAGCGACCTGAACACAGAGGTCGAGATATTGACTCACATCCGATCCAACGAATGCCAGGTCATCGAGGAAGTGCAGCATGTATTGCATTTCAACATTGTATCGGGGTTAAACAAGAGTCTTGAAAAGTCGTACCTGACAAACGATTTACTTTTTGAAGTCGTAAACATAGACACGCCTGCATGCACACTGAAGTTAAAATCAACGCTTGGCAGAAATATTAAAAATAAAGAGCTGTTCACAATTGTGGCTGAAGGCCGATATAGCGCAGCTCTCCAAAGAGATACCTTTCACGAGTCACAGCATGACTTGTCCAGCTTAATGTATCAGTTGAAGATGGAGAAATTGGGTGAAAGCTGCCCATCCCCCAACATGTGCTATATTTACAATATCGTAGAGCATCAATTTGTTGGGGACACCCAGGCGCGCCTGCTGCGCATTGCAGACATAGAGGAAAAAGTTTGAGCATTACATATGACAAGCCCCATTATGTGAATGTTGCAACTAATCTATTAAACATCTCGATATATATAAGAACGATTGAGAGAAAAAATTTCCCATTCGGTGATGGGAGCTTAACAGTGAAGCTACACTTTCTTCGTTTATAATGACCCGAAGGCAATTCACAGTCTATCGAGGGGTGAGATATCAGCATGGAAGTGGGCTTGGATCCATTTTTTCAACCATACTACGTACCGCTGTCCCACTGTTGAAGAGTGGTGCTAGATACCTAGGGCGAAAGGCGTTACAATCAGGTTTTAATGCGACAGAAGACATAATGGGTGGAACTAAACCTAAAGAAGCTCTAAAAAAACATTTAAAACGTACACGGGACGAAATCATCAAAGATGCAAAGAGAAAAATGCGTGGTGGCAGAAAGAAGAGAGCTGCCAGGAAGAAGGGGTTACCATCACGTGGCGCTAAACGTAAAAGAAAATAAAAAAAGAAGTGTTCTAAGCGTATGAAGCATATGGCTGATCATTTTTTTAACTGATATAAGCTGAGGACACTACTCTCACGAATCATAGGCTGATTACTAGGTGTCGAGAGAGGTGGTACTATTTCTGACTCGTCATCGCGCGTTTCATCCATCCGTGTAGTTCACAATGCTGTAAATCGGAACTGTCCCTCTTTGATATGCCTCCAACTCAGGTCTCTATTGAGCATAGCGAATTTATTACAATTAACCCATTAAACACAATTAGTTCGCCGAGCGCCCCTATAGAATTCGTGATACCCAGCTTAGGCCCTTACTTTTTTGACCCGAGCTGCATGCACATGTACGCTAAACTGCGTATAGCCCATTCAGATGGAACGGACTACGATGATAGTTACTCTGCATACCCTGAAACCAACTTTCTACACTCCATATTCAGCCAGTGTGAGGTGCATTTAAATCAAGTTAACATCTCGGCAGGAACGGGGTATTATCACCTACGAGCCTATCTGGAAAATGTCCTTAACTTTTCAAAAGAAGCGAAGGACACCTTTTTAACCGCCGAGGGATATTATCAGACTAAAGATGAAAGTGGTATAAAGGATAAATTTAAAAATTCTAAAAAAAAAGATATACGAGTGTTTTGGTCGTCTTCATACAGACTTCACGTTCCAGGAGAAACTGCTTATGAACGGCATCGATCTGAAACTAAAGCTCACCCGCACGAGTCCTGAAATCTGCATAAATCTGGGGTCTGATCAAGAAGAGGGCGCAAAGCCCGTTGTGATTCACACAATGGAGACGTATTTGCCTGTACGCCGAGTGAAATTAAGTTCACCAAAACAAATAGAAATTGAGAAAAACTTAATACACGCCACAGTAAAATACCCAATTAACAGGGTACAGATCAAACTATACACGGTGCCCGCCGGGTTGGCCTCGAACCAACTAGAAAACGTGGCCCTTGGAGTTCCACCTAAAAGGATATTAATTGGAATGCAGGACCACGCCTCGACGAATGGAAAATATAAAAAGAGTGCCTTTAAACTCGAGAATTTCGGTCTTAAAGATATACATTTATATGTAAATGGCATCGCGTTAGGAGGGGCTATGATTGCTGATTACTCATCAGACGCTGTGTTCCCGCTCTGTGCGAGAGCTTATAGTAGTCTGGCTCATAATGCAGGTGCCTGTGATGAACTGGGTTTGGCGTAACGCAGAAGAGTTTGTCGAAGAATTTAACATTTATTCGTTTGATATGACCCCTGACTTGTCTGCTAATATAAATACGCAATTAAGTCCACAACAGAGTGGGAATATCTCAGTCAGGTTGGAATTTGCCAACCCTATGGACGCGCCTATTAGTGTACTTGTGTACCTCGAATCACAAGCTCTGATAGAAGTTGACCGTTTGAGGAACGTGGTCACAGACTTTTAAAATGGACGCGAATACACTCCAGAGAGTAATGAAAAGTGATCGAATCACACGCTCCAAATTTATCGGCGTGTTTGCGAAGAATGAAATATTGAAATTGCCAACTACGAGAAACTGGTACGGGATTATCGTGAACACCGACATTGTTGGGGGTGAGGGGATTCATTGGTTTGCAATCTATTTTAAAAATAGGGAAAGAATGTACTACAGTATTTTGATTCACTCAGCACTCAGCCCTGGAATGACCCTGTGGTTGTACAATTCATTGAGCAGATACATGTACCTGAGATTGTATGGAATCCGTACTGTTTTCAAAGATATTTTAGTAACACGTGCGGCATGTATTGCATTTTTTCTCCTGCACATGTCACGTGGGAAGGGATTTATAAATTTTTAAAAATTATTCGATTTGTGCGACATTGAAATGAATGATAAAACGGTATGCAGGCAATTAAAAAAGTTTCCATATGTTAGCACCCGTTGTATTGTGTAAAGGTGTGTATCTATATTGTGTAAAGACGTATTTGTCGCCATTAAGACTTATTTAATGGACGCTGGTTCCGCTTGGTACATGTTTTCTACCATTTAATAAATTAAATGAAAATACAATGTGTTTTGTTCATAACCCCAAAAAATACTTACATTACTTCCTCGATGACCTGACATTCGTTGGACCGGATGTGAGCGAATATCTCGACCTCTGTGTTCAGATCGCTGGGTTAGTTGTGCGGTAAAGCATTCATATCATTTATTTCCCTTTCATCAAAACGAAAAGTAGCTATAACACGTTCAAGTTCCGTTTCGTTCCTTTAATGAGAATTTAACATGATTAGTTCATGCTGAATTAAATATAGTTAAGTAAAATTAAATTAGTTTAAAGAGATACAATAAGGGAAAATCCCGATTAGGACGCCTGGCAAAAAGGAATAATTAAAAACCTATTGTTTTTCGCCAAAATACACACAGAGGGACATATATATATATATATATATATATATATATATAAATAAATAGAGACCGAGCCTCAACCTCTGGGCAGATATCCTTTCACGATATCCTGAGAGGTTTCAAAAGTAAACATCGGGTAATCTTAAAAGTTTTGGTAAGCTTAAAACCCTATCTGAAAAATTATCTATAAATTTTTAAATTATCAAGAAATGTACAATTAAAGCCACACCATATATATATATATTATATATATATATATATACCGAAATAATCGCGAAGGAAACAGAGAACGGGACAATAATTAAAAACAAGTACACTAATTTACAGCTGAAACGTAAGATTAGCCGGGTGTGCTACACTTCGTCTGCCTGCAACGGGTCTCGAGCAGTTGCAGGCAATTCTTAAAAGTTTTTAATATTTGTAGAATCCTATCTCTAGAATTTTCTATAAGTTTTTAAATTATCGAGAAATGTACAATTAAAACTTACACCCCATATATATATATATATATATATGCCAAAATAATCGCGAAGGAAACAGAAAACGGGACAATAATTTCAAATATTTGTTTACAAATTTTTATAAATTTTTTAACACTGATTGAAACGATGTATATACTGTAGACCGAGAATAAAGCAAAAACTATTTTTCAAAACGCATTTATTGGCCTTTTATAAGTTAACACTGGTTGAAACGTTATATATAATCACAAATTAATTACTTACATCTCTGCGAAATCGTTAGCGGGAAAATAGTTCCCGTCGCCACAAATTTCTGTAACAGTCTGCGTTGATAGAAGTTCATTCTGTTCTACAGCGTTGAAAAAATAAATTGCAGAGAGCGATGGGGCATCCTCGTTTTCAAACAATTCGGGAGAGATGTAGAGCTGGCTCATGGCGAAGTATTTCAAAAGCACTGATCCAAAAAACATATGAAATGAGGCCCTGAGATGAAAGTGACCCCTTTTTTAAACGGGGTCGTGATTGTGATCAATCCACAATACACGAATCGCTAGCTTCCTATTGGCTATCAGTAAATTTTGGAAGGGGCTTAACGCATAGGCCCGCCTAGCCTCCAAACAGAGGTTCTGGGCTCCGCCCAACAGGGTGGGTTGTGATTGGCTGTCCCGTGAAATCTGAGGGGTGTCAGATATTCCCACTCGTAGAGAGAGAGAGAGAGAGAGAGAGAAATGCCCTTGTTTTTTGATCTTTTATTCTGCCTCGATGATATGGTAGGAGATTTGAACGTATGATAAGCAACCAATTATATGAGGAACTTAACGAGGTTGGAAGATAATTTCTGAATCGATTTATGGTGCCCTATCTAAAATCGATTCGGAAAATTCATCATTTCTCTGAAAAATAAAACTCCAGAAACTGGAAGGTAATTTCAGAATCAATTATCCATGAAGGAAAAGGAAAACTCACCAGTGCACAAAGTTCTTCAGCCCTTCGAGACAATTCTCGTACTGTAAAACTTTATTGGGGTCCTAGATTTCGCGAACGATACAATAAATAAACTTAAAAAATTGACAGAGTATTCCGGGTTGTGGGTCATTAACCCCAAAGTTTATGATCTTGAACAGAACGCTGTTTAATATAATTGTGTATATATATATATATATATATATATATATATATATATATATATATGTGTGTGTGTGTATATATATATATATATATATATATATATATATGAGAGAAAGAGAGAGAGAGAGATTTATACATATATAGGATCACCCTTGCTTTCGATGGCTTCGACCTGAATTGTTCATTCCGCCGAAGGTCAAGCTTTACACTCCACCTTAGACTTATTTTTAAACGTGTGTATATATATATATATATATATATGTATATATATTATATATATATGTATATAAGAGAGAGATAGAGAGAGAGCGAGAGAGAGCGAGAAAGATATGTACATATATAGGATCTCCTTTGCTTTTGATGGCTTCGGCCCGAATTGTTCACTCCGCCGAAGGTCAAGCTTTAAACTCCACCGTAGACCTACTTTTAAACGGGGATATATATATATATATATATATATATACAGGGCAGTGGCGTATCAAGGAGGGGCGAGAGGGGCGACCGCCCCGAGCGGCACTTCCCGAGGGGCGACAAATTACTGTCAGGCGGGCGCAGTATGCAAAATTTTGGGTTTTTATGTTTTAAAATGCAACCCTCCAAAAAATTATATCTCATCATTGTCGCGCGTTATTTGTGTACAAAATATCCATGGTTTTGATGAAAAATCATCATTAAATGCTATATATGCCACCTCAATGCCACTATTTCCACAAATAATTGCGTTAAATTTTCACATCGGAAAGGTTGCCAGCCCTATTTTTCAGACTTTCCCTATATTATTTAGGTTAGGCTTTGCATTCTTTGAGCTTTGATGATGTTAATAATTAATGGTTGTTTTATTTTGCAGATACCCTACTGAATTAGCAAACATGAGCAAACGACAGAGACTGAGTGGTGCTGCATACAAGAATCTTCGCGAAAAAAAAGAGGAGGAAGCCAAGCGTGCTGCTAAGCGATTTCATCAGTTAATGGGATTCTCAGACACACCTTCAGTGCCTTCTGGGAAGCAAGGAGATCAACCGCAATGTGATATATCTTTAGAGATAGATGTTCAAGCGGCAACTTCAAGTGAACCCCCAAATAATCAGGATCAACCCTCATCTACATCACAAAGTCACCCACCCACCCATCACCCACAGTCTGTTTAACGATTCTGGCAACTGGCCCGTTCCAATGGCGGACAATTTGAGAATCGAACTCATTAAACGTGGACCATCACATTTGAAAAACATGAATGGACCCTTTCCAGCTGATTCAAACAATATGTCAATGTCAAAAGTTTGGTATTTCAAAACTTTGGAAAATGGCGAAAAAATTGAAAGGTCATGGCTAATCTTCTCACCTTCAAAATGTAACTTGCATTGCCTTTGCTGTCGTCTCTTCAACAACATCTCCAGTGCATTTGGAAAAGAAGAAGGATTTTTTGCCTGGAGGAAACTGAATCCAAGAGTACCTGAACATGAAAACAGTCCATATCATACCCGATGCTTCGAACAATGGAAAGAGTTGTCTATGCGCCTTCAGTTGAATGCTACAATAGATAATGCACATCAGTTGCAAATAAAACATGCTACTGCTAAGTGGAAAGAAATACTGAGACGAATTTATGACTGCATCATGTTCTTGGCAAAACAAGATCTTGCATTCCGAGGGCACCGAGAGAACTTAAATGAAGAAGCTGGGCTAGCTGGCAATTCTGGAAACTTTTTGGAGTTAATAAAACTAATGGGCAAATATGACCCAGTAATTAGGGAACATCTTACAAAAATACGAATGACTGACAAGATATCCACTACATATTTGTCACCTAACATTCAAAATGAGTTCATCACACTAATCGGCTGTAATGTTCGAAAATGTATAATTGATAGTGTCTAGTGCAAAGTACTTTGCAATAATTTTCGATAGTACACCAGATATATCGCATATTGATCAGATGTCTCAGGTAATTCGCTATGTGTCGATTAAAGATGGTAATGTAGAGGTGAAGGAATCCTTCGTTGATTTTATTAAATTAGAGGGGAAGACTGCTGAGGCAGTTACTGATCTCATTGTCACTAAGCTCCGTGAGGATGGGCTGGATATCCAGAATTGTTATGGTCAAGGGTATGACAATGCTGCTACGATGGCAGGTATTCATCTTGGAGTTCAACGCAGAATTCTTGATGTTAGCAAACACGCTGTTTTCATTCCTTGCAATAACCACTCGCTGAACTTGGCTGGAGTTCATGCCGCGGGACTGAGTCCTAATGCTGTAACTTTCTTTGGAACAATTGAACGAATTTTCGTCTACTTTTCTTCCTCTACTCATCGTTGGGATGTCTTAACAAAACATTCCAAAATCACTGTCAAGCGAGTCTCTGATACGTGGTGGAGTGCTAAGTATGATGCTGTTTCTAGTCTTAGGAAGAACTTGACTCACGTTGTTAGTGCCTTGGAAGAACTGAGTGAAGGGGTCTCCGAAAATCTGGACACAAAGGGCGATGCTGAAGCTCTGTTGACCTCCATCATGTCATACACATTCATTGTGTACTTATTTTTCTGGGATCCAGTGCTGAAAGAAATCAATGATGCTCAGCTATATTTTCAAAGAAAGGGACTTGCTTTGGACCAGTGTGCGTTAAAAATGAACTCTCTATCCGTGCTTTTAACTAATGAACGAGAGGCAGTAGTATCAAACGTTGCAGATGCCGCCGAAGAGTTCTGTAATGAAATGGATATCAGTATAGACCGCAGAGTCAGGAGACGGAGAAGAATGCCTGGAGAGCAAGCTCGTGATGCTGGATTGACCGTGCAAGAGGATGTACGCAGAGAATTTTCTGAAATCATGGATCGTTTATTAGCAGAAATTGAAAAACGCACAGTTTGTCTTAAAAACATGAATGATCGCTTTGAATTTCTGTCTCCTTCGTACCTTTTGAATCAGTCCAAAGATGAAGAAATTAATACCAAGGTCAATAATTTTTCTTCCATCTACAATGACATTAATCCAGGAAGTCGACTGGAAGAAATACAGCGTTTGCGCAGACATTTGCTCAGTTTCGAAAGCATAAGCGTCGACGATGATCCAAAGGACTGGGATATGTTAAAACTACTTCAGTGGATCGTTAAATGGGATCTAGTGGAATCTTTGCCTCATATAACAATTGCCCTCCGGATCTGTCTAACTACATGCATGTCCGTGGCAAGTTGCGAACGAAGTTTCTCGAAACTGAAACTTATAAAAACTTACCTCAGGTCAACTATAAGTCAATCTAGACTGAGCAATTTGGCGATTATTTCAATTGAACGCGAAGTTGCCGAGACCATGGACATAGAAAAAATCATTCATGAATTTTCTGTTATGAAAGTCCGAAAATTTAACTAGGCATTATACATTATATAGTTATTGTTAAAATTATGTAGTATATTATGTACGGTACATTATGTAGTATCGTTAAAATTGAAGTTGCTTTATTTAAGTTTTTCTTCCAATAAAAGTTGTTTAGAAGTGTATTTTTTTTTAAAGGAATTGTTTTTAAAATTGAAAATTGTTGCAGGGGGGTGGGGGGCGTTGGCATTTTCGCCCCGAGCGGCAAAAAGTATTGGTACGCCTCTGATACAGGGTGATTCAGCAAAGAGTACATTAAATTGGAGGATGAAATCCTTGGATAATTCTAAACCACAATGTCATGGTAAAATGTCATATTCTGCATAGTTTCCATGTTACAATACATTTAAGATGTTGTATTAATCAGAGTGAATATGAAGTGAAACCCCCGTGGGTTTTTTTAATCATTTATTCACAGATCTCTTCAGTGTGACTCCTCTTTGTTACAACATAAAGGAAATGTTCAAAGTTGCCCCCTTCTGCCTCAATGGAGGCCTGTACACGTCGTACCATTGAATGTCTGACGCATTCCAGAATGCCTGGACTATGTTTAATTTGCTCACACCTGTCACGAACACGTGGCCATAATTCCTCTCTTGTTTTACCCCCCTAGGGAGGGGGAGGAGGAGTGGAGGTAATGTGGTCTGGCTGGTGTGTGCCCCAGACCACTCCCATCATTGCCACAGGACGGGGAGGACCCATATCACCATCCTCTGTGTGGGAGGATGTGTCGTATTACAGGTTTTTACTGATTTGATTGCCAAATTTGTAGATCATACAATTATTCCTGAATTGGCTATTGTTTAAATGTTATGCCAAGCTGTACTGAAGTGATAAGGTAATGTTGTGGTATTTCCTAGCATCGTAACTGCACCTCGTAATTGTATCTATTACTATCTGTTATCTTACTTCTGTAGGTCACGGTCAGGTGCCGTATCAGAGTGCACTACAACATGGAGCAGTACACAGATGGTGAATATGCTGATATGCACCTTGTGTTAGGGGCAGCAGGTGGAAATGCTGCACAGGCTGTACGACTGTATGAAGAACTGTATCCAAACCGAAGGCTGCCAAACCCCAGAACATTCATCGCTGTTGATCGGAGGCTGAGGGAAAGGGGAGCTTTCCGTCGATTTACAGCAGATATTGGAGGACATAACCGACACAGGGACGCCACAAACGAGCAAATTCTGAACCTGGTAGATGATCCATCTACTAGTACACGAACAATTGGAGCTGTTGTGCATGTGCCACAGTCAGCCGTTTGGAGGTGCCTGCATAGAAACCTCCTGTACCCATATCATCATCAGAAGGTCCAAGGGCTGGATCCTGACTACTATCCACGACGGATCGAATTCTGTCAGTGGTTTTTACACCATGTTGTTGATCCTCGGTTCGCTAGTAATGTTTTATTCACAGATGAGGCAACATTCGCAAGAGATGGTACTTTTAACACTCACAACATGCATACATGGGCGGAGGATAACCCTCACTCAACAGTACGTAGAGCACACCAGGTGAGGTTTTCAATAAACGTATGGGCTGGCATTATTGGAGATAACATTATCGGCCCTTATCTGTACCACAGTGGCTGACCGGAGACATCTACAGGCATTTCTTCGAGGAGACGCTGCCAGTGCTACTGGAAGATGTGCCACTGCAAGTACGACGTCGCATGTGGTTCATGCATGATGGTGCAACTGCCCATTTTGCCCGAGTATCAAGGGAATATCTGGATACTGTTTATCCCAACAGGTGGATAGGGCGTGGTGGCCCTGTTCCCTGGCCACCCCGCTCTCCAGATCTTAACCCTTTGAATTTCTACCTGTGGGGCCATTTAAAGACGTTGGTGTATGATACAGAGGTTCAAACAAGAGAGGAATTATGACCACGTGTTCGTGACAGGTGCGAGCAAATTAAACATAGTCCAGGCATTCTGGAACGCGTCAGACATTCAATGGTACGACGTGTACAGGCCTGCATTGAGGCAGAAGGGGGCAACTTTGAACATTTCCTTTAGGTTGGAACAAAGAGGGGTCACACTGTAGAGATCTGTGAATAAATTATTACAAAAACCTACGGGGGGTTTCACTTCATATTCACTCTGATTAATACAACATCTTAAATGTATTGTAACATGGAAACTATGCAGAATCTGACATTTTACCATAGAGACATTGTGGTTTAGAATTATCTAAGGATTTCATCCTCCAATTTAGTGTACTCTTTGCTGAATCACCCTGTGTATATATATAAGAGAGAGAGAGCGCGAGAGAGAGAGCGACAGAGATATGTACCTATATAGGGTCACCTTTGCTTTCGATGGCTTCGGCCCGAATTGTTCATCCTGGCGAAGGCCAAACCTTTCACTCCACCTTAGACCTATTTTTAAACGGGGATATATATATAAGAGATAAAGAGAGCGAGATAGAGAGAGAGAGATTTGTACATATATAGGCTCACCAGTGCTTTCAATGGCTTCGGCCCGAATTGTTCATTCTGGCGAGGGCCAAACTTTTCACCCCGCCCTAGACCCACGGTTTAACGTGGATATATATATATATATATATATATATATATATATATATATATATATATATATAAGAGAGAGAGCGCGCGCGAGAGAGAGAGGGAGAGGGATCCCTGCTAGAGCACCCTGGTTACCCACTTATCTACCAATCGTGGAAGGATGTTTACACTCCACCTTAGACCTACAGTTTAACACGGATCATTAGGACACCCTGGTTTCCCATTTATCTACCAACCGTGGAAGGACGCGCCGCCAACGGGTCTCGAACCCGGCACATATAATCGCGCATATAGTTGTGTGGCGTAATATTTTATGGCCGTATAGGCGGGTGTGTAAGTGCCCAAACGAAGTATACACTGTGCCAACTGGCTGATAATGCCTGGAGGCACTGGCTGATTAATCCAACAGGCTGATTAGGGTCTATAAGACAGCGGGCGCTCGGCTGAAGTCTTAATATTTATATTACATGTGAAAAAAAAGATCTGTCCTTTCTTCTACTACTTCTTTCACCACCTTTCTCTACAAAAAAAAAAAAAAAAAATGGTGTCAATAATCCAGCAGGGTTGAAAGCACCTTAAACAGAAAAAAACAAACAATATACGCTTGGCTCCTACCAGGCGAACACCTCTCTTCCTCTCTCTCCTTCTCCTCTTTCTCTCTCGGGGGATAACTCCGCCTCCAAGTTGCATAACCCCTTGTTGCTCTTGCAACAACCCCCTCCCCCTTTGTGGGATGCCTTGCAACAAGGGGTAGGGCTGGCACTCTTGCAACATTGATCAACGTTTGCGATTGCATTGCACTCTCTCCTTTTGCGCCCATTCTACTGAGCGTTTATGTTACTCTGGATGTATCACGATTCAAATATTTTTAAGAATTTTGGAGAGATGCCCAAACGTTTGCCCAGACTGTATTAACTCGTGTGAATGCTTAGCCATAGAGTAGGATGTACATCGAGAGGTTTAAAAAATGTGAACGAAGTTTCTTTATGTTCATTAACCGTCTGCCCACGAACAACGCTCGAAAGCTTCTTTCATTTCGTTGCAAGGCCCCACTTATTTTGCAAATTCATACTTCACGAGTTGGATACTTTGCTCTTTATAACATGAGACCAGTTGACAAATGATTCCCGAGGAAAAAGGACACTTCGTTAATAGTCGAGAGATCATTTCCCGTATATTTTATTTATTTATTTTATTTCAAGGAGAAAATGAAGAGGTTTCTGTATAAACGACTTTTAAAAACTAAAACTAATTCACAGGCCTGCGATGGTTTTGTTGTCCGAAATATTTTATCACTTATATAGTAATTTTTGCAAGCTGATTTCGAAAATAATATTCATTTTTCGTCATCACGTACAGATTTTTCACAAAGTGTCATATTACATATGTCGGTAATTTTCTTTAAAATTGACTCAATTAAATTTTGATTATAAACTACTACCTATAAATGCTTCCACATCAGAAGTGACGTCATAGCGTCTTCTAGAACATTCGAGAAACGCACCGCTAGTATATAATTAATTGACAAGCCACGAGATGAATCAGTCTGTCTAGTGCGTGTGAGGATATAGTTTTTTATTAGTCAAAGGTGCGCGGTGACTATATTTCTCTTGAAATTTGTTTATTTGTCGCTATGGCAACCAGAGGGTGTGTAAATAGCCCAAACATTTTCTGTTAGATTTGTGAAAAATTTACTGTGGAAAAAACAAAGGCGAGATATTACAGACTTCGGCAAGAAAGCATACGATGCATACTTCGGAATGAAACTTGGGGATCAAGAAAAATTATGGGCTCCACATAAAGTTTGCAGTGTTTGTGTTCAACAACTTAGACTGGAGTAAAGGTAAAAAGGATTCTTTACCTTTTGGGATTCCAATGGTCTGGCGTGAGCCTAGAAATCACAGCAATGACTGCTATTTTTGTTCATGTAACGTGCAAGGCTACAATACTAAAAATAAAAAGGAATTTTCTTATCCAAACTTTCTGTCTGCTATAAGACCTGTTGCTCATGGACTTGGTATACCTGTAAATACTAAACAAAATACTCTTGATGTAACTTCATCTGATTCGGTGTCTGATGACGATGGAAACGATGATATTAATTGTTTTCAAACCGAAACATCTGGTGAACCCCAATTGCTTACACAAAGTGAACTTAATGATTTGATAAGAGATTTGTGTCTCCCGAAGGATTCTTCAGAGATTTTGGGACCCAGACTTCGTGCAAAGAACTTGCTTTCTCCCGGGACGTCATTTTACTGGTACACAAATCGAGAAAAAGAATTCATCCAATATTTTTCTCAAGAAAATTCACTTGTATATTGCAACAATGTTTCGAAACTAATACTTAAGCTGGGCGATGCTATCTATGAACCAAATGAGTGGAGACTTTTCATTGATTCCTCCAAAAGAAGTCTAAAAGGCGTCCTCCTTCACAAAGGTAACTTGTATGCATCCGTTCCCGTGTCTCATTCGGCTCACTTGAAGGAAACGTACGAAAATCTTGAGCTTCTTCTAGCTAAGGTTAAATACAACGAACATGGTTGGCTACTTTGTGAAGACTTAAAAGTGATTTTTCTGTTGTTAGGTCAACAACCAGGTTATACGAAGTTTCCATGTTTTTTGTGTGAATGGGATAGCCGAGCAAGAACTCAGAGCTGGATAGAAAAGGAAGGGCCACGCAGAGTCAGCCTGACACCTGGTTCTAAAAACATTCAACGTAAAAGTTTGGTTGACACGAAGAAAGTCCTTTTACCTCCGCTCCACATAAAATTGGGCTTGATGAAGCAATTTGTTAGGGCCTTAGACGAAGATGGAGATTGTTTTAAGTATCTGTGTGGTAAATTCCCAACTCTTTCGGAAGCAAAATTAAAAGAATATTTTTCGTTGGTCCCCAGATTAGAAAACTGACTTTGGATGAACACTTTGAAAGAACAATGAACAATCTTGAAAAAGAAGCGTGGATTGCTTTTAAGGATGTTATCAGCAAATTTTTGGGGAACAACAAGGACCCAAATTACCAAAACATTGTGAACAACATGCTAAATAAGTTCAAAGAGTTGGGTTGTAATATGAGTTTAAAATTACATTTCTTACATTCACACTTGGATTACTTCCTTGAGAATCTCGGAGCATTCAGCGAAGAACAAGGAGAACGGTTTCACCAAGACATCAAAGAAATGGAGAAGAGATATCAGGGAAGGTGGGACATCAGCATGATGGCTGATTACTGCTGGATGTTGAAGCGGGATACTCCAGAATTATTACATAAAAGAAAAGGAACAGCGCGTACATTCGACTAAAAGGCATAGATCTCACAAGAAAACTCAGGACAAATAAAGATGAATATGTAATTGACGTTAATAGTCTTCTTTCTTTTTAAAGTTGTTTGCATTTGTAATTAGTATAACAAAGCGAAATAGGTACTACAGATGGAACCCGGTTTTAAAAAAACCGGTTTTTAACCGGTGATAAAAATTTTTAATCATCACCGAAACCGACGATAAGAACCGGTTTTCACATTTTTGCGCAAGTCTCCGATCACTTTGTATTGGTCTATTTTCTATGAAACAAACGTTTTCAAACGTTTAAAAACAGTAATTACGTTTTGCATCGTTTCGTATCGTTTTTTGTTTGTTTATAAGTGTAAATAATTGATGCTTCAGTCTTGAATGTTATGTGGATGATTGCACATTGATCAGTTAAGATTCTAAGATTTAATACTCCATCATGTCAAAGAAATCAAATGCTTGGTATCATTTCACTCGTAAGAATAAAGAAAAAGCAGAGTGAATAACATGTCACAAAGTTTTAAAGTGTTGTGGAGGTTCTATTTCAAGTTTATCATCCCACATGAAAAATCTTCATGGCATAAACATCGACCAGATTAATCAGCCATTGAAGAAACAAAGAACAGTGGAAGAGTTTGTGCAAAAAAAGGCCACAGAAGAGGAAATTTCGAAACTTGCGTGTGTAGATGGACTGAGTTTCCAATCAATTGCTAAAAGTGAATTCATTCAAGAAAGCCTAAGAAAGATAAAATACGACAAGCCTCATCCAACTTCCCATAATGGTGTCAGAAAAATGGTGCTTAGTTTTTATAAGAAAAAGAAACATGAATTGGTCAACTACTTCAAGAATCAGGTGAGACAAAGAATCCGCTATTCATTAACTATGGATGAGTGTACATCTTTGCAAAACCAAAGATATATTGATATTAATGTTCATGATGAAAATCAACATTGGTCTCTTGGTCTCATGAAAATAAATGGTTCTCTCGATAGCACCAAAACTATTGCAATCGTTAGGAAAAGATTGGAAGACTTTGGCTTGGACCTAGATAAGCATATCGTGGGTTGCACCACCGACGGTGCCTCAGTAATGGTCAAATTTGGAAGAGAAATAGTACCTGATCACCAGCAATGTATTGCACAATGCACATGCTATACATGAAGCTATACATGAAGCCATCGAAGAAGATGAACACTCTGCACATGAGTTAAGCGAAGATGAGTGTGAAATTTTATGCACTGATACAATTTTTGAGTCAGACATAGATGACGTAGTTGTCCTTCCAAAACTTCGAGAAGATTACTTAAAAGTAATAAATAAGGTGAGAAAAATCTGCCGCATATTTCGAAAGTCTCCTTTGAAAAATGAGAGATTGCAGGATTTTGTCAAAGATGAATTTAATGAAAAGGAAATGAAGCTTATCCTTGAGTGTAGAACGAGGTGGAACAGTCTTTTAGCCATGATAGAAAGATTTTTGAAACTCAAAATTTACATTCCAAAGGCCCTCAGAGTGATACGCTCAACAGAGACGATTTCAGATAAAGAATGGAATGATCTAAAGAGCCTCTTTGACACGCTTCGTCCACTGGAAATTGTTTTGAAGGGACTCTGTTCCGAAGATGCAAATTTCTTCAAAGCTGAATCTTCCATGAAGTTCATTTTGGATAAATTTGAAAGCAAAAACAATTCTTTAGCTTTTGAGCTACGTCAGTGTCTCATTGATCGCTACTCATCGAGAAGACAAAAAGAAGCTGTCGCCTTGCTGAGTTTTCTCCACAATCCCGAGGTCTTGAAAAATGAATCATCAGCACCGTTCCTCTTTCCTTCAAGACAAGCACTTAAGAAGTATGCGGATCATATATTTAAGAGGCTTTTTCCAGAAGCTTGCCAGATTTCAGAAACAGACGACCAAGTCCAATCAATTGCTTCGAAACTCGAAGATTCACAATGCAGCTTAGGTCATGAAGTAAATGATGACGATCAACTTATGAACGAGTACATGTATGAGATGAACAAACTGAAAATAAAACCCAAGAAAGATTCTTCTGAGACCTTTGACGTAAACAATGAATTCAAATATTTTGAAGCTACTTTGAATAGAAGCGAAAATTTGGATCGAATGTACGAGGCGTTGCTTACAATAAAAGCCACCAGCGTAGAGTCCAAGAGAGTGTTTTCAGCTGCTGGTTTATTCGTCACAAAGATTCGATCAAGAATGTCAGATCAGACACTTAATGCTCTTTGTTTTCTCAAGTGTTATTTCAAAAATCAAGTTCGATAATAAACTATTTAATTCAAATGTTGCACATACTTTATTGAATCAATTAAAACCTCATTTCTGTTTAATATTTTGATCATTTACCTCCCTAAAAAGCATACAGAATCCCATCAGTGAGAACCGGTAAAAACCGGCTTTAAGAATATAGCGACGATGAAAACCGGTTTTACACTTTTCGGTTATTTTCCATCCCTGATAGGTACCTAATGTAAATTGAAATAAATAATATTTATTTATGTTGTTGTTTTTTCCCTTCCAGTTTTCAGAAAATCCTTACGTGATAGAAAAAAATGGACATCTTATTCGAAATCAGCGTAGTTGAATTATATAAAATCAGTTATTAGTAAGAAAACAACTCTTACAAAGTTCTCATTCGCAGGCCTGTGTAATGGTACAGAAATGATGAGGGAAAAAAGTTCCATCTTAGTTCGCTTTTATTTTTTAAATATCAAAACTTTTTACGAAAAATACTTTTGATTTTCAGAGAAATCCAAACGAATATTGCATATTTTTTTTTAATCTTCGTAATCCCACCTCCTCTCCATCTTTCCTCATCCATTCACGTATGGAAAAATGTCAGTTTCTGATGCGTACGGTATAAATTTATTATGTATTTGTTACATTAAATTTTTGTTAATGCTCACTCGAAGGGCCGAAAGGATTCACCCCTTCCCTCTCGAAACGAATCTATTTAAGACATTAGGTAACAAATTTTGTGGCCACGCCGTAACACTACTTCTCGCTAAACAAAAACCCGAAAACAAAAATGTTTACGTTAATATGAGTTTAAATTTCTATAGTGGAAAATAAATAAAGTTTACAAGAATTTAAACAAATATCTGCGATAAATATAGGAAGAAACAAACAATAATTTTAGGAAATAAAGTGGTTTTGCAGACCATAAATCCATTTGGTTTTTTTCCAGAATGTCCTTTCTACAGGGTGTCCCTTAAGTTCGGTTTCATAGGAAAATTTATTTTAAATTAAATTTACAAAAGTAATACATTAAAACTAAAACAAATGTTCAAATTGACGTCTCGTTTTGGAACCTTTTTTTTTTTTTTTGGTGCGGGTAGAATAACACGCAGTGGCTAGTATGGAAGCGAGTTACGCTCTTCGGGTAAAGGCCTCTGCCTTTTCCTCAAGAGTGTAACTTACTTCCATATTTATTTAAAATACATTTTCCTATGAGACAGGACTTATGGAACACCCTGTATATCCTATTTTGGAACAACTGTAATGAAAAATCGTTTTAGGAATAACATAATAATTCGATTATTATAAAGTGTAAAATGGGTATTTAGGAGATTTTTGAGGAATTTAAACTGTGTAAAAGATTGAAAAAGAAGACTGACGAATAAACTCTCTCTCTCTCTCTCTCTCTCTCTCTCTCTCTCTCTCTCTCTCTTTTTCCTTTTCTTTTTTTCCGTAAATAATGTTAAAAGATTTAAGCGGAGTTGAAATAACTCGGGAACGATCCAAAAATAGTGAAATGCCTAAAAAGCAATACAAATAAGAGGATTAAGTTAATTACAATAATTAAAAATTAAATATTAATTTATTAAAAACTTACAAATACACATAATATAATAAATTACATTATATCAAAAGTCATACAAATACCAAAACAGCAATGATTATTATTATAATAATAATAATAATAATAATAAAAATTATAATATAAAGAAATTCTTGAGCAATTATTTTCAAATAAGGTCAGGTAGTACAGACAGACACCGTACTCAAAACTGTCTGTTCTTATTTAAATATTGTACAGGGAAACATATATATATATATATATATATATATATATATATATATATATATATATATATATATATTAACCTTACTTAACCTTGGTTTTGCTTTCGCCCGAATTGTTCATTCTCACGAAGATCAAACTCGTTCCTCCTCCACCTTGGACCTACAACTTAACGTGGAATCTGAACCACGACCCACCAACTGGTACAAACAGCAAAGGGCTCAAGGGCTGCCGGTCCGAGGTCCAGAGCTCCAGTCAGCTGGATTAAGGTTTTCAGAAAAATTAAATATTGAAAATTTTCATGCTAACACTGGCTGGGTGACTAGGTTTTGTGCCCGGCACAATATCACGGACCGTAAGATTGTCGGCGAAAGATGCAGTGCTGATACCGCCAGTGTTGCTCCCTTCGTACAAGAGATGAAGGTGCTGAGGATAGAAACGAATCTGCAGGACTTCCAAATCTACAATGGTGATGAGACGGGCCTCTTTTGGAAGGCATTGCCGAGCAACACGCGGGCAGCGAGAGCAGAGGCAAGTGTCCCCGGGCACAAAATGAGCAAGCGTCGTGTGTCTGTCCTGCTGTGTGCCAATGCTGATGGTACCCACTGCCTGAAGCCAATGGTTGTTGGAGCTGTGAAGAGGCCAATGGCATTACACCCCCTCATGAACAGTCTCCCTGTGTCCTATGAGGGCAACAAGAAAGCTTGGTTCACGAGGGAGATTACCAAGCACTGGTTCGACAACTGCTTTGTCCCAGCTGTCCGGTCTTTCCAGGTGAAGGAAAAGGGAGTGAATTATAGAGAAGTTAAGGCCCTGTTGCTCTTGGACAATGCTCCTGCGCATCCTTCTGCTGATGTGTTGTGCTCCAGTGATGGGAAGATAAGGGTCAAGTATTTGCCGCCGAACACCACTTCACTAATCCAACTATGGACCAGGGGATAAGCAACGCTTTCAAAAGGCATTACCGTCGGCTCATGCTTGATGATCTTCTTGTTGTGGAGCTTCCCCCGGCAGAAGACGTGCCAGATACAAGAGGAGAAAGAAGTCTGCAGGCCTACAAGAACTACAACTTTTATGATGTAGTGCACAATGTAAAAAAAAGCATGGGATACGGTGAGTGTTCGAACCCTGGTCCATGGCTGGAATGCCTTGTTTGGTCACAACCATCAAACCCAGCTGCAAGAGAAGACAGCAGACTTCGAGGGATTGACGGTAGAGGAATGCAGAACGGTCTTCCGCAATGCTGGTGAGGACGATGTACAGCAAGAGGACATCGAGGAGTGGCTGGAGATTGATGGCGGAGACCCCGGGTACCACATCCAATCTGAAGACGAGATTGCTGCAGAAGTTTCTTTGGCCTCAAGTCCCTTAGAAACAAGCTTGGAAGAAGAAGAAGAAGAAGAAGAGACATCTACAACTCCATCGATGAAGCTGTCTGAGGTGCGAAATAATCTTGATGCGCTCCTTAACTTTCTGAACACCACCAAGCATTAAGACCTGCAGCCCTTCTATGACCATCTGAGGAAGATGAGAACCAGGGTCGTCAAGAAACAACAAGCCATGTGTGCCCCGATCCAGACTAAGATTGATGATTTCTTCAAGCCTCCTGCCCCTCAAAGACGAAGATCTGACAGCCATTCTTTTCTTGATGTTCCACTACCCTCAACATCAGGATTGTCATCAACCCCTTCATCTTCGCCAGCTCCAACCCTCAGCTTTTCTCGCAGTGCTTCCACTACCCAAGAGCCAGTCACCCAAGAGGTACCCGCCGTGCTTCTGGAGGGTGATGTTGAGACAGAGTAATTCACCCCATCAAGCCTGGCACAGGTTTGGGGGTCATACCTGTGTCAGGCCACCTACAACAAACACCATAACCCCCAAATTTTAAAGTAAGCCATGTCTACTTTTTTTGTCTAGGGAATTCTTCCTAAGCACTATGCGTAATTTTTTGCAATGCCTGAAATTTTGTACAATTTAAGGGAATTTTCGATTTAAGGGAATATTCGATTCAAGGGAATGAGGTGGCTGGAATTAGTTCGTTAAGTTGAGGATTTACTGTGTATATATATATATATATATATGTGTGTGTGTGTGTGTGTGTGTGTGTGTGTGTGTGTATACAGGGTGTTTGAAAACTTTCTGTACAAATTGTAATGGGGGATAGGCAACACCAAGACAAACCCTTTTCGTCTATAAGTGTATGTCCGCTGATGTCACCATTCGGCGTGAGAGGGCGCTGCTGCAATTGGCTAAAAGGTGAAGTGGGCTAGACTCGTGTTTGTCGCGGGCATTCTTAAATCGGACGTAGTACGCGTAACATGGAGCGCTTCACGACTGCTGAGATGGCTGACATGCATATGGTGTATGGGGCTGCCAATGGAAACGGAAGAGCTGCTGTGAGGTTGTACCGACAGCGCTTCCCAAACAGACGTGTGCCAAACCACCAAACGTTTGCGCATTTGCATCGGCGACTGCGAGAAACTGGAACATTCCATGCAAACATGCATGACACTGGTCGGGAGAGAAACGTGCGCACTCCTGACATGGAAGAAGAAATCCTACGGCGATTTGAGGACAATCCAAGCGCAAGCACGCGAGGTGTTGCACGTATACGGGCCCACCCCGGCCTATCCATCGGTCCCCAAAAGTGGCGTTCAGATAATCCCGCACATCGTTGCTGGAGTGTGCTGGGGCCCCGTCGTATTGAAACCACATTCGCCTACGAATAGCCACGGGAACATCTTCCAGCAGTTCCGGCAACGTTTCTTCAAGAAATATCCGATAAACCCGCCCGTCGAGTCGGGCAGGCAGCAGGTACGGCCCAATCAACTTGCCATGGACGATACCCGCCCAGACATTGACGGCGAACCGTTCTTGATGAGCATGCACCCGTGTAGCATGTGGATTTGCGTGCGCCCACACGTGAGAATTGTGCATGTTAAACACACCCTCACGTGTGAAACAGGCCTCATCTGAGAACAGCACATAAGCCGGAAAATTAGGCTGCACCGCTGTCTGCTGCAGAAACCAGCGTGCGAATTCCACACGAAGAGGGTAATCCCGAGGTTGTAATGCCTGGACTCTCTGACGATGAAACGGATGTAACTGCTGCTCGTGCAACACTCTCCAGATCAGGTCGTGGTTCACACCGAGGATACGTGCAACACCTCGCGTGCTTGCGCTTGGATTGTCCTCAAATCGCCGTAGGATTTCTTCTTCCATGTCAAGAGTGCGCACGTTTCTCTCCCGACCAGTGCCATGCATGTTTGCATGGAATGTTCCAGTTTCTCGCAGTCGCCGATGCAAATGCGCAAACGTTTGGTGGTTTGGCACACGTCTGTTTGGGAAGCGCTGTCGGTACAACCTCACAGCAGCTCTTCCGTTTCCATTGGCAGCCCCATACACCATATGCATGTCAGCCATCTCAGCAGTCGTGAAGCGCTCCATGTTACGCGTACTACGTCCGATTTAAGAATGCCCGCGGCAAGCGCGAGTCTAGCCCACTTCACCTTTTAGCCAATTGCAGCGGCGCCCTCTCGCGCCGAATGGTGACGTCAGCGGACATACACTTATAGACGAAAAGGGTTTGTCTTGGTGTTGCCTATCCCCCATTACAATTTGTACAGAAAGTTTTCAAACACCCTGTATGTATATATATATATATATGTGTGTGTGTGTGTGTGTGTGTGTGTGTGTGTGTGTAAAATCATCTTTTTCGCTTTCCCTTATCTATATTATCATTTTGTATTCATTTCGGAAATTACACAGAAAACATTAAAATAGCAAAGAAATTTGGTATACATAAAGTGGAATGCAAATTAGATTTGATATATATAATATATATATATATATATATATATAATATATATATAAACTTTATTTCCTAATTCAGACATCAAAAAAATTCTATTATTATTATTATTATTGTTATTGTTGTTGTTGTTGTTATTATTATTTTTTTCAAGTTATGAAGAGCAGCCTACTGATTCTATCTTTTCTCGTATAATTGGAAATGAAGTACTTCGTGCTTGTTATAATCGAGATAAAAATCCTGTTATAATATAATAATAATAATAATAATAATAATAATTTCATTGTTCTCTGATAAATCTAGAAAGCATACAATAAGTGTACAGAGAATAGCATCGTCCTCGGCAAAAAAGCAATATATATATAATATATATATATATATATATATATATATATATATATATATTAATATATATATATATATATATATATATATATATATATATATATACTGTATATATATATATATATATATATATATATATATATATATATATATATATATATATATATATATATATATAAAATAAAAGGTTTGGTATTTTATAGAAATATTAAATGTTGATTGATGTACATATAGAATGTGTCTCTATCTATACAGTATATAACTAATATAATACTTCAGTAATGACTTCAATAAATAAAAGACTAAAGTAGCATGCAACCAAATATATATATATATATTAGGGCCCTGCGAAGCTTCGAGATTCGATTTGATTTCGAATCGGAAGAGAGGATTCGATTTGATTCGTTTGCTTGGGCTCTGATTCGATATTTTCGAATCTCCATTAAGTCCGGTAAACAACATCAGTGATGCTGTCTTGAAGAACATTTTCGTAAATAAACACTTTTCTTTTTACTTAGATTATAATTCAATTTATATACTGAGACCAATCTCTTGGGCAATAACACTTTTATCATACTTTAATACCATTGTTCCTCCACATGATCAAATACTTAATACATTTTTTTCAGAAGGATTTACTTTGTCCTTTGTTCTCAACAAGATTTAATTAATTTTATGTTTATTACTAATTGTGTGTAGAAAAACTCTAATCTATGTGTGTGCAGTTGATTCGATTCGAGATTCGATTCGATTTGAATTGTTTCGATGATTTGATTCGGATTTGATTCGAAAAAAAATTGATTCGCATGGGCCCTAATATATATATATATATATATATATATATATATATATATATGCATATATAACTGCAATGACCGCGCAGTATATAAATGAAGAGAAACGACATAAGTGTTAAGGAACGTTTCTGCACACGAGGAGAGATAACGAATAAATGAAAAATGAGGCGAACCGCCCGGGAATCGAACCCAGGGCCTTCCAATTGCCGGTTGGACGCGCTACCATTATGCTACGGACCTCACTTAATCACAAATCGAAATTCTCCCACATAGGGCAGAAACCAATGCCCTGAGAGGGCACCCTCGCAAATCGTGAATATGCGCATATAACTGCAATGACCGCGCAGTATATAAATGAATAGAAACGACATAAGTGTTAAGGAACGTTTCTGCACACGAGGAGGAGAGATAACGAATAAATGAAAAATGAGGCGAACCGCCCGGGAATCGAACCCAGGGCCTTCCAATTGCCGGTTGGACGCGCTACCATTATGCGCGGTCATTGCAGTTATATGCGCATATTCACGATTTGCGAGGGTGCCCTCTCAGGGCATTGGTTTCTGCCCTATGTGGGAGAATTTCGATTTGTGATTAAGTGAGGTCCGTAGCATAATGGTAGCGCGTCCAACCGGCAATTGGAAGGCCCTGGGTTCGATTCCCGGGCGGTTCGCCTCATTTTTCATTTATTCGTTATCTCTCCTCCTCGTGTGCAGAAACGTTCCTTAACACTTATGTCGTTTCTATTCATATATATAATATATATATATCCAAAACTGTAAAAATGACAGCAATAAAATTTGAAAAGTATAAACAGATTTAATGATGTAATAGAGATGCATGTTTTTTTTTTTTTTTTTTTGGCACAAACATTACATTGGATTGGATTGAAGACTTTTTCCCCACCTAAATTCTGAATTGTTATTAACTTTCTTATTAACATGAAATAACAGTAAATTAAGAGTTAATCGCAATTATTATTCGTTCGGTTTTTGTTTTTTTTAAGTATTGTTTTTAATATTTTTTAAATATTGTATGTTAAAACAACCGTAAAACATGGATGATTGACTATTTGCCAACCGTTTTAAAGGGTAATTTCAACCATGCATTAATTACGCCAACCATGTTTATATTTTCAGGTAACAAATTTAAAGGGATAAGTTAAGGATGAGAATTTGTTTAAAAATAATTTTTTTTTATTTTTTAAATCAAGTATTTTCTGCGAGTTCGATTCAGACTCGGATAAATGTTATTTTTTTTTTAGATTTAAAGAGAAATGAAAGTAAAAGTAGTTGTGCTCTATAGTCTATACCGAACATATTAAAAAAAAAAAAAAACATTTTCCCATTAATTTTCTTATTTCGAAACGTTCATACTTTGACTTCGCTTCAGGACAAGATATTCTAAAAACAAATCAGTCTCCGACATTTTTCAAAGACCTACTACAACAGATCATTTCTAAACGAAAAAAAAACACCATATCTATATACTATATACGTTTTTGCACAATAAAAATTATTTTAAGTTTATTTATAACAGAAGCGAATACATAATAAATTCATTAGTTTCATTTACAAATAGAAGATGTGATAAAAAAGAAAAAGAAAATATAAATAAATCAAAGTGAAGCAATAATAGTGTTACTTGAAACACGTAAATCATATCTTGCGAGGTATATTTAAATTCGAATGAATGAGCCGACAGCCGACAGTACGATGATAAATAAATTCTGACGTACATACCTTGAATACAGAGTTGCCACCTTTTGTTAAAGCCATTCCCGGATACCTAGCACCAAAATGGTATGCTCTACTAGTCGTAAATTTTAATTGAAATAAACTAATTATATTTCAGTAGATACAATAAAGTAAACTCTACAGAATTAATACTATAAAAAGTTGGTAATCACTGAGAAAAAATTACGGAGTACAGAAAAGAAGGTGCAACTCCTACTTCAAAATCCACGACAAATTTTGACTTCATCAGGGAAAAAAATGAAGGCCGAACTAGGCCAGGTCCGATTGTAAATTATTTTATAAGTCCTGAACCTGTTCCGTGCATTTCTCTTCTTCCCAGAAAACTTGTGGCCAAATATTTTCCCGTTTTAAAAACCCTAAAAATCTGGAGAATTTCTGTTTTTATTTTCTGAAAATCCAATTCTCGGACATAACACGCCCGGGTCTGGGGCTCAGCCGAACTCCGAACAAAGAACCGGACTGTCTAGGTGAAAACCGGACAAGTGGCAACCCTACATATGTATATCTTACACTTAAGTAATTTTCTCACATGCGTAACTGTCCTATCCTTGAGTACACACGTGTAACACATCCGTAACAAACAAGAAGACACTTCATGACTGGTCGAATCGCCCAAGTCGCCCAACGCGTTCTTTCGTTTTGAAAAGGAAAATATCAAGACTGTAGATGTTGTCGGTTGCATTCAACAAAATATTCTTAATGTCGAAGATGATTTTTTACTTTAATTATAAGTTTAAAATAAAGACCTTTAATTTAATTATAAAAATGTAATTTGATATACTGTATATTACTATACCACTTTGTAAATTAATATTAATATTTATTTTGATTGTATCTGATAAAGGTAATATATATATATATATATATATATATATATATATATATATATATATATATATATATATATATATATATATACACACTCAATATAAAACAAGCACAAAACAATGTAATTACACAAAGAAATAAAAACAACAAACTAGTTCTATAATACTCTCAATACGGAAATAAAGATTATTGAACAATAGAAACAAATTTTAGAAATATTTTCTTTGTAACATTAAACCATAATGATATTATTGTTATTATTGAGGTACGCTCCTTTCTTTATTAATAATACGTCGTTTTGAACCGCTTTCAAATCCAGCTGAAAGCAAAGACGAAAACGCAATTAGTATCTATAAATTAATGGCTTTTAAATGTAGTGCTTAAATTAGGGATTCTCAACCTTCTTAGGTCGACGTAACCACATTTCGCCACCATGCTTTTCTAAGTATCACTATTAAGAAGGTTGTGCCATCTATCTAAAACCGTAGTGAGGGTACTGTGGTATCTAATCTTAAATTTTCAGCCCTTTCCATAAAGTTATATTTACTCTAATGATATTCATCGACATTAATAAGGAATCCAAATCTTGATTTTTGGCCTTGCTCGTTATCGTTAAATAATCTGAAATGTACAGTATGTGAAAAACAAATTCGATAGCATGAAAACTATACTCTAAAATATGAGACAATGATGCAAATCCTCCGTCCGAAAAATTGCCCGTTATTTGTCAACATTTAACATTACTTTTGAAAACATCATGAATATAATTATAAATTAACAAGCTACGTACTTATAACTTTCTCGTTTATCATCTAAATTTGCACCGCGTACCACAGGTTGGGAATTGTTGGCTTAGGTTATATATAGATATTAGTGGTGGACCGGATGTCAGTTTTTCAACATCTGCGGATGCGGATTTTTAATTTCAATATCCGCGGATGCGGATATTTAGTTAATCTATCAATATAATATAAAATTATGAATATATGACATAATTTTTCAAATTTCGTGATATTACTATTATGGCAGGCAATGCATAAGAATTAAAATTAATATTAATGTTTTCATTATGATAAAAATAATAACTTTCTCAAGAGTTTCAACCACAGAAAATTCAATGAAACAAGTTTCATTCAATTTTCTGTTACCAGCTATTTATATTTTGAGGTTTATATATTTGTTTGTTCATTAATAATTAAAACTTTACATGAAGTGTGCATGACTGGGCCTTATAAGCTACTTTATAAGCTAATTTAATTGTAAATTGCATAATTTATTAGAGGTAATATCCGCATAACATCCGCAGTCAGAAGTGCGGAAGCGGATGCGGATGTTACAAATGATGCGAATGCAGATGCGGATATCCGGTCCACAACTAATATATATATATATATATATATAAGCAAACAACCACAGGGAAAAGGAAACACAAAGTGTTTCCTTTTCCCTGTGGTTGTTTGCTTATTAATAAGGTCACGTGTTATTTTGTGATTTTAGTGCATATATATATTTATTTATTTATTTATTTATTTATATTTACATTAACAAGCATGCCTGACCTCCGTGAGAAATAAGCACACAAAACTCGTGTAAGGTTTTAAGGTAAGTATATTTGGAACATTATGCATGAATGCGCACGATCTTGCAAAATGTAAAATTTCCCGATACAAGAATTCGAACCCAGCACCTCTTGAGAAGAAGGCGAAGGCATTCCCCCCCCCCACTTTACAAGGTAAAAATTAGTATAACCTGGTGTTCTTTCGAGTGCTGAAATATCTACCAGGTTGTACTAACTTTTTCTTGTAGTAGTGTGTTGATAGCTGCCTCGCCGTCTATTCAAGCGGTGCTAGTTTCAAATTTCTATGGGGGGAGCATTTCTGCAATATATATATATATATATATATATGAAAATTATTTCACGAAATTTAAACGTGAAAAATATTTATGATGAATAAAACCACGGAAGGAAAAGAAACAAACTGGTGCTCAAGCGTTTTCGTCTAATGACATCCTCAGGAACACTGAAGTAAAAGGAGAGTTCAAGACAATATATAGGTTACAAAAATATATATACAGTATATATATATATATATATATATATATATATATATATATATATATATATATATATATATATATATATATATATATATATATAGTAAGTATAAAATAAAAATTGTGGGAGGAGCAAACACATTTGTACGGAAAACCAACAATTTTAGCACTTTGCCCGAAATTCAACATAAATTCAAATGGCTTGTTTACAACCAATTTTTTATAGTTATTGTCTGAATGATACATAGGTCACAAAAGAATAAAGAAATGAAAATAAATATAAATTGGAAGCGAAAATAGATAAAAAAAAATTACAAACTGATGCCTAAATGATATATAGGTCATAACCGAAATACATAAAGAAATAAACCCGCGGAAAAAAGCATAAAAAATTGTAAGCGGAGCATACAAATTCAAGTTCAATTGGAAGGTTTACAATCAATTTAATAGATGATGCCAAAATGATATATATGTCACAAAGAAATAAAATAAAGAAATAAACCTATAAAATAAATTGAAACATAAATTATAAGAGAAACAAATTTATAAGGGGAAAAAAAATTACCAAAGGTTTTTATAGTTATTGTCTGAATCATACATAGGTCACAAAAGAATAAAAAAGTACAAATAAATATGAACTGGAAAACAAAATGATGCCTAAATGATATATAAAGAACTATAAGAATATATACGACATAACTTATATAGGATATATATACGACATATATAAGCAATATATAAGGAATATATATATATATATATATACATAAGGGAAAAAATTACAACTGATGCCCCAATGATATATAAAAAAAAATATATAAGAAATACATACATGTACATATACACACACACACATATATATATATATATTATATATAAGAAATATGAATACAACAATAAATTGAAAAATAACATTGTAAGAAAAACAAAAATTTATAAGGAAAAAGAGACAAAACAAACCAAACAAAAATTTTACCAAAGGTTTAGCAGCCTGCCCTTCTTCTTTAAATCCATTCTGAAGGAATTCAGAGCAACGGGATCGAGTTGAAACTGACCTTTACTCATGTTAAAGTTATTTGTAAGTTGAATTATAGCAGACTCAAGAATATTTCCATTAACAATGTTGCTAGAGTGAAACAAAACTGAAGCATTATTCCAATCAATACAAAGAGATAACTCTGACAAATCGACAAAAAGGGCACTGGACAACTGTCCCGTTCTAACCGAATATTGATGCTTTTACACGCGTTTGCAAATCCTTTCCCGTCTGACCTATGTAAAAGGAATCACATTGTTTACACCCAATTTTATAGATAATGCCTAAATTATTGGTAGGGCTATTTTTTACTATGATGTTTTTCACAATATTGTTATATGAAAAAACTACACTGATATCCAACAGTGATATCCAAAAGTTTAAGTACATTAGCAATGCCTAAGAAGCCCGGGAAAAATGGAAGTACTAAAATATTCTTGGACAAGGTGCAAGTGTTATTATTCACACGATAGAAGGTTCGTTTAGCTCGGTGGGCTCTATTACCTGTAAACTCTCCAAATGGCTTGTCAATGTCTTGTTCCCCCCATTCTTGGAACTATCTCTGATTCACATGTAAAAAATTCCATGGATCTTACTGAAAAATTTAATAATGTTCGCACTGATACCAACGATAGATTGATTAATTTTGACGTTTGTTCATTGTTCACAAAAGTGCCGATTGACG
>JAJOZX010001356.1:270000-370000 GCA_023014485.1 Bathynomus jamesi | reverse complement strand
ACTAATGAAGAGCAACACCAAGCATTCCTTCAGACCTGTGCTTACCTGGAAGAGAATGATGATGAACAACTGTTGATTGGAGACCTAATTTCCAAAATGGAGGAATATCTTCAAGGAAGTCAGAGCTCTGTCTACGAACGCAGGCACATGAAGAGAAAGCTTTTAGAACGTTACGGAGACAAGATCATAATATCAGGTGAAAGTGGGAAGGCAGATGTAGTAACACTACGAGAGACAGCTAATGAAATTCTTATAGATTATCACAAAAAGTCGAAAGAATGTGATATAGATATACTGTAGAGCTACAGAAGATTTACCTAGTAGAAGCTGCTGCAAAAATAATCAGAAGTGATATCAAGTCTGTCGACTCGCCTAGAAAAGATGTGTATCCATCTCCAAATGACATCACTGCAGAAAGTGCTCTTGATTACATTCCCAACAGTCTGAAATTGCTATTATCAAAAGCATTTGCGGGACAGGATGCTTCAAGAAAAATAGGTGCAATTGGGCAGAGCATTATGCAAGCAACCCGTCCTAGAGGATTACTATGTCCACTACAGATCGGTTTGTCGGTTCAGCTACACCACAACTTTAGGTCAAGGTACCTTATTGACGTTCTCCATCAGCTGGGTTACTGTTCGTCGTATGCAGAAGTAACAAGATTCGAAAGAAACGCGGCGCTGGCAAGTGGGTCTGGCTCTTTTACTGTTGATGAAAACACTGCAGTCCTTCTAGCAGCAGATAACGTCGATCATGATGTCTGCACTTTGGATGGGAAGAATACCTTTCATGGAATGGGTATGATTGCCGCAATAACTCCGAAGATCAAGATCCACCCTTCTATTCACAGGCGTAATGTTGGTGACAATGACATTAAGAAGATTGCAGCCGTTGACATTAGGGAATATAGACACGCGAGAAGCATGTTGAGGGACATCTCATTCCGCGAACTTCCAGTACCCACTGCCACCATAAGTCGACTTAGTCTTCTCTGGCAGATATCTTCAGCAGAAAGATCAGGTCCAAGTTGGTCCGGAGCAATGCAGGCAATTCACGGTGGATCAAGTGTCTCACATTCAGGTGTGGCGTCGATCACGTTCCTTCCCATCATAGATATGTCGCCAACTGACATGACCTGCATATTTTCGACATTACTATATTTGAGCAAGATAGCACGCGATCAAAAAGTCCCATGCATTATTACCTTTGATCAGCCTTTGTTCTGGAAAGCTTCCCAAATCATCAATGAACAGAGAGATCTGCAGGACATTGTTTTAATGCTGGGATCATTTCACACTCTGATGAATCTTTTGGGAGCAGTCGGTACTCTTATGAATGGTTCAGGATTGTCTGAAGTACTTCAAGAAATATACGGACCAAATGCCGTGCAACACATGATGTCTGGAAAAGCTGTTTCAAGAGCGATACGTGGTCATATGATAGTAGATGCAGCTCTTAGTACCTTACTAGTCGCAGACGTTTTCCCTCGTAATGAAGATGGAACTCCTCATGACCTCCATAAGGAAGCTTGTGACCTGCTCGACGATGTTATGACCGCCAAACAATCAGTTGAGGATGGAATCTTCGAATGCATTGTCTCAGATTGCTACCACTTTGGATGCGAAGAAAACTGACCTACAATCTACTTCGCAAACAAGTCAACTCTGGTTGGAATATCAGCGAATGATCAACATTGCACGTTCCTTGATAACAGCAGACAGAACCGGCTCGTGGGATTTGCACTTGCAAGCTATGCTGGAGACCATCCCCATAATTGCAGCAGCCGGACATCACAATTACCTGAAATCGATATACCTGTACCTGCAGAAAATGTTAAGTTTGCCTTCTGAAAATCCAGCCGTTAACAAAATGTTCCAGGAAGGTAAGTTTGTGGTAAGAAGAAGCGACAGATTATGGGCCGGACTCGGCACAGACCTGGTGATAGAACAAGTACTAATGCGTTCCCTGAAAAGCAGAGGCGGACTGACACGCGGAAGTGGATTTACAGACATCCAAAGGACAACGTGGCTCTTTTCTATGCCTCTCTGTTCCACTTATAACTTAGCAATGCAGGAATACACCAGAGTTTTGTTGGAAAGTAGTGAACAGCACAAGGAAATGAGGGGAAGTAGACAAATCAGGGACAGTAATGACATGAAGAAAGTACTTGAACGTCTGGAATCCTTATCCCCATTCCATTCTACCTCGGGTCTCTGCAACATTGTAACAGGGCTAACTGCTGATCCTGGAGTTAACGTTCATCAATTGCATTCAATCGGTACGAACATTGTCGTAAAAATGATTGGGAAACAAGCCTTTACATATTCTGCCAAAAGATCTGACAAAGTGAAAACACTAGGATCTGCTTCTGCCGTTGTGATCACTGATGCTTCAGATATAGAAGTAGATCCTGCACTACTGTTTCAGAGAATGATGACTGTTGCCACTGGCGGAGACATGAATCTTGAAGATGTCATGTGTTACGAACTGTGTGCATATCCTCCTGCATTGTTCGAATCACGAAGTATCTTGAGGAAACCCGATAAGTCTCAGCTAGCTCATGCAATAATCAAATACACTGACACTTACGCATGGAAGAAGTTCAAGAAATTCAGTGACAGACCAGTACGTATTGGATGGTGGATCTCTACTACATCGTGTTTCCTGGTGTCAAGATGAAACATATGACAGCATCGCCAACTCATATGCCGATTTCACTCTGAAAACATATGGAAAAGCAATCATTGTTTTTGATGGCTACAGCAGCTCTCCTACGATCAAGGACATGACCCACAGAAGACGCAGCACCAAGACAAGCAGAAATGTGAATCTCAGTCCAAGCATGAAGTTTGTTGACCAGAAGGAACACTTCTTGGCTAATGAAAACAACAAGCAAGCATTTATTTCCCTCGTAGGTGAGATGTTGAAGAAGCACGGGTGTACTGTTCACAACGCAGATGGGGATGCTGATGTGGACATCGTTCGTGCAGCAGTTTCCTCATCAGAAAATGCAACTACAACAGTAATAGGGGAAGACACCGACTTGCTGATTCTCCTTCTGTACCATGCCAAGGAGAGTGGTTTCAAATTGTACTATCGCAGCGATATAAGACGGGGACCATCTCCTAATCCTGTGTATGATATTCTCAGCATTCAATCATTGTTAGGCAATGACATCTGCAAGTATCTCCTGTTTGTGCATGCTTTCACGGGCTGTGATAGCACATCCAGAATTTTTTCGATCGGTAAAGCCAAAGCATTCGACACACTGATGAAGGTGGCTGAACTCCGTTCAGTTGCAAATACATTCTGTTCTGATTATTGCCAACACTCTGACATTGAAGCCGCTGGAAGAAAGGCAATGCTTCTGTTGTATGGCTGCAAAACACTTAAATCCACTAACGCACTACGTCATCGAATGTTAGTTGAAAAGGTAGCTACAGCTAAATCTTTTGTTACACCCGAACGTTTGCCACCTACCGATGCGTCCACAAAGTACCACAGCTTTCGCACATACTTTCAAATACTAATCTGGAAGTCTACAGAAGAGAAGATCGATGCAGAACAGTGGGGTTGGTATGTAAAGAATAATTCCTACTACCCTACAGCCTGCGACAAGCCACCAGCTCCAAATTATCTACTCAACATGATCCGCTGCTCCTGCAAGACGAAATGTGCTACTTCAAGATGTGGATGCAAGCGTAATGGAATGCCCTGTTCAGCCGCTTGTGGAGAGTGCCAAATCAGTGGTTGCGATGACAACCCAAGTACCGGTAATCTATCCGATGATAGTGATGAAGAGGATTAATTTCTGTATGTTTGTGACCAGGTATCACTTCTTCTGTAATGAACATAACTTGAAACTGGGAAAAAAAATAATTGTTGTATTATTGATTATAAAAATCTGTAAAAAGCTATATAACATTATATTTGCGTAATAACTGGTTGTGTTGTATATTGTTGAATTATTTAAAACATTACAACTGAAAGAAAAAGCATCAAATGTATCTCTATAAATAAAAGCGTAAATTATATATATTTTTTTTTTCGTAGGAAACATCCAGTCCGCCATTTTGAATTTCATTTTTGGGGGTGTTCCCGGGGTCCAATTTTGTCGGATTTTGGATATGTTATTCGGCAATGGTTCCTGAGCTGGAAACAGTTTAGAAAGCTTCTGAAGCAATTTTGCCCAGGTCTAACTACAAATTGCCTGGACTATATCTCTTATATTGGTACCAGGGATGTAAACTTTGAGTCTCAGGGCTTCCCAAACACCATAATCTAGTCGTGAAAGAGCGTGGCTTCTAGCCGGCCACATATTGGGTTCGATAAAATCCAGTGTTTCGTTCTCAAGGAATGTGACAGTTTGGCGTGCTCTGTGAGCAGGGGTTCCATCTTGTTGGAAAGTATATCTTTTACTCTAGCTAACTGATATGCAACGAATTAGTGGATTTAAGATATACTTTCCAACAAGATGGAGCCCCTGCTCACAGAGCACGCCAAACTGTCACATTCCTTGAGAACGAAAAACCGGATTTTATCGAACCCACTATGTCGCCGGCTAGTAGCCACGATCTTTCATGACTAGATTATGGTGTTTGGGAAGCCCTGAAGTCCAAAGTTTACATCCCTGGTACCAATATAAGAGACATAGATGAACTACGCGAAAGAATTCTGCTCGGCTGGGAGAAGGTGTCTCAACGATATGTAAATAGGTGTATTGATCAGTGACGCCTATATTTGGAGGCCTGCATTAAGCAAGAAGGGGGACACACTGAGCAACTTCTCAATTAAGACGAACAACATGCTTAGGTAAGCATCTATGAAGTTTGGAACCTCTAGTCCCCTTACTTTTTTTAATATGACAGTTTACCTCTAAGGGTCACTTTTTTTTACCCACCCTGTCTATATATATATATATATATATATATATATATATATATATATATATATATATATTGTAAAGATACGCTCTGCGGTGTGATTCATCGTATTTGAACATCAGCTCGAGCTTTCTTTTTAAATATGCAAATGCCACAATTATGCCATTGTGTTTTGATGTTTACAAGTATCGGGAGCTTAAAGGGCACATACAAACCTTTTGGGGTCATTAGATTTTAAAGACACACACACACACACAAACACGTTGATGAATACTTACTTCCTCCGCAAACGACGTAACAACAAATATACAATAAACATTGAAGAGTTGAGATATTATATACGATATGTCAAATAATAAAATATAAATTAATGATTCCGCTGCAATGTAGTGAAAGTTTAACACGATGTACACGAGTGTGTTGAGGATGATGGTTGTCTTTCGGTAGTAAACCCACATCCAGAGCAGTCTTATATTTTCCTGAAGGGAGAAAAACAGGAAATTAGGGTTCAATCACGTCTAACGAATTATTAAGAGAACTTCACTGTTTGCAGGATTTTCTACATTTATCTCTCTCTCTCTCTCTCTCTCTCTCTCTCTCTCTCTCTCTCTCTCTTTCCTGATATAATATATAATATATATATATATATATATATATATATATATATATACAGGGTGATTCAAAAGTCAGGTTACATTGGGCTTTTCTGTTTCTTTGCAGGTAAATGAGTTATGAGATGTTATCGAAGGAGGAGCGCATTGATGTGATATTCCTAGCTGGCTGCACAAGTGCATTGCCGTTAACGGTAGCCATATCGAACATGTGATGTGACTATTCCCCTGTATCATTACATAATACAGTATATCCCTATGTAACCTGACTTTTGAATCACCCTGTGTATATATAAAAAAGCCAAAACTAATGCCTCATGACATCTCAAGTTGTCATTTTTTGAGAGGATATCGTGTGCAGTGGTTAATCCAAATGACCGAAAACACTGTTTAAATAAACTACAATAAAATAAATAATGTCCTTTTTCATGTTAAAAGTAAAAATGTTAAAAATGCATGTTTACATTTTGGTACACTATTTAAATAATTAATAATAATATTTAATTAACGGTAAATGTATTTTTTATTTGTTGCTTTTAAAAACTGTCGTGAACTAAATTTAGTTTTACATCATAAAAGTCCTCCATATTAGTCATGAAACTTCCTCATTTCAGAAATAAAATAAAACTATGCGGCAGCATTTCGCTTTACGAGAATGCTTCCTCAAGTCGTACGTAAATAGGAAAGACCCGTTATGTCACAATGGACTGAACAAAAAAATACTTTTTCTTTTAATTAATTTTAAGTTACTTTAGACTTTTTTTTAATGCAAAAATGTTTCAAAATATTGCGTAAATTATTAAATAATTTTGCATTTAAAGAGTAAAACATTAAATTCTTTTTAAGTAACACACCTATTACACTGGTATGCATATGAAATTTTTTTGTCTGCTGTGAGGGTTTTTTCAACTCATATTATATAATTCGACCATGCTGAATTCGAAAATGACATTGGTTTTCCTCAATCAGGTCAGGTTTTTTCTTTATTGGCCATTTATTATAAGTCCAATTTTATCCCCAAATTTATTGATTTTTTTAGCTTAAACACTGTAGATACGAGTAATATTATAAGAACACTCGTGAAAAATGAAAACATTGTGTGAATAAATACTTTTATTCATACAATGAATATGGAAAAAAGTTTATTGAGGAAGGAATGAAGTTTTTTTGGCTTTCCGTGTGTGTTTTTCTTCGGGCACGTCTCGCTTCAAACACCAGCAATAGTCCGCCAGCATATTGATATCCCAGTTTCCCTGGTACCTCTCTTCCATTATTTTGATATCTTGGTGAAATCGTTCACCTGTTCCTCACTATAATCCCCGCAATTTTCAGGAAAATAGTCCAAGTGGGACCACAAAAAGTTCATTTTTATGGACATGCGCGACCCATGAGCTTTGAAAGCTTCCATCAAGTTTTCGACAACGGACTCGTATTCTGGACTTCTATGCTTGCCAAGAAAATCAGTGACAACTGATTTGAATGCCTGCCAGGCATTCTTCTCAGTTGGAGTCATTGCGTTTTCGAACTGAGTATCCTTGATCAAAGTTCGAATTTGAGGACCATCAAAAACCCCAGCATTTAGTTTAGCATCAGATATATGAGGAAATTTACTCTCGAGATATCGGAATGCTGAACCCTCCTTATTCATTGATTTGATGAAATTTTTCATCAAGCCCAGCTTAATATGAAGTGGTGGGAGCAAAATTTTTGTTGGTGGTACAAGGGGCACTGAAACGACATTATGCGACCCAGGTTCAAAATTCTCTCTGGATGCCCATTCACGCTGTGCATAGTGCTTCTCATCCGCTCGGCTATCCCATTTGCAGAGGAAACATGGGTATTTCGTGTATCCCCTTGCATTCCCAATACAAATGCCACAATCTGAAAAAAAATGAAAATATTTAAAGAATTTAGAGAATTTGTTCTATCAGATAAAAAAAAATCTATGCATTGGACTGTATCACTTCTGTGGGGAAGTTAAGTGTTCTTATACGCTCTCAAATAACCTTTGGAAAAACAACATAGTCAATAGCAATAGTTTACTTATGATATTAGTATTACCTTCAAATCTCCACAGATCCTCCAGTTATGTTGGTCGTATACGAGAGCATCCAGTAAAATTTTCATGTTATCGTAGCTCTCAGTAAGTTGTACGGAATGTGCTACAGGGACTGATGCAACCCTATTCCCAATGTTGAGAAGTACTGCTTTCAAACTTCGTTTAGACGAGTCTATAAATAGCCTCCATTCTGATGCGTTATATGGCAGGCCCAAGGATTCGATTAGCCCCTCAACATTGCAGCTGTACACTAAGGAAGAGGTATTTTCGTGCACTGCAAAAAACTTGCGGAATTCTTCCTCTCGTTTCCTATACCAGGAGAATGTTGTTTCCGGAGCCAGCAAGTTGTCCTCTCGAAGTCGTGAGCCCAAGATCTCGGCAGCTAATTTGGAAAGTCCTAAATCCCTGGTAAGATCATTAAGTTTGGCCTGGTCTCATAGCAGAAGGAATGTCAGGGTATACAACAATGTGTTTATTCTTCTTGTTAACTCCTGAAAATAGAAACACAGAAACATGGATATAAAACTTGCATATGAAATAGAAGAAGCATTCAGACAGTGGCGGCTCGTGAGGGAAGGCTGCGGTCTGTAAATGTAACTTGTATAACAATATGTATGTGGAAATGTATTTTCTATAACAATATGTATATGTAAATGTATGATTACCATTATGGTGAATATTATGCTATATCTGGTGAATATTACATTATGGTGAATATTATGTCGTTTCATACGAGGATTTCAAAATATTTAAGAAAAATAAATTTATAAGCACACCTTGGAGGTTTGTCATGCAGAAATAGCAATCTGTCACGTGATCCTTTCCTTCTCTCCAAATCATGGGAATTCCAAAAGGCAAAGATTTCGCTCTGCCTTTGCTCCATCTTCTCAAATTTTCAATGCACCTCTTGCAGCACATATGAGGGGCGAAATTTTTGTCCTGGTCCCCTAGCTTAATTCCAAAGTATGCTCTATACATTGTCTTCACAAATTTAGTGATTTGGGACTGGTTATTTGGCATGGTAACCGTCCCACATATGTAGCAGAATCTATTGGGATCATTTTTACACGCTCTATTCATTATGAAATATTTTATCTATATGCCTGAAAAGTAAAAAAAGATATTATACAAGTGAAACAAGTGATGATAGATGTTACTGTTTCAATTCTGCTTTGACAAAATCACGAAAAATTCTATTTTACTTATGAGGCCATAGCCGGATAACCTGAGCTGTTTGAGAAAAACGGATTGCAGATTCGAAATCAGCAGGAAAAACTCTATAAGAATCACTTACAAAACCCTTGACAGCAAAATTGATGCATACCAGTGTTATTATTGACATTGCTGAAAAAATTTATTAACCACAAATATACTGTATATACATACTATATACATATATATCATTAACATTATATGTTGTATATCATACATGTATAATTGTGTATATATAATTAACATGTAAATTAACCTATCTGTGATAAATAACATTAGTTAAATTTGTGATTTTCGTAAAACTTACTTTATCCATTGCTATTATTAGAAGGACGGAAAAAATCATATTCAAGAGACTCCCAAAGATAACTTGCAAAATGTGGAAATTTGCTGAAAAAAAGATGCAAAACCAGTTTTTAATTTTGAATGTTAAAACTTACCTCCCCCGCCCCCTAAAAAACATAAGGTGTCTCAAAAAATGTCCTAATTTTTACTTGCTCGTTATTTTATAATTGGTGTATATTTTATTATTGGGGTTTCTTCTTCAGAAAGGTAACAGATTGGGGTTTTTATTCCGCATATATGGTACATTTTTAATCTTTCAGTACTTAATAACCAATAAATATTGTATATTAAAATCGTTCTTAATTCCTACAAAATTAGGAAAAGACGATACCACTACCAATAGACTATAGCCTAGTAAGGCCATAGAACCCCAGTTTCACACGCTTTCGGCAGGATGAAGCACCTCCACATACTGTTTGTGAAACTCGCAACTCTTTGATGAATCATTTTTCACGGCGACTGATCTCTCTTCATGAGCAAGTGGAATGGCTCTCATACTCATCTAACCTCACACCCCATGACCTTTTTTTGTGGGGTTACATAAAAGACAGGATCTATTCTTTCAAGCAAGCCTAAGACACTTGAAACCTAAAGACCAAAGTCTATGAGGTAATCATCAAAATCCCAGTTGAACTATTTCCAAACATTATGTCAAACATTTGTCTAAGGTTGAATACTGTTAGAAAAAAAATGGCGATTGCACTGAACATGTTGTTTAATTAAAGTTAACAAACTCCTATGTTTTACGTACCAATTTCGTATGTCTTTGTGTCTAAGATCTTTTTTTTTAGCTTAGAACTTAATTCAGAAATAGGGACATTTTATGGGGGACACCTGGTATATGATAATAATAAATTTTCTTGGCAGGAAACAAAAAAAAGGGTTCACTCTAAAAACAGCTATGAAATCAACTATTATTAACCAGTCATAATGAAACTCATACAGAGCAAAAATATGTAAACAGTATATATATGTACACCAATTTTCAGATTATTATATTCAAAATTAGTGATTTAATGAGGATTGTTTATGTTCAACAAATTTTGTTGGTGAACATCGCTCGTTTTGAATTCTGGGAGTCCACAAAAGCGGTAAAACTTTGGTAATAAAGTTTTTATTCTCATTTTAGTTATAAAATATATCATAAGATTTACAAAATATAGGAAATGCCTCCATTAAAAGCCTATAAAAATAAAAAAAGGATTTTGAATTTCGAAACAGAACTTACGGTAAATCCTAAGTTTACAAAAGAAATCACATTAACATTTTACTCTTTTGGAGTTCTTATTAAAGAAATTGTTCAATGTGTTTCCCTGCTGTTTCATCAATTTTCTTCACTCTTGGACGAAATTCATCAATGATTCGATCGATCTGCTCCTGTGGTATCTCTTCCCACTTCTCCACAAGAAGCTGACGCAAGTGATCAACATTTCTCACGCTGCTCCTGTAAACTCTCTGTGCCAAATTTTCCCAGATTCCATAGTCAACAGGGTTCAAGTCAGGACTGTTAGGTGGCCAATTTTGTGGTTCAAGTAATTCTGGAACATTATTTTTTAAGTATTCCACAGTTGCTATTGCTGTAATGGGACGTTGCTCCGTCTTGCTGAAAAAGATAATAAACACCGTTGGCCAGATTTTGCATTTCGGGAAGTATGTTTCGCAGCAGAGTATTTCGATAGTACTCAGCATTGACTTTTACACCAGGCTCAATAAAATGAATGGATGTTTTTCCTAACTTTGATATGTCAACTGACACCATGACACTAGCTGAGAAATGCCTTCTGGTTGCAAAAAGTCTAATATCAGGTATTTCATTCTTACATTGTAGGTGCGAGTGAATTCTGTCATTTTGACTGTCCCGAGGTGGCTCCACAGTGAATCTCTTTTCATCAGTGAAAAACCCTTTGAAAGTTTATCACATGTTATTCGCCGTAAGATTTGTTTTGATCTTTGAACTCGTTTCTGCTCATCCGTGCACTCTTTTGAAAGGTTTTAGTTGAAGATCTTGTTTAATTATGCGTCTCACACTAGTTCCTGATAACTGTAACTCTTTTGATATGCGAGCTGGTGTCATATGGGTTCCTGGCTGGTTTTCCTGACTTAATATACGTTCTTCGACGTCGTCAGTATTGTCTTGTATGCGAACAGTTTTTGGTCGCCCACTTCCCTCTCTTCTTTTGATATCCCCAGTCTCGTCAATTTTCTTTAGATACTTTCCCAAACCATAAAAGCGAAAATGGAAATAAAGGATTCTTGATTAGTTTGTCGAGCATCAGTTGTAGTATTACTAGAGACATATTTAATAAATCGTTAGTTTTGATAGCTTCGAACTGAAATTTGGTTTAAAGGTAGATGTTTTATGTATCTTTTAGGTGTATAAGTTTCATACTGATTGTTTGAAAAATGTTGATTCCATGGATGTTTTTAGAGTGAACCCTTTTTTTTGGCAGACGGTATATATATATATATAAGAATAAGTCACGGAAGTGAGGGAACAAGAGTCGTAATTGGAAAGTAATCCCAATTACCTGAAAAATACACAATCTCTGTGACCTACATTCTTTCAGGCAAAATAATCGCGTCAACATCTGTCATCTTATTTTCTCTCATTTAATATAACAGACTTGCTGCAACGGTAGCCCATCTTCATGCCGTCTCATGGTTTATTTCACACATACATACATACATACATATATACATACATACATATATACATACATACATATATGTATGTAAATATGAGTAAACTAATGTTATAAGTATTTTCAGGCAAATCATGTACGCAGACTAAATTATTATCTGTTGTGTTGTTCTACACAATGAGACAATTTATCGTTTTTTACACGTGTACATTGTATCATATGTGTATGAAAAGAAGGACCAACACGACAGCAAACATTCCTATTTATTTTTCAGACGTTTCGACAAAATACTTTTGTCATCTTTAGTGATTCTACAAGTAAAATTTCTTTAAAACAGTACAAGTAGATAAATTAAGTAATACATTACATTAATACACAAAGACATTAAATTTAAAAGACATTAAAACAATTATTAAAAAATAAAAATTTATATCAACGTATATTCAGAATTAGCTCAAATGCCAAAATCACAATAATAATGTCAACCTCCATATTCAACAGAAAATTGGAATTGAACTGTATGTGGATATTAACTTAAGTGTAAGTTTGAGCGAAGAGGGAACTTTATTGGGAGAAGAGACGGAAACTAAGCCGTCGGAATGGAAAAGAGGAGGTAAAGAAGAAGTAAAGGTTCTTGAAATCGTTGCCATTTTTTTTTTTTTTAATTTTTGAAAAGATTATGTAGTGTCGTAAATGCATGTCTGTGTAGTGAAGAATAGGGAGAGAAGTGTGTGTTTGAGAGCATGTTGAACTGCTCACAGGGTAGGTGAGACACGGTAAAATATCAGCTAAGGAGGACAGTGACAGGAGAAACGGGAGTTCCAGCACTCCCTGTCCTCTGCCTAACGTCCCCCTCCCCCACGGAGTACTTCCCTGATCGAGTGGGTCTACAATCTCCTCCTACAAGCGCTGTAGCGATCCATGGCTCGGATCCCATGTAAAACTGTAGGTCCCCTCCGTCATATGACCTTAGATGTTGCGAAGAGGTTAAACAACTTCATCAAACCAACTACATACGATATCGGGACAGAATGTATCGAATCAGAAGAATAAGAAGGGAAATTCCCGGAAGATCACAGGGCAACGAAACATGCACTACCAAGGAATAACGAATCTGAACTACATGAAGAAATTGAATACGAAAAAAACAAAAATAATCTTAGCCAACATACAGGGCCTAAAACTAAACCATTCCCTGGACAAAGTCACATACCTGAAAGGACTCGTGCAAGAAACAGAAGCAGACTTTACATTCCTCGCGGAAATTCATCTGAAGGACTGTCAGGCAAACTGAAAACTGAGTTTTGTGTCGACAAAAATGAAATACAGTTTTACGGCTATAACGTACTTCGAGCCGATAAGACGAAAAGGAGAATGTGCTATTTATACAAACAAAAGACATGGCAGAAATGACAGTAAGTAATTCAAACAACTGAAAGAATTAGTAGCAGCAAATGTTGAAAAATTAAACATGGTACTAATTGTATTATATAGACCTCCTAACACTCCACCTACAAAATTCTCAAATACCATTACAGAGGTCAGGAACCTGATGAAAGCTATAAACTCCTCAACCCTCAATGTTATTCTCTGCAATGATTTTAAGTTCCCATTTATGAAATATAAAAGGATGGGAAAAAATATATTTATAAACCAAGACAAGGAAGGCAAACAGGAAGACAGGAGCAGGCTAAAATGCTCCTAGCTCAAGTTGATGATTTATAAATGCAAAAAACTTCACTTTTTTTTTCTACGTGAAGGTCAAAATATGAAAATGAAAACCCACTCTAATAGACGGAGTTTATTTCCACAACAGTTTCGACGCCCACTGGCATCCTCCTCGGGTGGATACAGAAAAACGAATGAACCAAAACAAAAGGGAAAACAGTCCAGGGACCGACCGTTAAGAAATTCGCACCTAGGTTAGATCGCATTCCCCCGACACCGGAAGGGCATTTTCATTAAGTACATTCGCACAAATTTAAAACTATCTTCCTGTTCTAAACATACAAATTCTATTATTTTTTATTTTTTTACATAATTATTACATTTATTATTAAATTTATTACATTTAATATTGCATAATTATTTATTACAGAAATTATAAATTTATTATTACATTGGTTATTACATTGTTGTTTATTACACAGAACTTATAAACCGAAAAAAGAATGAAAAAGGCGATTAGGAAACAATCCAGAGACCATTGAGAAATTCGCACCTAGGTTAGATACCGTTCTCCCGACACCGGAAGGGCATTTTATTACAGGGTCCCGCTTATAAGTACATTCGCACAAATTAAAACTATCTTCTTGTTCTATACCAGAGCTTTCCAAACTTTTCACGTTGGCGACACACTATTTAAGCATAAAAATTTTCACGACACATTAATTAATTTTTGTTATCAAATATCAAATATCAGATAATTTTTCAGTAGGTGGTTTATCTTGTAGCCGATTTTGTTGATAGAAAAATCAAAATTTTCAAAATACAAAAAACACTAATGTGTCGCGACACAGTTTGGAAAGCTCTGTTCTATACATACAGATTCTAATATTTTGACATAATTACTGCATTTATTATTGCATTTACATTTTTTTAACATTTATTATTATTACCTTTACCCTAATTATTAAATTTATAATATTACCTTTATTATTACATGTTGCATTTATATTTATTTCCACATTTATTACTTCCATTATTACATTTACTAAAAGCGAGTAAGGCAGAGCTTTCAAAACTGTGTCGCGACACATTAGTGTTTTTTGTATTTTGAAAATTTTGATTTTTCTATCAACAAAATCGGCTACAAGATAAACCACCTACTGAAAAATTATCTGATATTTGATATTTGATAACAAAAATTAATTAATGTGTCGTGAAAATTTTTATGCTTAAATAGTGTGTCGCCAACGTGAAAAGTTTGGAAAGCTCTGGAGTAAGGAAACAATCCAGAGACCTTTAAGAAATTCACACTTAGGTTGGAACACGTTCCCCCGACTCCGTAATGGATTTTTTGACCAAGAATCTCATTAAAGGGTCTAACTTATAAGTACCTTCGCAAAAATTAAAATTATCTACTTTTTCTATAACACAGATTCTATTATTTTTCTTTTGACATAATTATTACATTTATAAAGTACCTTACTTGATTCCCAATCTATAGCATGATTATTTTGGCTGGCGTGATAAAAAATGGCATTATTAGTATTACAACTTCTGAAGGCATATTTGTGTTCTTTAATTCAGAAGTTGTAATACTAATAATGCCATTTTTTATCACGCCAGCCAAAATAATCATGCTATAGATTGGGAATCAAGTAAGGTACTTTATAAATGTAATAATTATGTCAAAAGAAAAATAATAGAATCTGTGTGTCTAGAAAAAGTAGATAATTTTAATTTGCGCGAAGGTACTTATAAGTTAGACCTTTAATGAGATTCTTGGTCAAAAAATCACTTACGGAGTCGGGGGAACGTGTTCTAACCTAAGTGTGAATTTCTTAAAGGTCTCTGGATTGTTTCCTTACTCGCTTTTAGTAAATGTAATAATGGAAGTAATAAATGTGGAAATAAATATAAATGCAACAGATGTAATAATAAAGGTAATATTATAAATTTAATAATTAGGGTAAAGGTAATAATAATAAATGTTAAAAAAATGTAAATGCAATAATAAATGCAGTAATTATGTCAAAATATTAGAATCTGTATGTATAGAACAAGAAGATAGTTTTAATTTGTGCGAATGTACTTATAAGCGGGACCCTGTAATAAAATGCCCTTCCGGTGTCGGGAGAACGGTATCTAACCTAGGTGCGAATTTCTCAATGGTCTCTGGATTGTTTCCTAATCGCCTTTTTCATTCGTTTTTCGGTTTATAAGTTCTGTATAATAAACAACAATGTAATAATCAATGTAATAATAAATTTATAATTTCTGTAATAAATAATTATGCAATATTAAATGTAATAAATTTAATAATAAATGTAATAATTATGTAAAAAAATAAAAAAATAATAGAATCTGTATGTTTAGAACAGGAAGATAGTTTTAAATTTGTGCGAATGTACTTAATGAAAATGCCCTTCTGGTGTCGGGAGAATGGGATCTAACCTAGGTGCGAATTTCTTAACGGTCGGTCCCTGGACTGTTTTTCCCTCTTGTTTTGGTTCATTCGTTTTTCTGTATCCACCCGAGGAGGATGCCAGTGGGCGTCGAAACTGTTGTGGAAATAAATTCTGTCTATTAGAGTGGGTTTTTATTCTCATATTGATGATTTATGTTGACGCAAAAAATAGCAGAAAATACAAGAAAAGACAATTGCATAGATTTGGTATTCACAAACAACAGCAACTTAAATGATAACATTGAAATATCCCAACTATAATATCAAATCACAACATTATTGAAATAAGAACCCAAATAAAAGCAACAGGAAATTTTGGAAAGAACACACGGTATACAAAGAGACAAATTCGAAATTTTTAATTTTCACTTCAAGACTATAAATTGGGAAGGTATGACATCCAGCATGGAAACAATAGACTGGAAAACCATCTTTAAGGATAAGACAACGGAGGAGATGCTAACAACCCTAGAACAGAAGACGCTAGAAATTGTGGAAAAAAATGTTCCAAAAAAACAACAAAGAGAAAAGAGAAGCAAATTTGAGAGAAAAATAGAGGTCATTGCTCCCTCCGCAAGAGAAAGAGTGACTGAAAAATTAAGAAACTGCAAAGACAACAACATCATAAAAATAATAAATGATAAACTGCAGGGTATAGATTACGTTATGCAGAGTCTAACTGAGAACCATACAGAGAAGGAAGAAGACGACGTTATAGAAGCAATAAAGGTTAACTCAAAGTACTTCTATTTTTGCAATAAAGAAGATGAAAAATCACGCGACTATCGGACCTATGAAAAATGAAAACAATGCATTAGTCGATGATCTAAAAGAAGTATCTGAAATATTAAGAGCTCAGTATGAATCAGCTTTCAGTATCCCCAAAACTGATAAAAATTACAATGGGAAAGTATAACGGACTTTGACTTCACAATAGGTAATATCACACAAGCTATAGGGAAACTAAAAGCACACTCGGCAGCAGGCCCAGATAAATGGAATGCCACATTGATCAAAAACTGCAAGCATGAAATCGCTAAGCCTCTATATTGGATATGGAGATGATCACTAGATACAGGACAAATACCGAGTATCCTGAAGAGAGCGAACATAGTTTCAATTTATAGAGGAAGGGATCGATCCGAGGATAAAGACTATAGGCAATGTCGCTTACATCTCATCTCACCAAAATATTTGAGAGAATCTTTAGAGAAAAATCTACCACTTTTTGGGGACTCAGTAAAAGTTAAATGAAAATGAACATGGATTCCGGTAAGGAACATCGTGCATATCACAACTAATGGAACGCTATAACAACATTATTGATGCACTCGAAAACAATGAAAATTATGGTGTGATATACACAGACTTTGCCAAGACGTTCGACAATTGTGACCATGGAATCATAGCACATGAATTGAGATATATGGGAATAACAGGAAAAGTAGAAAAATGGATATATAATTTCCTAAGTGAGCAACAGCAAGTCATTACAGTCCAAGAAATAGCTTCATCAGAGTTAGAGGTCCGTAGTTCAGTACCACAAGGAACAGTATGAGTTCCATTACTATTCATAATCTTGCTAACTGATATAGTGCAGATGATGAACTTACTAGTGGAAGCACAGTAACATCCTTTGCTGATGATACAGAAATTAGTAGAAAAATAAGAATACAGATAATATAAAATTTATACAAACAGACATAAACAGAATCTACAATTGGTCAGAAGGCAACAATATGAAATTTAAACAAAATAAGATAACAGTAAACGAAGCAAAGAGAATAACTGAACAGATTCTGAGAACCTTTAGAATAAGGGATAGGAATATAATGGCGCTCCCGTGACACGACAATTGGGCGCAGGACAAATGAGCGCCGACAATTGAACGCCAAGACAAAAGAGGGCAAGACAAAAGAGCGCAAGACAAAAGAGCGCAAAAACAAAAGCGCGCAAAACAATTGAGCGAGAGCAAGCAAATAAAAACTGGATAAAAGAAACAAAATAAACTTGAACAAATATTTATTAAGGATGTTAAAAAAACAATATTTATTAAGGATGTTAAAAATAATGTAGTTAGGTTAGGTTACGTTAGGTTACGTTAGGTTATTGTTTTGCGCTCTATTGTCTTGCGCTCATTTGTCTTGCGCTTATTTGTCTTGCGCTCATAAGTCGGGGTAGCAATGGCTCCTCTGTTGAAGATAATGATCATACCTAAGTTGGAGTATTGTTCAGAATTAACATCCCCCAATAAAAAAAGAAGGCATTAGTTAACTAGAAGGGATTCAGAAAAGCTTCACAGCCAAGATTAATGGATACAAAGAACTAAATAACTGAGAAAGGTTACGTGAATTAGTGAAAGGGAAGCGAAACAGTAGAAACAGTGAAACAGTGGAAGGGAAGAATGTGTTGTGATCCCAAATTAAAAGCTAGACGGAACATCCTCAACCCTGAAAGAAATTAGCTTTGTTGTGAGAAGGCCAAGACTGTTCACCCAACTGCCCAAAGAACTAAGGAACACGAGTGGTGTAGCGTTGGATATCTTCAAAAGAAGACAAGTTGCCTGGCTTAGAACAATACTATATGAGCCGGAAGTAGAGCGCGCAAGAAACCATCTCTTTACTTCACCAGACTAATTCAAGATGAAGGGCATCAAGCCCGACCTCCGCGAAATGAGGAATCATCGCACGAAACACCTGAAAGGCTGAACGGTACAATATGGTATAATATAAAAGGTATAATATATATAGTTGATTCAAGAAGTCCTGTTGTGAATTTCGATGTGAGACGCCGAGCATAATACATGGAAAAAAAGAATTGATTTTGTGTCTCTAAATTTCTTCACAAAGGTTTCAAAGAGTATTTTCATTAAAAAGCAAAACACAAAAATGTAGCAGTTTATTCGTAAATCCTGAAAACTTAAATATTCCTCTGTGGTGATGGTGGTAGTGGATGTGGTGGGGAAGGGTGTCAAGGAAACCCCCACTGAAAAATATCCTTCCCATTAATCATGGTCGCCGAGAGGGCGGGGAAACCGGGATAAATCCCCGGGGCCCGGAAAGAGGGAGGATAAAAATCTAAAAATATTAATAAAGCAATTGATTAAATAACAAAGAGGAAGTATAATTAATGAACATACATTTTATAGAGATTATCATAGTAAAACTGAAACAGATAAAATATTATCCGCGGTCCACCAATGCCCAAGATCGACTGACAGATCTGGGAACCATTGTAATTGAAAGCCAGTTAGCCCGTACTTTAAATTTCATCAGAATTATTTACCACTTTGCTAGAGAGAAGGCAAAGAAAGTACACTTCTAATTATGAAAATGTTGCAGTAAACAATTATCTTGCCTGCATGGACTAGTATTGCATTTGTAAATTGTATGGTGATAGAATTAATATAACACTGTGTAACACTGATTCTGTTTATATAGAATTTTTGATGTTTTTATATGCATTTGTGGGCGCTGAGTCCAAATCTGGCCTTGGTTTGTGTGTATCATCAATGGTTTCAGAGATAATCCAGTTTTCATGTTTTACCAGTATAATGTTATTATGGGCGCAGCAATATCAGAATAATCAGGAATTGTTGAGAACAATCCGGATGTTCGTTGACAGTTTCTTGCTCTAGAAATTGCCCGAAACTTCCACTGTGCTATATAAAGAAGAGCGCAGAGTCTGAGAAGTCAGTAAGTGTGAGCACACAAAGAAAGCAGGTTGTTTGTCTGATGGTTACCAGCACTGAGGTACTGTGTTTCTGTGCTTCTCTGTGCTGACGATTTGAGTGTTATCGATCCTTTTTTATTGCGAACATTATTTCAGTGTTGTGAATACATCTTTTTTCTGGAATCTGTAATCTGTTGCAGATTTAATAACTCTTCTCTCTATATCTGCAGGTTATGATTAATGTAGTACAGTTTGGTAAAGAGAATGGCAACTAGAGCTTGTAAACACTCGCCGGATATATTCTGCTACGTTTGTGGGTATTACATAGGCAGAGCTGGGCAGTATTTAAATACATTTGTATTTAAATATGTATTTAAATACATTTGTGTATTTAGAACTGTATTTATAAATACATTGTTTTTCATGTATTTAAATATAGTATTTAAATACTTTAATGAGTATTTAAATACTCAAAATATAAAAATGTAAATACTTTTACTGGTTTAATACACGTTCTGTACTAGCACAGTACGACGCGTCGACAGTGTAGTACAGCATGGTTCATGTTTCAATGTGTCAGTTCAATCAGTTGTGTGCTACTCTTAGTCGAAAGCGGTTGATTTCTTTATCGTGTGCGTGTCATGGCTTCAACAAGCAAATCCGGTGAATCAAACAGTGATATATCTGCAGATAACAATTTAGTGCACCCTCTGTTTGATGGAAAATACTTTAAAATTAAATCTAAAGACGGTAATAAGGTAAAGTGCACCTGCTTGCTGTGTAAACACGAAGTCTCTGCTGCAAGCAATGCTACAACGAATCTGTACACTCATCTGAAGGTAAGTGTTTTTTTAGACATCAAAAAATATCTTGAAATTGACCGAATAATCGTACAAAACGGCTCTGCCTTAAGTGGGCCTGTGTAACTAACTCGTTGCAATCAATCCAATTTGCGATGGAAAATTCATTGATGAAAAAGCTTTTAAAATCGTCTGATCTATCGAGTGGTGTATTTATTTCGAAATTCACCGTGTCCCCTAAAGTAGAAATTTATCAAAACATGAATTAGTGAATGCATATGTTAAAATTTTATGTATTTAAAATGTATTTACAAATGTATTTAAATACAATTGATGTATTTTGTATTTAGTATCTAAATACATTCGTAAAATGTATTTAGTATTTAGTATTTAAATACATTTCTCCCATGTATTTAGCATTTAGTATTTAAATACATTCAATGTATTTATTGCCCAGCTCTGTACATAGGCCCCACGCAAGTATCGCACAAGATTGTGAAAGGCACCAAGTTCTGGATCGCGTATCGGCTCTATTTTGGTATGCCTATGGGTGACCAAGATAAGCCCTGGGCACTCCATGTGATCTGTGGAAGCTGCCGCTCCACACTTGAAGGGTGGCTGCGGGGAGTACGCAAGGCAATGCACTTTGCGGTACCCAGAATATGGAGAGAACCAAAGAGCCACCACGACGATTGCTACTACTGCATGGTAAATGTTTCTAAGTACAGGAAAGTTAAAGGAAGGCAGACTCTTCAGTATCCAAGCATAGCGTCGTCCATAGCTCCTGTACCACATGGCGAAGGTCTTCCAATACCACGTCCACCAGAACAGGTATCTATCCATTACTTTACCTTCTGTATTTACAGACTGTGGGTCATTATGTGTCGATTTTTCTTAGTGTTGATGCTCTTCTACATATATAGCTATGCCTATAGTTTGTTTCTTTGCTTTGCAGGTTGAAAATGAGGATGCAGCTAGCTCATCTGAGATGTCGGCTGGTGAGGACAGTCATGATGAAGAATATACAGTAACTTTCAGTACAAACCCTCACTTTCCAAATCAGAGGGAATTGGACGACTTAATTAGAGATTTTGGTCTGACGAAATCAGGGTCTGAGCTTCTGACCTCCAGACTCAAAGAGTGGAATTTGCTTGGAGAAGACTGCAAGAGCACTGTATACCGAAAGCGGCATAAAGAGTTTGCAAGGTTCTACGATGTCAATGGCTCTCTCTGCTATTGCAGCGAGGTTAATGGTCTATTCACAGCTATTGGGTTAACACAAATACCCTCAGAGTAGCGCCTGTTTATTGACAGTTCAACTCGGAGTTTAAAAGCTGTTCTACTCCACAATGGGAACAAATATCAATCTATACCAGTTGCACATTCTGTTCAAATGAAAGAGGACTATGAAAATGTCAAACAACTGCTCACTCAAATCAGGTATGAACAATATAACTGGGACGTGTGTGGTGATTTCAAAATGATTGGTTTCCTGTTAGGTTTACAAGGAGGGTTTACTAAATATTCATGTTTTCTTTGCCTGTGGGATAGCAGGGCTTCAACTGAGCACTATAAAACAGTTCAGTAGCCTCCACGTGAAGGACTGCAACCAGGAAAGTACAATGACCTCAGGGAACCTCTTGTGAAGCCTGACATAGTTCTGCTACCACCTCTCCATATTAAGTTGGGTCTAATTAAGCAGTTTGTAACTGCGTTAGATTTTGGAGGGAAAGTTTTTCAACAGATTCGGGTCATGTTCCCTAAACTCTCTGAGGCCAAAGTCAAGGCTGGCATCTTTGTAGGACCACAAGTCAAGGCGCTGTTGAATTCAAAGAACCTTGAAGCCAAGATGACTCCGATCGAAAAAGAGGCTTGGTGTGCTTTCCGTGATGTGGTTCGTGGGTTTTTAGGCAACCATAAAGCACCAAACTATAAGGAGTTAGTGTTAAACTTGATTAAGTGCTATGGCAAAATGGGGTGCCGTATGTCTTTAAAATTACACTATCTGCATTCACATCTAGACTTTTTTCGTGATAACCTGGGCGATGTGAGTGAAGAACATGGCAAAAGATTCCATCAAGATATTGAAACGATGGAGAAAAGGTACCAGGGCCATTGGGATGCTTCCTTGATGGGAGACTACGTATGGTCGTTGATCAGAAAGTATAAGAATGTTCATACGCGGAAGTCGCGTTCTTCAGTGCATTTTTAAGGAACGCACACTGTATAACGAGGCTTGTTATTCTCTTATCGGTTCTCCTCATGATATATATTATATCCTTTGCACCATTTTGGGTTTGTCAAATAATTTGTTTCAATAAACATTAATTTCCAATAGTGTTTTTATTTTCAGAAAATATTTATGTTAGCCTTCTTTATATACTTTGCCATATGAAAAGTGTGATAACCTATATTTTTTAAACGGTTGATGATAGAGCAAAACCAATATCATTTTTGGAATCAGCGCCCAGAAATCATTAAGAAACGACAGAAAAATCACAATAAACAGAAAATTTTTCAAATTTTGTTACCCAGTGTAATTGATTCGAAAAATAAAACGGTCATTTTTCTCAGAGTTGTTTATTCATACTGTAAGTTTTGAATAGTGACTTGGACATATAATCAGTTTGCTTATTATGTACACAAAAAACATTCATAATAAAATACTGAGTAAACAGGGGGGCCCATATAGCAATCTTTCCCCGGGGCCCGTAGCAGCTCTCGTCGGCCCTGCCAGTAATCATGCTGAGTTTGATGAATGTAAGTTAACCCATTAATTTTTAATTAATTTTAAAAATGTATACTAAGATTAAAAACAAAAACACACACGCACGGGTGCGCGCTCACACACACACACACACACACACACTGTATGTATGTGTATATATATATATATATATATGTATATATATATATATATATATATATATATATATATATGTGTGTATATATATATATATATATATATATACCTTACCTTATGAACCTTATGTTGTTTCGTGTGTTGGTCTCTCTTCACACGGAGGTCAATATATATATATATAATAATATATATATATATATATTATAATATATATATATATATATATATATATATAATTATATATATATATATATATATATATATATATATATATATATATATATATATATATATATATATATATATATATATATATTTATATTATCTTTCCACTTAATGATGTTTCGTTCATTTAAATTTAAAAGAGAATTACCTGGAAATAAAATTACAGCGGCAATTGGTCCTGTTATGCTGAAAATCTGAAATGAAAAGAAAAAGAAATTACATCACGTGTTCTAATAAATATTTACATAATCCTTTTTATTAAAACTTATAAAAGTAATTATAAAATATTTAAATCATTACTAATAGAATTATTATTATTATTATTATTATTATTATTAATATAATTATTACGCTCATACCTGAGCGTATATTAAGGACCACTAATTATCATAATAAACACTTTAATGAAGTAAATGTGTGTGTGTGTGTGTGTGTGTGTGTGTTTCCCCATTGGGTTGTAGTGGCATGTTACGTAGTATGTGATACGGGTGCTCATACATCTACATAGCACAGTGCCAAAACGTTGGAATGGAAATGAAAACTGTCGATTATAAGGTGTTTTCTCCCTTGCAATATAATTATCTGTATACACAATGCCTCTTTTTGCGTGGAGTGCCAACCCATGTATCGTGACGTAGAAGGGAATGAGAGAATATTTGCTTCGATAATCCAGACTTGGTGCAACTTAGGATATTCAAAACACATCATCGACCGGAAATCTTACAGACAAATACCGTGTCACTTAGGTAAGGTTAGGTTAGGTTAACTCAATTTCAGTTAGCTTTAGTTCAATTAACAGGTTGCATTAAAATGCTTCATAGGTCCGCTGCTTACATTACCTGTGAGGCAAAAGGGTTGACAAAAATAAATAGACACCACGATTATTGTACTTAAGAACAGCAAGCGACACAATTCTAAATAAATTTATTAAAAAAACTGTTATTAACTTCTGAACTTTATTATCAAATCAAAAACTATGGAAAAAACGAAGGTGTCTATTTACCAGGGATGGGAAACTGAATCGAACTGGAATCGATAAACTGATAAAACCGATATTATTTTATGAACTGAAATCGAAAAAAATCGAACTGAAAAAATTCTGACAACTAAAATCGAAATTCGAACTGAAATTGAAAAACAATAAAAAACTGAAATCTGAATTCGAGTAGATTAAAAATAATAGTTTTGCGTTTCAGTTTTGAGGAGCATTTGGATTGCAAAAAAATATAAATAACATGAATTATTTTCCTTTTTTCGCGACTTTACACTTGTATGGATTTAAAATATCCATTTATCCTTTAATTCGATGTGGAACGGCTTTTAGTTCCGTTAGTGTGGAACGGCTTTTTTCTCTTTTCAGATTGATTTTAAGTCCTCAAAGAAACAATTTGTTGCCTGAAAACATTGACAATATTTTATTTGTTCGCTCTAATTTTAACATGTGAGTTTACGAAGTATTTGTATTTTGTATATAATAAATAGAGGTGCATTTAATTGTTTAATTCCCATTTCTAATACTATTATTTATATATTTTATACAGATCGTGTGCTTTAAAATTTAAAAAGTGTACGGATTAAAAAACATTTCGAATTAAAAGTTTTTTGTTCAATAAAACTTTATGTGAAAGAAATGAAGCGAATAAGTAAAAATAAAAAAGATGAGTGTTTCGTGCTGATTCAGTTGGTTAAGATGCTTACATGTTTAATCATATAAAAGTAAAGATAGTTACTAAAGCAAATTCTCTCTTTGAAAAACAGAAATCGAACGCAAATATAAATATAAAATTAAATCTGAATTTGTCATTAGGGGACCCCCCCAAAAAATATTATAAATAGTACAAAGAAATTCTTAAAGAAATCTGAAAACAAAAATGGAATCGAAATTTAAATTGAATCAAACCGAAAAATATAAAACTTGAATCGAAAAATAAACTCAAATAAAAAAAAAACTTAAAAACTTAAATCGAAACTGAAATCGATATTTTTGCAAACTTAAACTAAAATCGAAAACTGGACTTAAAAATTTATCAGTTACCCATCCCTACTATTTAGTTTTGTCAACCCTATGTATGTATACAGGATATATATATATATATATATATATATATATATATATATATATATATATATATATATAGAGAGAGAGAGAGAGAGAGAGAGAGAGCAAGTACAAAAATATTTTTTTCTTGGCTCCACATGTACTATGCACACTTGATAAGATATATTTAACTTTTGAAGTAATTATAGCACGCTGTACATTGTACAACGAAAATACGCAAATTACAAAATACAGATAAAAACCACCATGACGGTGTTTTTCACTGACAATTTTGCCTTATCGCGAGCCACTTTTTATCAATGAACATTAATTATACAAGCAATCATGTAGAAATAAACACTGATAACTGTTGTGCTCTTGAAACATATACATATACTATACATATATATATATATATATATATATATATATATATATATATATATATATATATATATATATACACGTGATTGAAGGGTTTGTTCTTGGCAGAGATGGGCAGTATTTAAATACATATTTAAATACATTTGTATTGTAATACTTGTATTTATAAATAGTCTACTTTTTTCGGTGTGCATTTAAATACATATTTAAATACTTTGAAAGAGTATCTGTTAATTGAAAATACATATTTTTAAATCCATTTTGCAAATACATTTCTTAGCCTCAACTGTCAGATAACAATTTGCGCCCTGAAACAAAATACAAAATCTTTCTAATCATCTAAGCCACCTGATCCAATTGCTACTAGATAAGCCAGTTGGTTGAATGCAGCGTTTTATTACGCAAGACATCTTCCAAAAGTAAGACAGATTGTGGAAGGATTCGAGGGCAACGGGATCCTCGTTAAAAGAGCGAAAGCTGGCATCAAATCAGATGGGCTAGGTTTTCAGCTCTTACAGTTGCAAGAACAGTACTCTTCATTATGTTCTCTTTTAGAAAAAATGGAGAGCACAGATTTTACTATCAAAGAAGCATATGAAGCGGTCAATACCATATATTTTGGAGATGATTATGTTAATATAAAAAAATATATAAAAAAGCGCTTGCAAGCAAATGATATCAAGGATATAATTTTGATGACCAGAAATGCTATATCTCCATCATTATACGTTCTACTAAAAAACTGTCAACCTACCTCAGCATTAGTCGAAAGAAGTTTTTCGATTCTTCGAAAACTCCTAGCCAAAGACAGAAACTTCAAATCCGAAAATGTTAAAAACTATATTGCGTGTTGTATAATGCAGATGTGGAATAATTGTATTTAAAGATGTTAACTGACTGCATGTGGAGTGTTGTATGATATATTAGTTTTATGTATCAATCTATAAATAGATTATACAATTTATCACTAAAATTACACAACTAATAGTTTGTAATCACGAAAATTGCTTTACAATAAGTCAAATTAGACAATTTAATGGTACATATTTATTAGGTCAATAAAGTCAATTTTGGAGGAAAATAAAGTCAATTTTGTTTTTGTTTTTAGGTCAATAAAAAATTGCCCTACTTATGAGTTATGCATATATGTTTATAAAGTCTAATAGATGATAATATCAATAAACTAATGTTACCAAGAGATAGGTTTTAGAAAAAATTCTGGCATGATATACAGGGGTTAGACAAAATATGAACACCCGCCGATTTCACCGGTTATCTTTACGGACTGCTCAGACACAAAGTAAACGGTCAAATGACTGGCAAACCTATTTAAATGCGTAACAGAGAGTGTATACGTCATGTTATAACCAGGGTTGTGGAGTCGGAGTCGGAGTCGTGGAGTCGGAGTCGTGGAGTCGCACGTTTCAGGGCGGAGTCGCAGTCGGAGTCGGAGTCGGTAAAAAACTTCCGACTCCGACTCCAATTTCTGTGTCCTGTGTCACCCTTAATTTCTAAATCCTAAATACTAACATTTAGGTTATTTAGTTTTTTTGGTCAATAAACCTTATTCATTGATAGCCCCTAGATTAAGTTTTTTTAATATTTTTTTTTTACATTTTCAGAATATACAATTAATATTTATTTAAATATAAAATATAAAATATAAAATTTCACACTTAGTGTGGTGGTGATGAAATGTCTTATTATTATGATAATTATAGAGTGAAACACTAGAGGAGTCGGAGTCGTATATTTAAAATGTGAGGAGTCGGAGTCGGATTTTTAGATTTTTTACAATGTGTGAAGTCGGAGTCGGAGTCGGAGTCGAATTTTTACAATGTGTGGAGTCGGAGTCGGAGTCGGAAAATTTTGGACCGACTCCACAACCCTGGTTATAACCCTCACGTTGTTTTTACAGATCTGAGTGAATTATGAATTAGCAGTTATGAAAGACCTGTCAGACTTCCAAAGAGGGCAAATTGTCGGAGCGCGGATGGCTGGTGCATCGGTGACGAAAACCGCTCAGATGTTCAATGTATCCAGAGGAACTGTCTCTATGGTCATGTCTGCATACCAAAACCATGGAAAGACAAGCACCGACAAATGCAATAGTGGACGCAAGAAGAAGCTGTGTGATCGAGACCGCCGGGTGCTAAAGCGCATTGTGACAAAGAACCATAAGACCACAGCTCCAAAAGTGACTGCAGAGCTTAACCAGCATCTTGCAAGCCCGGTATCGACCAGAACTGTACGTCGCGAGCTCCATGGAGCTGGATACCATGGGAGGGCTGCAATTGCCAAACCCTTCCTTTCGCACATCAACATTGAGCGGCGCAGAAAATGGTGTAATGACCATAAGAATTGGTCAATGGACCGGTGGAAGAATGTAGTCTACTCCGACGAATCCTCCTTTACGCTATTTCCATGTTCCGGTCGAGTTTACGTCTGGAGACAGCCTAAAGATGGTTATGACCCCGACTGCCTGATTCCAACCGTTAAGCATGGAGGCGGATCTGTGATGGTTTGGGCAGCAATATCGTGGAATACTCTTTGCCCAGCTGTAGTACTGCATGGTAGGGTTAACGCCCAGGTCTATCTGTCAATATTGGCTGACCAGGTCCATCCCATGGTCCAAACGCTGTTTCCCAATGGCGGCGCCGTCTCCCACACCGCTGGGGTCGTTAAAAACTGGTTTGAAGAGCATGTTAGTGAAGTAGAACGCTTGGATTGGCCTCCACAATCCCCGGATCTTAACATTATCGAGCATCTGTGGTGTCAGTTGGAGCAGCAGGTCAGAAGCCGATTCCCACCGCCGGCGTCTTTGGAGGAACTGGAGCAGGGTTTGCTCGAAGAATGGTTCAGGATTCCTCTAGCCACTGTCCAAAAGCTGTATGAATCAATTCCCCGACGCATTGCAGCTGTTATTGCGGCTAAAGGAGGACCAACTCCATATTAAGAATAAAAACCGCCATTTATCAAGGTGTTCATATTATTTTGTCTAACCCCTATAGTTGGATAAATATTTAAAAATGTATTTGAAATGTATTTAAATACATTTTTTACGTAATGTATTTAGTATTTAAATACATTTTGAAAATATGTAATGTATTTGGTATTTAAATATTTTAAGGAAGTAATGTATTTAGTATTTAATTACATTTAAAGTATTTTGTGCCCATCTCTGGTTCTTGGGGGAACCGTAACTTAGTAAGGAATAAGAGGACGAGGAGATGGTACATGTTGATTTACAGACGTTCCTGAAATTTCAATTTCAATCAGTGCGAAAAATTTAAAATCAATTATAAAGAATGAATAAATATGATGACCAGAAAAAACTTATACAATATATGATAATAAAAACCAACTCTAATAGACAGTTTATTTCCACAACAGTTTCGATGCCCACTGGCATCCTCTTCGGGTGGATACAGAAAAACGAATGAACCAAAAACAAGAGGGAAAACAGTCCAGAGACCATTAAGAAATTCGCACCTAGGTTAGATCCCGTTCTCCAGACACTGGAAGGGCATTTTTATTAAAGGGACCCGCTTATAAGTACATTCGCACAAATTTAAAACTATCCTCTTGTTCTATACATACAGATTCTATTATTTTTTTTACATAATAAAAATGCCCTTCTGGGGTCGGGGGAACGGGGTCTAGCCTAGGTGCGAATTTCTTAATGGTCTCTGGATTGTTTCCTTCTCGCCTTTTTCATTCGTTTTTCGGTTTATAATTTCTGTATAATAAACAACAATGTAATAATCAATGTGATAGTAAAGTTATAATTTCTGTAATAAATAATAATGCAATATTAAATGTAATAAATTTAATAATAAATGTAATAATTATGTAAAAAAATAATAGAATCTGTATGTATAGAACAAGAAGATAGTTTTAAATTTGTGCGAATGTACTTATAAGTGGGTCCCTTTAATAAAAATGCCCTTCCAGTGTCTGGAGAACGGGATCTAACCTAGGTGCGAATTTCTTAATGGTCTCTGGACTGTTTTCTCTCTTGTTTTTGGTTCATTCGTTTTTCTGTATCCACCAGAAGAGGATGCCAGTGGGTATCGAAACTGGTGTGGAAATAAACTCTGTCTACTAGAGTGGGTTTTTTATTATCATATTTTGACCTTCACGTAGGAAAAAGGTTAAGTTTTTTGCATTTATTATACAATATATTTATATAAGCGTGTGATATTAACAGTATATTTACAGTATATATTAAGTATTTAAAAATTAAAAATAAAAATAATATATAAAATTTAGGAGGGTGAACCAATAGTCAAAATGTACAAAAGTTAAAAGGTGAACAAAATCGAGAGCACTGTCTTACCAGTTTATTATCGGGGTGATGAACTAATTCAATTACACAGGGTGTTTCAGGAGGAAAGGTCAATACTTCGGGAGGTGATAGTATCGGTCATTGTGAGAAAAAATGTTCATATGAACATGTGTCTAATTCTGAATGGTTACGGAGATAGAGTTGTTTGAATCTACAAATACAAAAGCATTGTTAATGGTAATCAAGAAAGAGAAACCAATTAATGTTTCTAACATTTAATGTTTAAACATTGGTATTTTGAATGGTATCAGACACAGAAATGATAAATTTGTTATAGTTTACAGTACGTTTTCGAAAATACCACCGTCAACCTCAATGCACTTTGCAACTCGTGTGCGAAGATCGCGTGTTGTTCGTCTGAGTTGATCTTGACGTTCCTTTATGCGGGCAGCAGCATCCAAAATGCGCGCGAGCAATTCGTCTCGTGTATCCACCTTTCTTTTGTAAACTTGACTTTTCATCCACCCCTACAAACAATAATCTAACGGAGAGGTCTGGAGACCTAGGTGGCCATTGAATGGGACCACCGCGGGGGGAGGAAGAGCTGCGCGTGCATCAGATTCAAACAGCCCTATCTCCGTAACCATTCAGAATTAGACACATGTTCATATGAACTTTTTTTCTCACAATGACCGATACTATCACCTTCCAAAGTATTGACCTTTCCTCCTGAAATACCCTATATATAACGGATGTGCCATAAAAAAAGGATACAGTTTAAAAAGGCTATAAAATCAACATTTGTCATTTAATTTTAATAAAACTTCTACAAAATAAAACATATGTATTTATCTATACGCAAACAAGTTTTCAGACTAAAATATCAAATAATTCAAATTCTATCAACATTTAACGAAAGAGTATGATTTTTCTACTTAACATGCAAAAATTATTAAACCTTTTTAATATTTTTTTATAAAAATAATTTTTAACGTAAAATTTACCTGAAATTATTAAAAAAAATTGGTCGAAATGCTTTCCTCCCATTTCAATAACTTTTTTTATTCTTGGCCGGAATATGGGAGAACTTAGCAGAGCGAGTCTACAGGACTAGGATAAAAGATGTCGCTCATTTACGCGAGATCATCATTCAAAAATGGGAAGAGTTTCCACAGGAACAAGTAAATCGAGCCATAGATGAATTCCGGCCAAGAATAAAAAAAGTTATTGAAATGGAAGGAAAGCATTTCGAACAAATTTTTTAATAATTTCAGGTAAATTTTACGTTAAAAATTATTTTTATAAAAAAATATTAAAAAGTTTAATAATTTTTGCATGTTAAGTAGAAAAATCATACTCTTTCGTTAAATGTTGATAGAATTTGAATTATTTGATATTTTAGTCTGAAAACCTGTTTGCATATAGATAAATACATATGTTTTATTGGGTAGAAGTTTTATTAAAATTAAATGGCAAATGTTGATTTTATAGCCTTTTTAAAATGTACCTTTTTTTAATGGCACACCCGTTATATAACCTTTGGTTAGCTTCCGCCAGAATTGTTCATTCTGACGAAGGTCAAGCTTTTCACTCCACCTCAGACCTAGAGTTTAACGTGGAATCCGAACCACGCCCCACCAGCAGCCCAGCGTCTTAACCACTAGGCCAACCAGGGTCCCCATTTATCTACCAACCACTTTCTTTATTGTGTGAAAGGATGAACAGCTGGGTTTTGCTGCGCGCCGGCTGCCGTCACCGGGTCTCGAACCCGGGGCCGATGGATTCGTAGTCAGCGACGCTAACCACCACACCACCGAGGCCCATCCTCGCCTCTTTCTCTCTCTCTCTCTCTCTCTCTCTCTCTCTCTATATATATATATATATATATATATATTATATACACACACACACTAGGTTTGTTAAAAAAGTATCCGGACTGATATGATTAGACTGTAGACAGAATATGGTACTTACAGGGTTTGGAGCTTAATCTCCTTCAAAGTACGCTCCTTCTGAAGCCACACACTTTGCCCAACGATCCTACCACTGTTGAAAACATTTTTCTAAAGCACTTTTCGGAATGGCCAAAAGCTGCTCCGTCGAATTTCTTTTAATGGTCTCAACATCATTGAATCGGTGTCCTTTCAGGGTTTGTTTGAGTTTTGGAAACCAAAAAAAAAATCGCATGGAGTCAAATCCGGCGGGTGAATATGGAGGTTGCTGTACCTGGGGGGTAGCGTTTTTGGCCAAAAATTGCTGGACAAGTTGCGACGAGTGAGATGGCGCGTTATCGTAATGAAGCATTCAGTCCCCAGACTCCCACTTCTGCGGCCGTTTCTTCCGAACTGCTTCACGTAGACGTCTCAAACGTTCACTGTAAAATTCCTTGTTGATTGTTTGTCCCTGTGGACAGGCACGTTCACAGGATTAATTAAGTAAGGGGACACTTCCAAATACAGGGGAGCACAAGTATTTGCCACCGATAAGCTCTAGGGGGGGATCCGGGGGCATGCTCCCCCTGGAAATTTTTTAAATTTACAAATTTACGTTGTCTGGGACAGCATTTCCTGCCTTCTGGAGGCAGCTACTAGGGCAAATTATAGGGCTTCAAATACTGAAAAATAAGGATTTTTTTACACATCCTTTGTATGTCCATGATATTAGGGTGAAACCAGATACACAATAACTTGCTAGATATACAAGTTTATTATTCTTACATAATATACATATAAGTAATTGTCATCGGACTGAGAAGGTTAGTGAAGACAGTATTCAGCTCTTTAAGTAATGTACAAGATATCCTTCCTAACGATCTCGTAGTCGCGTTCTCCACAACAAATTTTACATGTTTTAATTTTAATCATAGGATTTTCTCTTCGTATCAACAATATGGCAAATTATACAATATTAATAATATATATAGTAAATATCAACAATATGGGAAATTATGCAATATTAATAATATATATAGTAACCAATTACTATCTTCAAATATTATGACTGGATTTTGGGTTTATGATCAAATCTATCTGTAAGCAGTTGACGAAAAAACGAGGGGGAACCATTGAAAAACGAGGGGCTTCGCCCCCTCGTGCTCCCTCGTATGGACACCCCTGCCTGTGGAAAATATTCATGGTTCAGCACACCTTCACAGTAAAAAAAACGAGTAACATGAACTTCGTTTTGCTAAGCATTTGCCGCACTTTTTTGGGGTCGTAGGGACGTAGCATTCTTCCACACTGACGACTGCTGCTTGGTTTCGGGATCGTATCCGTGCACCCACGTGTCATCATCTGTTATAATGTTTTTTAAAAAGGTCACGTCGTTACATGCACGCTCAAACAAATCAGAGGCCACAAGCATGCGATTTTCCCGTTGCTCTTTTGTTAGCAGCCGCGGCACGAACTTTGCTGAACCACGTTTCATGTTCAAATCTTCGATTAACATTGAGTGGCATGAGCGTGTCGAAATTCCGACCTCTTCTGCCATCTCGCGAACAGTCAGTCGTCGATCGTTTCGGACCAGAGTGCGTACTTCTGCCACGATTTCTTTATTTTTTTTATGTTGAGGGTCGTCCAGACCGCGGATCACTTTCGATGGAAGTTCTTCCATCTTTAAACCAGTGGAACCAACCAAAACCTTGTGTACGGCCCATAGCAGCATCACCGTATGCAATTTTGAGTAAATCAAAAGTTTCACTGGCTGTTTTCCCAATTTAAAAAAAATTTAATATAAACACGTTGCTTGGTACTCTCCGACATCGTAAGAAATCGCCACGAAACAAAACACCTTTAACTTTATCAATTCATCACAGTGGACTGGCAATGAAGTGGAAACCTATCAGTCAACTTGTCTCGACATGCAGAGACATGTTTAGCACAGTCACAACTCCAAAGGTGACCATGTTCTAAAAATAAAAACTCTGTCCGGATACGTTTTGAACAGACCTCGTATATAAAACCTTGGTTTTGCTTCCGTCCGAATTCTTCATTCTGACGAAGGTCAACTTCAAGCTTGTCACTCCACTTTAGACCTAGCGTTTAACGTGGAATCCAAACCACGCCCTATCACGGGCGGTCAGAAATTACAAAGTCCTCGCCCGGACTCGATCTCACGACCTCCTGATCAGCAGCCAGGCGTCTTAACCACTAGACTACCCACGGTACCCATTCTACCAACCAATTTTTATTGTGTGGAAGGATGAACAGCTGGGTTTTGCTGCGCGCCGCCTGCCGTCACCGGGTTTCGATCCTGGGGCCGGTGGATTCGTAGTCAGCGATGCTAACCACTACACCACCGAGGCGCACATATATATATATATATATATATATATATATATATATATACAGTACCGTGCAAAAGTCAGAGACCACTGTCGATCTGATAACTATTAGATAACACAAGCTTGCGATGGTTTTGTTGTCCGAAATATTGTATCACTTATATAGTAATTTTTGCACGCTGATTCCGAAAATAATATTCATTTTTCGACATCACGTACAGATTTTTCACAAAATATCATGTTTCATATTACATATGTAAGTAATTTTTATTAAAATTAAATCAATTAAATTTTGATTAAAACTACTGCTTATAAATGTTTCCAGATCAGAAGTGATGTCATAGCGTCTTCTAGAACATTCGAGAAACGCACCGCTAGTATATAATTAATTAACAAGCCACGAGATGAGTCAGTCTGTCTAGTGCGTGCGAGGTTATAGTTCCTTATTATTCAAAGGTGCGCGGTGACTATATTTCTCTTTTGAAATTTGTTTATTTGTCGCTATGGCAACCAGAGGGTGTGTAAATAGCCCAAACATTTTCTGTTATATTTGTGGAAAATTTACTTGAAAAAAAACAAAGGCAAGATATTACAGACTTCGTCAAGAAAGCATACTATGCATATTTCGGAATGAAACTTGGGGATCAAGACAAATCATGGGCTCCACATAAAGTTTGCAGTGTTTGTGTTCAACAACTTAGACTGTGGAGTAAAGGTAAAAAGGATTCTTTACCTTTTGGGATTCCAATGGTTTGGCGTGAGTCTACAAATCACAGCAATGACTGCTATTTTTGTTCATGTAACGTGCAAGGCTACAATACTAAAAATAAAAAGGAATTTTCTTATCCAAAGTTTCAGTTTGCTATAAGACCTGTTGCTCATGGACCTAGTATACCTGTACCTACTAAACCAAACACTCTTGATATAACTTCATCTGATTCAGTGTCTGATGACGATGGAAAAGATGATATTGATTGTTTTCAAACCGAAACATCTGGTGAACCCCAATTGCTTACACAAAGTGAACTTATTGATTTGATAAGAGATTTGTGTCTCCCGAAGGAGATCCAGACTTCGTGCAAAGAACCTGCTTTCTCCCGGGACATCATTTTACTGGTACACAAATCGAGAAAAAGAATTCATCCAATATTTTTCTCAAGAAAATTCACTGGTATATTGCAACAATGTTTCGAAACTAATACTTAAGCTAGGCGCTGCAGTCTATGACCCAAATGAGTGAAGACTTTTCATTTATTCCTGCAAAAGAAGTCTAAAAGGCGTCCTCCTTCACAATGGTAACTTGTATGCATCCGTTCCTTTGGCTCATTCGGTTCACTTGAAGGAAACGTACGAAAATCTGGAGCTTCTTCTAGCTAAGGTTAAATACAAAGAACACGGTTGGCTACTTTGTGGAGACTTAAAAATGACTTTTCTGTTGTTAGGTCAACAACCAGATTATAAGAAGTTTCCGTGTTTTTTGTGTGAGTGGGATAGCCGAACAAGAACTCAGCACTGGATAAAAAAGGAATGGCCACGCAGAGACAACCTGACACCTGGTTCTAAAAACATTCAACGTAAAAGTTTGGTTGACACGGAGAAAGTCCTTTTACCTCCGCTCCACATAAAATTGGGCTTCATGAAGCAATTTGTTAAACCCTTGGACGAGGATGGAGATTGTTTTAAGTATCTGTGTGATAAATTTCCAACTCTCTCAGAAGCAAAATGGAAAGAAGGAATTTTCGTTGGTCCCCAGATTAGAAAACTGACTTTGGATGAACACTGAAAGAACAATGAACAATCTTAAAAAAGAAGCGTGGATTGCTTTTAAGGATGTTATCAGCAAATTTTTGGGGAGGAACAACAAGGACCCAAATTACCAAAACACTGTGAACAACATGCTAAATAAGTTCAAAGAGTTGGATTGTAATATGAGTTTAAAATTACATTTCTTACATTCACACTTGGATTACTTCGCTGAGAATCTCGGAGCACTCAGCGAAGAACAAAGAGGACGGTTTTACCAAGACATCAAAGAAGTGGAGAAGAGATATTAGGGAAGGTGGGACATCAGCATGATGGCTGATTATTGCTGGATGTTGAAACGGGATACTCCAGAATTATTACATAAAAGAAAAGGAACAGCGAGTACATTCGGTAATAGTCTTCTTTCTTTTTAAAGTTGTTTGCATTTGTAATTAGTATAACAAAGCGAAATAGGTACCTAATGTAAATTGAAATAACTAATATTCATTTATGTTGTTGTTTTTTCCCTTACAGTTTGCAGAAAATCCTTATGTGATAGAAAAAATGGACACCTTATTCGACATCAACGTAGTTGAATTGCATAAAATCAGTTATTAGTAAGAAAACAACTTATAAAGTTCTCATTCGCAGGCCTGTGTAATGTGTCGTATGAAAATTGGTTTTGATACTAAAATACATGTTAACTAGAACCTCTGGTTCATATTACGTATAACTAAGTTATTACTTAAGTGTATAAAGTTGTATAAGCTGGATGACCCTCTAATCTGCATAAATTGGAATTGAAGGTTGATTCATTATATTACTTATAACGCATGTGTTTAAAGATCTAGCGAACTATTAATGATGAATCTGCAGTTAATGCTCCGAAGCTATTGTTATATAAATATTTACAATTAAAATTATTGACATTTCACTTAAATTCCGAAAAATAAGTTTATCCAAAACGTTTCTTATTATAATTCTAATTCATGTTGTTTTTTTCCTTCACAGGCTTAAGAAATAGCGAAACGTACAATTTTTGATGAGATTAGATTAAAATAATACATTTGCATGGTGAGGGACTGAGTCAAAGAAAAATAAGTGAATCTACAGGTGTTTCCAAAACTGGTGTAAAAAAAATCTTGGCTCGTCACAGTTCAAATGGGACCCCAGCTGATCGTCCTAGATCAGGGAGGCCATCTAAGCTTTCTCCATCTGATCTACAATATCTAAAGATTACTTCCCTTCGAGACAGACGCAAATCCAGCACTTCACTTGCAGCAGAACTCGAAAAAACAACAGGTGTCTCAGTTGAGCCCTCTACTGTACGAAGGAAGCTTAACTCAGTAGGTCTTAAAGGCGTATTGCAGCAAAAAAGCCACTTTTAAGGAATGGAAATAAATAGAAGAGAAGAAAATATGCTTTGGAACACAAGCAAGCTCGGGGAGTCCACTTAACCTCTTTGGGGGAGAAGTTGGGACGGCTTTACCCCCAAAAGGGGTATACCTAACCTAAGAGAGAGAGAGGAGAAGAGAGAGGAAGAGACCATCCAGCGTCTACGAGATGCCGACGCTTAATGAGAGCTCAGGTAGCATCACTTGGCTTAGAACACGAAATCCACCAGTTGGCTTAAGCAGCCAGTAGGTTTATCAGCCAGTTGAGAGTTGGCTTAGAAGACTTTGAAAGCATAAATGGCCTGTATATATTAATAACCTTCGAACGAATTAAAAGCGCACACAAACGCCCATAGATAGATCTATTATTACACACACACACAACGTATATAAACAGATGCATGTAAAGCCGCAATAGCAAAATATATACGAGCATAACCACCACAGCACCACAACCACCAATCGTCTAAGTATAGCTTACCATCACCTAACCAAACCCACCTTACTCACGGCTTTTACTTACCAGCTCCTGATAGACCGACAAGGTCTCTAAATACGACCCAATTAATAGACAAAACTATTAAGCATAAACAAATACGTTTATGAAGCCAGAGGTTAGACCAACAAGGTCGCAAAAAAAAGAGGAACACTAATAGTTTTTCTATTAAGCTTCTCTTGGTGGAACACCACGAGGCCAATCTGACGTTTGGTGGGCGATCTTTTAAACAAAAATTCGAATAAGATAAGCTAAGTTTAATACAAAAACAAATTTTCATCATAATATACAATTTTATCCTTAAACTATAACATAAAAAGCATTAATATGATTTTTAAAACAAAATAGACATTAAATTAGGGGTAACTATTTCATTTTTCCTCTTTTGCCAATTATTTTGTTTCAATACAAATTTGTCTTTAAGACACCAATATATCTTTAAACCTTATTACAAAAAATATTAATATAACTTTATATTAAAAATAGACTGTATTTCGGGATAACTATTTCATTTCTCGTATTTTGCCCATTTATTTTGTTTCAATACAAATTTATCTTTAAGACACCAATATATCTTTAAATCTTATTACAAAAAATATTGGTACTTTTGCATTATCCTCCCAACACTAATTTTTTTTTATCTAACCTAACCTAACTTGAAGCCGGCTAACTACGGCTAACGCCTGCGGCGGGCTGTTTTTACCGTAACCTAACCTAACCAAACCTATCCTAACCTAACCTAATACCAACACTAATTTTTTTTATAATGGAAGGAAAATAAAGTACCATAACCAAAACCAAACCAACATTATATACAAAAATTAGTGTTGGGAGGATAATGCAAACGAACCAAAATATTAATATAATTTTATAATAAAAATAGATTCTATTTCGGGGTAACTTATTCATTTTTCCTCTCTTACACAACTATTTTGCTTCAATATAAATTTATCTTCAAGACACCAATATATTTTTAAACCTTATTACAAAAAAATATTAATATAACTTTATATTAAAAATAGATTGTATTTCGGGGTAACTATCGCCAGAATATCCATAGAGTATTTCAAAATCTTGTTCCTCAATCGTCGCACGGTTCAATGTAGCCTTAAAAGTCTCAAAGGAGCGAGGGCTAGGGCGTCTTTCAGTACTCGCCACATCTTCCGTCTTTACCGAATACCACTTCATAAATGTCGAACACGCAATATCAAAGGTAGCCATCACTATTTTTCGTCTACGTGAGAAATCTTAAAATATACGTCTGAGATTCAGGGCTTGCAGCGGTCAACTGACTGAGCACGCAGGGTAGAGATATGCCCAAGTAGTAGCAGGAGACACGTGATCTTTGATCGATCATACAGGGGCGGAGCTTAGGACCTTTCCTATACATACGCTACTATTTAATTATTTGGAGAGATGTTACCCAATGAAGTTTAGTTGAATTAGAAATAAAGACTTAAACCTTTATTCCTTAATGTATGTGGGGGGGGGGGGTGAATTAAATATATGAAATAACTTTGCTTACCATACCAAATAAACTTCAAATATATATAGTAGTGTATTCCAGGCTTCAGTTAAAAGCCGCTACACCGCTTAGAAGATTAATCCGTAAATTGAAATCTTACAACAATAAAGGAAATATACTGAACATTTTCTGGTTGATAGGCGCCAATGTGTGTGTCTGTTATTGGTTCTAATGGAGTTAACCGTGATTTGGCTGTGTTTACATTCGCGGTTCGCCCCCCGCCATCCCACCACAATGCCCCCCAGTCAGTGTCTCTCAGCGCTACCAAAGACAATATTAGCAACAATGTTAGCAGAGGGAGGGGTTACAAAAGTGCTTTCCCTAGGAGTTGAAATTAGAGGGGGTGTTCGAATTTTTAATGGGGTGAGGGCCGAGGGGTGAGACCGTGAGGGCGAAGGTGGGCTTTATGGCACCATAGTAAAACGCTGAAAAATGTTTCACGCCCATTTTATTAAGTTTAACTCATCTTTTAAAATTGGCTCAGGACGGTACCAGATGAGCCGGGTGTACCTGGCTATGTGCGATGGAGAGCGCAAGAGAGCAACTCGCTCCTCCACCAAGCTATGCCTAGAGGCGGGTCCACCACCATGACCTTCGTGTGAAGAGAGACCGACGCACGGAACCGCAACGAAATTAACGAGGTATACAATATATACGCACATTTTATTCACGCTGTTATCTGTGATTCACTGTCATCAATTAAATTAACCATGACTTACTAATTGTTACCATTGTTGACTTATCCGTGATCGTGACATGGAGTTAACCGTGATTTGGCGGTGTTTACATTCGCGGTTCGCCTCCAACCATCCCACCACAATGCGCCTCAGTCAGTGTCTCGCCGCGCTACCAAGACAATATTAGCAACAATGTTAGCAAAGGGAGGGGTTACAACAGTGTTTTCCCCAGGAATTGAAATTGCAGGGGGTGTTCGAATTTTTAATGGGGTGAGGGCCGAGGGGTGAGACTGTGAGGGCGAAGATGGGCTTTATGGCACCATAGTAAAAACAGAAAGATGTTTCACGACCATTTTATTAGGTTTAGCTCATCTTTTAATATCATCACACAAATTAAAGTTGGTTACTCGCGCCTTTTATGAAGCAATACATCGACATCCTTCTTGGCGTCTTTTAATTTTGCGCAAGTTGACCTGATTTAAATATAACATCCTTAGTCATAGACAGTGAAAGATGGAATGAGAAAGAATATTCCAGAACTGGCCATTAGATTATTCGTTGTTTTTCTCTTAAAGGGCATTCAAATTTCTGCCTTTACGTTTGTCTTCATCGCTTGCCCTCTATCTACAGGCTGGGAGAATCCACCTAACCTAAGAGAGAGAGAGGAGAGAAAGCAGGACGAGAGAAGAGACTATGGGGGAGAAGATGGGATGTCCTCACCCCCCCAAAGGGGTATACCTAACCTAATTTTATCTATTTTATAAAATTGTCATCCAGTTATCTGCACCAATATTTAATTTCTTCTGAATTTCTATTTAACTTAAACTTCTCATCTTCGTGGTTGCTTGCTAAATCATTTATACATTATATACTGTAAGTTTATCTCAGCTCTCAGACAACTTCTTCACCGTCTCACCGGGATACGTTGTATATAGTGAGAGGTCCAATATTCTTATCTTGCAGCTAGATGATTCAGATCAAGGACTGTTAAGTAAAACATCTAAAATTTGCAAATGGTACAAAAAGCAGGATGTCTAATCATTCCTAATTATTTATGTCTGTTCCATGGATACAAGTAAGGAAAGAAAATTATTAAAAATTTGTTGTATCTTTGCTGGTAAAAATAATAATTAAAGATGATCTGGTTAGAAAGCCTCTCAGTAAGAACCAAGGGAATGTAGTTGAGACCAGTAGTCTTCGCCCTCCGTTTCCTCTATCTTAGACGTAAAGGCTCTTTGTATAGCTTCATTGTTCGCAATGTTCCGTTTTCTGTATGGGTTTGTGAGTACTGAGCAATACTCAATTATTGGTAGGACTAGACTCTTCCATAATTGAGCATGGTGTTTGCTTTTCTGTTGCGGAAGCTCCTCCAGATGATTCCCATTATTTTTCTAGTCGTTGTAATTTTGATGATATAGTGCTCTCTGACTTCTGCATCCGACGACATTATTACTCCAAGATCCCTGACTTGTGGATTTAGCGTTATCTGTTTGGCTTGCAGAGTTTTGTACCCTTTTTTCTGTAGCTCCTTGTTATTACCATATTTTAAAAGTTGGAATTTTCTTCGTTGAACTTCATATTGTTGTCTTCTACCGACTGGAATAATGTTTCAATGTTGTTTTGTAATTTTCTTATGTCGCCTTCGTTCAATATTTCCTTATATATCTTTGTGTCATCTGCGAAGCATTATACAATACTGTTCTTAATATCTGCATCAATAGCTGCGATCATTATTATGAACAGCAAGGGAGCTAATACTGTCCCTTGCGGAACAGAGCTCACGACTCCCGATTTAACTCCATTTACCACCACTCTTTGTGTTCTTTGCGTCAAGAAATTAAATATCCACCTTCCTAGCTTTCCAGTAGTTCCTGTATTCTTAAGCTTGTGTGCTATGATTCCATGGTCACATTTATCGAAGGATTCAGTAAATCCGTATATATTACAGCTATGTTTTGTCCTCGACACAATATTTTCTCCTGGTGATCTAATAACTGTAATAGACATGATCTTCCAGCCCTGAAGCCATGCTGATTTGGGTTGCATAAGTCTTTTTCTTGTAGGTAGTAGGTAGTTTTGCCTCTAATTATACGTTCAAAACACTTTATAAGGTGTGAGGTGAGAGTCACTGTAATTCTTGGGTATTGGCTCTGTTACCACCTTTAAATAAGGGGGGGGCAATGTTCGCGTTCTTTAAGGGGAGTGGAATTTGTCATGTGTCGAGTGATTTCCTCCATAGTAAGTATAGCGGTTTGGTAATATGCTCTTTACATTTCTGCAGAAACGTGGCACTCCATGTGTCTAGCAGTACCACAAAATACAGTACTGGCCTCACTCGTGTTCATTATCATGCTAAGAGACAAAGCCAGCGGTGTAAACATCGTATGCAGACGATACAAAGTTCGGAAGAAAAATCCGCGATGCAAATGTGGTGGAGTCCTTGCAGAGGGTCACAAACAAAATATACAATTGGTCAGAAGGCAACATTACATGATTTGGCAACATTACCATATCTCACTTCTTGAGATATGGTAGAAATGAGGAACTTTGTCAACATCCATCAACTGAAGCGTTGAAAGCGATGTTTTAAACATCGAGTATAGCAATTTAACTTGAAGTAGTAGTATTATTAAATATTTAAATTGAACATCTGATTCTTTCGCAATAAAAATTAGGCGGCAACCTACATTTTAACACATAACTATCATATCTCCAGCTAATTACGCAAAAGTACATTTCTATCTCATATATATATATATATAATATATATATATATATATATATATTATATATATATATAATATATATATATATATACATGCACACACCCTAGAGCATGTCGTATATAATAAGTTAATTGGAATTACTTGTTTGATAACTTATGCGATTTAATGACTGTGCACTAACTACATGTGGAGAATCTGGCAACAATTTTTCTAAACGCACTCCATCAATGCCATATTTATTCAGTCAAATTAATTTAAAGAAGTGCTAACACCAAATCAAACATACAGCCATATTCTAAATCAGCGTATTGTCACAAACACAACTAAACGTAGAAGATTGGAGGCAGCCATAATGCAATTTAGCAGACCAAAAGCTGCTGAACAACTCAAAGCTAACTGTGAAGGGGCAAAGCCCACCCAAAATAGGGACGTAGGCAAGTAAAGGGTTAAAATAATAATAATACTAATGCACTCAAATATCTCTCTCTCTCTCTCTCTCTCTCTCTCTCTCTCTCTCTGTTTGTCCTGCGCAGATTTCGACTATCGTACTGCTCAGTACTCATCCGGCCAGGGTGTTGTTCAAAGTCCTTGTCTAGAAAGCAACTTTTTCTTTCATCAAATTACCAGAATGAGGCGGGGTGCTGCAGAGGGGTCAAAGGTAGGACGGTCTCCAACAGTTCATAAATCACTTAACCTGTTATGCAGGCAACCTGGGAACCTAGTCCAGATTTGATGAGGGCATACAACACTACTGTTAACAAATCCAATTTAGTGTTTATTATACCTCTTCCTAATAATGCTCTAGCTTGTCAGGAAGGATACAGTACCAACTGAAACATCTTATTACTATGACAATGCATTTTCCCCTTATGCCCAAAAAATGTAGCCAAAAGTATCCTGAATGCAATAGTATATTATTTAAAACTATTAAGGAGCTGTAATATCTTCAATTCCTTAAGCGGGAGGAAGCAGACAAATCTCATTTATTTATTTTTATTAGCTTACATATGGATGGGTTTGTGAACCTGAATTTTTCTACAGATTCCATCTCTAACACGTCACATCCCCAAGTGGAACATTTACAAAATATAACAAAATTTAAGTGTTGTTCCTTATATTCGACAATCTTGTCTTTCTTCTTCTACAGAATCGTGAATGACGATGAGGTACAGCACTCCATCATCGATATTACACACGACCCCGATGCAGTGTAGCTATGGTTACAGACTCCACCCCCGCTGACGAACCCTCACCAGCGACACCTCCACCACGTGGCAGTTCAAAGCGGAGGCACGATGATGAAGAACCTTCCACGTCAGGTATAAAACGTGCCAAGAGTTCACCGGTTATTAAACCCCCAGTAATAGAGTCCCAACCCTCTACGTCTTACGACACAACCCCCACGCTAGCTCCCTCCTCAACTAAATTTGTACCCCCTTATTCCTGTTCAATTCTGGGTACATCCTCCACACCAGCAGCTTCTCGCTCTGTAGAGGAAGGTATAACACTCGAACTGGTGCGCACCGCTAACCCAACCCGGCCCTGGCTAGAAATCGGTATATAGTCAGAGTTGACCCTGGAACTCTGTATAGCAACGGTGTTGAACACGGACTTCGGCGCGTAGTTGAGAGTATTGTGGAGTTTGCCCTTCAGAACCGCGACGAACGTGAAGTCCGGACGAGGTTGTCCTTCGGGTTCGAGTCAGTTGACGGGGATGTAGATGATTTTTGGGTAATAATACCGTTCAGACGTTTGGCAGCTGTACACATAGAATATATCTTGGGCCGTATAATGCAGGCCTTTCAAAGTAGTACAACCTTCAATATGGACAACTTCACGGTAGATATTGACAGAGTATTCCGGGTTGTGGGTCATAGTGCCACACCTTATGCTCTTAACTTCAATTCTCAGGCTATTTACAGAAAGCATATAAACGCCGAGCGTGGTTGCGGCTTTATAGCAGTAGTCTTAGCCCATATGTTTACTGTACTGAATACCCGGGTCAAAAATATTTGGTTGCCTACGGTTGTGCAGCGTGCTCGTAAACTGGCTTCAGATTGTAAACTTGAGTTTGAGTGTAATATGGGTCATGAAGAGCTGAGAAGGGTAGAGCAGGAAAGGAATGTTGGTATAGTTGTATTTGGAATGGATGATCGTCGTAGAACTGTGTATGTTTTCAAAAGCTGTGTGAGAGATCGTACAAGGCCTCTACTTATTTTAGGAATGTCAGGAACAACGTATCTCCCCATCTGCAATATAAGGGACCTTTCCGCTAGTTATGATAAAAATCGAAAATATGGAAGGCATCATGATTTGTGTAAAGGATGTCTCGAGTTTGCGGATGATATAGTGAAATATTGTAAGGAATGCCACATGGCATGTGAGCACCGTCACTGAGCACTGTAGGGCGGAGTGAAAAACTCATTTTTCGAATTTTCAAATTGGCTAGTGTGGAAAATGTGTGGAGTAGTGAGGAAATAAGCTGGTATAAATTTAAAATCATAACATTAATATCTTCAGGTGCCACAATGACCTTCAATATTGAAAAAAATTGAAAAAAGCAGATTTTAACCAATAATTACAGAAGAGTCCACGATGCACAATAGACAAGAATTTATTCACACTTGTATAAAATAGCTCAGTCAACCTTTAAAAAAAGTTTCTATTCTCTAAAAACAGTTTTCTATAGTCAGCTCACTCAGCTGTCACGTGAGTACCTCGGTTCAGTGTAGCTGTCGCTCTCGTAGCAGGTGGGTGTTCTGTTGTTGGCGTTACTCAGATAGTCTAAACTATATTTCTTATATATTTTGCATTTCTGTATTGTGTTGCCCTAAGTTTGCCATGTACTATTAACTGAAATTAACGTATAATTGATATTAGCTCTTTCTTTTTCAGATTTGTATACTTTCAAAATGTCTCGAGTTTGTGCAAAATCAACCAGGGCCTCAACTGAGTGCCCCATGTTTGGTATGGGGGAAGATTTGTGGCACAGGAATCTTCCTACATACGAAGGAGTTTTTAAATATTACTTGTTTGTAAGAAACGATTTGAAACAGATACTAATAAAGATCCTTCAATATCTCAATATTAGAACAAGTTGTTGATAAATTGAAAACAATTTGGGAAAGTGCTTCCGTCCCAATTCTGTCAGACAGGCGAATTGAAACAATGTTCAGAAGCTACCACGAAAAGTATCGTGTCATTATGAAGCCATACCAAAGCAGAAAAAATTCTGAAGCTTACAAAGCAAAGATTGATATGTTCAAAAAAGAAGCACACACGAAACTTTTTGACATTGCAGCGTGCAAGTGCAAAGTACTAACACAATGTTCTTGTCCCAAAGAAAAAACGGTTCCAAAGGAAGAAGTGACGTTCCTCTTAGATCAAAGGAGTGAAAGAAAACTGTTTATTGATAGAGTAGATATTACACTCTCAAAGAAAAAAGCATCTACGTTGCTAAGAAAGCAAAAAGAAGCTGTGAGGCTCACCAAAGAATCTTCACAGGAGAAATTGCAGGATACAAATGTTGAATTATCATCATCGACATCAAATAGTGAAAGTGAATCTGACGAAATATCAGACGATACATTTCCAGAGCCAGTTAGCTCGAAGAGAAAGCTCGAACAACCTGAAGAACAATTATTCAAGAAAAGGAAAACTACAAATCTACCTTCAGTGGCTACTGCTTGTGACAGGACTGCAGTTTCAGATCGAGCTGCAGCATTCATTGTTAGTGCAGTATTGCAAGATATTGGAGAAGTTTCTATTGACAATACATCTGAAGTAGTGGATAGGAGTAAAATCAGAAGAGAAAGACAAAAGAAGAGATCAGAAATTATGAAAGATCAAAATCAGGTCCCAATCAGAGGAATCTATTTTGATGGTCGAAAAGATTCTACACTCTTCCAAGAAAAAAAAGAGTCCAAAGTATATCAGAAGAAGGTAACAGAAGAACATATCACTTTAGTGAGAGAACCTGGTTCAGATTATTTGGGCCATTATTCTGTGAATTCTGGATCAGCTGAAGAAATATGTAAAGGAATGTTTGAGTATATTGGAAATAATGACATGAACCTGGAAAACCTTGTTGCCATTGGATGCGATGGTGCAGCAGTCAACACTGGAGAAAAGGGAGGCGTTATAAGGCTTATAGAATTGAAGCTGAAGAAGCCAGTTCAACATTTAGTGTGCCAGCTCCATGCCAATGAATTGCCATTACGCCATTTAGTTGCAAAGCTGGATGGAAAAACATCTGGCCCCCGCGGATTCACCGGTCCTATTGGCAGGGAATTAGAGAACTGTGAGAGTCTTCCTATTGTCGAGTTTGAAAGGATTGATGCTGAGGAACCAACTGTAGACTGTGAAGATCTTAGCACCGACCAAAAATATCTAATTGATATTCATCAGGCCATAACAAAGGGATATTGCTCTCCAGATCTTGCTCATCGTAGTCCAGGCAAAATGGCACATTCACGATGGCTGACTACAGCAAATCGTTTGCTTCGTCTATACGTTTCAACTGTAAGTCCATCTGAGAACCTCATGAACATTGCTTCTTTTATAATGAAGGTCTACATCCCAATGTGGTTTTCTATTAAGCAAAGTACGTCTTTTGTCAATGGCTCAAAACATGTTTTCAAAACTATTGAACTAACAAGAACACTGAATGACGAAGTAAAGGATATTGTAAACCCTGTCATACAAAGAAATGCATTTTTTGCAAATCCAGAAAATATTCTAGCATCAATGATTCATGATGACCGCAGCGCCATAAGAGAATTAGCGTGGAGGCGAATAAAGAAAGCAAGGCAAACAAACAAGGAAAAAGTTGTGAGGCGTTTCACATTACCTGTTATTCAATTTGAAGCTACTGATTATACTGATTTAATTAATTGGCAAAAATGCATTGTCACTGAACCACCTGTGACAAGACACCTGACAGAAAATGAGATTGAAGAATTCATAGAAAACAAGAGTACCCCTCCATTCGAGAAATTCCCTTGTCATACACAAGTAGTAGAAAGAATGGTAAAATTAGTGACTGAAGCATCATCAAAAGTATTTGGATTGAACGCGCGAGATGGCTTCATAAGATCAACACTTCAGTCACGTAAAAAAATGCCATCATTCGAAAGTAAAGCTGAATATAAAGTTTAAATAAAACGTTAATAGAAAAAAACATGCGCAAGGATGGGTGGTTGGGAGGGCATGGGTGGAGCTCGACACGCAGCCACCTCCTCGTGGTGAGTTCTGGATTATTTAGATCATTAATCAAAAGAACATTGATCTAAATAAACTAAGAGCTGCGTAATTCAGTAACTATTTTGGTAATTGGAACACTTAATATATAATAATAACAAGTAAGTTTCAGTTATTGTACTAATGCAGAATATAAGAAAATCATTATATTTCACTTTTTTCGACGGCTTTGTGGCACCTGAAGATATAATTTTGAAGGACTAATATTTATGCACAGTCATTATCTATAGCACCCACATATTTTCCGCACTAGCCATATTTGAATTTCGAAAAAAAGTTTAAAAACCTCATTTTCGATCCGCCCTACAGTGAGCAGTGTAAAAGCTACAAATGTGAAAGTCGTGTAGTTGAAGCTGAGAAGAGGGAATATAATGTGTGCGGTCGTACATTTTTCCAGAGGTGGGGAGTCGGAGTCAGGAGTCGGGAGTCGGGAGTCGGGGCTTTTTTGAAGAGTCAGGAGTCGGAGTCGGGAGTCGGTAAAAACGACCGACTCCCGACTCTTTGATTCAATTTCTATATGCCAACAATTTACCAGAATACTACTCTGCCCTAAATAAATATCTTCCTGAACTAATTCTAGATTCACATTTCCACATTTGATTTATTGTTCTGGTAAATCTTAGCAAATGAATTTCATATTTCTATTTTAGGATACTAGGTACCATATAAAAATTAGCAATATATTAATTATTAATTTAATTAGCCCCTATTAGTAATGAGTTGTGGGCCTAGTAGAAAATCAGCAGTCTTTCAATATTTTAAGCTAAATGAGGATGAAAGTATTTTTATTTGTCAAGTAGAAAAGGATGGTAAAGAGTGTAATGCAAAAATTAGTGCTTACACTGGGAAACATGCTAATGCTCCAACTAGAGCCTCAAACTTGAAACGCCATCTACGAAACAAACATCCCAATATTTATAAGGTTGTAGATCAGCATGATAAGGAAAGAGTCGGGAGTCGGGAGTCGGAGTCGGTTTTTAAAAATACCGACTCAGGAGTCGGGAGTCGGGAGTCGGTTGTTTTTGGCCGACTCCCCATCCCTGCATTTTTCAATAATAAATGCTTTGAGTTCCATAAGTCAATTGGCACTTGCAGGAAAATGAGAATCTGTGAATGTGGTATGTTTCATATGATGGATAATTGGGGGAAATTCAAAATTAAATGTGATAAAATTCATTGTCCTGCATGTCATGAGAAATATAAGGAGGATGGAGTGAAGCATGTAGGTTACATGAAAGACGCTAAGCCTAAAAGTATGCCTTGTATAACTGTGTACTATGACATAGAAGCTTACACAAACCCTGAAACCAAAGAGGTTATCCCACATCTACTTGTAAGCCAGACTATCTGCGATGAGTGCATGGAGGTTGAGTGTGTTGAGTATCACAAATGTAGTAAACGGACAAATGTTTTTAAAACGATCGCACTCGACAGCCCTGTGAAACTCTTTGTATCTTATATTGTCAAGTTAGGGGACAAGTTCAAAAAAATGACTGTGTATATTCTTGCCCATAACGGGGCAAAATTTGACACAGTTCCTTTATAAGGAACTGCTTGAACACGAGTCATCGGAGATATTTACAGGCGACCCCTTGAAAAGGGGAAACAAACTTATACAAATGCAGAAAAGAGGTAATGTTCAATTTAAAGATACGTTATTATTCACACCTTGTAAACTGGCCAAGCTACCCAAGGTGATTGGTGTAGCCGCCGAAGTTTCAAAAGGGTATTTCCCTTATACTTTCCTTACTAGCGACACATTAAATTACGTAGGACTACCTCCCCGCAAACAATACTTTAACTACACCAACATGAGTGATAGTGAGCGTGAAGATTTTGACCGCTACTACAACATTTTTAATGAAACTAATCTACACAATATAGCTGATGAATGTGAGCGTCATTGCGTGAATGATGTGCGCGTGCTTAGAGTATGTTTCCAGGCCTTTAGAAGGATGTACATAAACCGTTTCAATTGCGATCCGCTGCAAGTCGCAACCACAATCGCCTCATTGTGCTTTACTGTGTTCAAGAACAATTTCATCCCTAAAGACGCCTTAGCAGTCATTCACAGAAACAACCCTCGCAGTTATGGGCACAAGGCTATTTATTGGCTCATACACATACAACACCAGACCCGAGTATACATAAAACATGCCCGCAACACGGGGGACGTACCCATTAAGGTCAAAGGTCGTGTTTTTTGGGTTAACGATCTAAGCGAAGACCATGCCATTGGTGAGAAGACTGTGTACTCCTTTAACGGTTGCTGTTGGCATGGATGCCCACGTCATGAGTGTAGAATCGTAGGAGATATCCACTGTAGATCTCCTGCCGACAGTCTTGCATGGACCTGCACCCGCGATCAGCTTATAGGTAGGTACCCAGTTCACTCACAAGATCTTGTGGGAGCATGAGTATGATGCACGGATGGAAACAGATGGACAGTACCGTGAAGAAATAAACACGATCAAGCGTTCAATGGTGCTGGGCCTTCTCAAATGCGGTGATAGCTTGTTCGAAGGGCGTACAGACCCTTCAAGCTGTACTTTCAACCTACGGAGGGCGCAAAACTCTATTACTACGACTTCTGTTCTTTATATCCCTACGTGATGAAGAACAATCCGTACCCCGTAGGTGCACCTGAAAAACTGGTGGGACCTGACCTGCCCACCATCGAGGTGTTCTCAACAAATATGAACAAGTACTATTTCGGTCTTTCTTTCGTAGACGCGATTCCCCCTCGTGATTTATGGATGCCGATCTTACACGTCGTTATAGATCACAAACTCATGTTTCCCCTGTGCGTGAAGTGCGCAGAGGAGAATAATGGGTCCTGTAATCACACAACCAACCAACGGAAGATCAGAGGTGTATATACAAGTCCTGAGCTGTCCCTAGCCGTCCGCCATGGTTACAGAATATTGAAGATATATGAGGTGTGGAGGTTTCAGAAACTCCCCAACCTTTTCACGCCGTATGTAAATACTTTTTTGAAGGATAAAGTAGAAGCATCAGGCTACCCGCGAGGGGTTGAGAGCGAGGGTGAAAAATCGGCTTATATTCAACGTTACCGTGACCGTGAAGGGATACAACTTGACCGGTCCCAAGTTGTTAAGAACCCTGGCAAGCGCTTTAGTGCAAAGTTATGCCCAATCTTTGGGGTAAATTTGCACAGAATACAGGTAAGGGAACGTTCACCTAGCCCAAAGTTATTATGAGGTGTGGGATTATGCCAATGCACCCGATGAAGCGGTTATGGGGATCGTGAATGTTGGTAACACGTACATAATAAAGTACAACATCACCGAACTGGCCACAGATACCTCACATGTTACAAACATACCTGTAGCCAGCTTCACAACGGCATACGCACGCATCAAGCTTTGAGGACTACCGCACTCTCTTGGGCGGAGGGTGCTGTACGCTGACACAGATAGCGTAATATTCACAGAGAGGGAGGGTGAATACATGCAGCCTATTAGGGAATTCCTCGGAGAGTTGACTGACGAGATCAAGGATGAGTATGGTGATGGCGCATACGCTGACTCCTTTGTATCAACAGGGCCAAAAACGTATGGGGGTGCAGGTGAGGGTGGGGAAAGAGCTGAAATATATCGTGAAGGCGAAGGGCATCACGCTTAACCAGGTGAACCGACAGGTCGTTAACTTTGACTCGTTGAAGGAGCTAGCGTGCTTAGAAGATGAGGGTGACCAACCACCCCAACTGACTGTAGGAACCTACAATTTTCGGGCACAGAAACTGGGGTGTGTGAAGGAACTTAGGGGCACAAAGATGTGTCGTAGTACCTATAGGAAACGTTAGCAGGTGCCTGGTACCTATGATACCATAACCTCTGGGTACCATAGTACCTGAGTATCATATATGTCTATTGTTAACGATATGTTTACTTATTACGTATATTTGAATATGTAAACGTTTCAATTAAGGTTTCATTTTCTCCTTTGTGTGTGTGTGTGTGTGTGTGTGTGTGTGTGTGGTGTGTGTGTGTGTGTACAGTAAAAAGTTATAAGCTCCGCCCACTGTAAGCTCAATCAAAGTATCACGTGACTTCTGCTACTACCTGGACATATCTCTACCCCTGCGTGCTCAGTTGGCCGCTGCAAGCCCTGGATCTCAGACGTATATTTGAAGAATTCTCACGTAGACGAAAAATAGTGATGGCGACTTTTGATATTGCGTGTTCGACGTTTATGAAGTGGTATTCGGTAAAGTCGGAAGATGTGGTGGATACTGAAAGACGGCCTAGCACCCTCTCCTTTGAGAATTTTAAGGCTACATTGAACCGTGCGAAGCTTGAGGAACAAGATGTTCAAATACTCTATGGATATTCTGGCGAGAGCATTGCCGGATTTCGCGGCACAAACGATGTAATGGACTACTTTGTAGGGCTAAACTGTATAAAACCGTACATATACCGTGAAGTGAAACAAACAACGTGTGCAGAAGAGAAGCAACGGGTATGGGTAGTGAGTCTTGTTGATGAGTGGTTGGGCGGTATTATGTCATGCTGCATCATACCGAGTACGCGTACCCTGCGGCTGAGAATGTAAACTTTGTCATCATGAACAAGTTACAGTACTTTTACCACTACATTCATATATATCATGACGAGGTTTGCGGTGAGGTTGTGGCTAAAGGCCTGTGTGAGTTTTTAATAGAATTTAGAGACGAGTATCGACTGTTAAACAAAAAGGATAAATACGGTCACATGTTTCTCTCAAATAGTGCACCGGATTGTTAATGTGTTTAGTTTGTGTTAATGAACGTCTAGTGCGCATTCCGATAAAACACTAAAACCGATATTGCCTCATGTATCGGAAAAATGCCCGGTATAATGGGTACAAGTACTCGCATGATTCTTTCATGCTGGAACAAACCCGTACACGAAACATTAACGCTTGGTATGACTTACTCCTCCACACCTGTCACCGAGCCAAACAGCGCACCGGTTGCCCATATTCATCTCAGAGCTTCACCAGACTGGTTGTGCACTCTCACAATAGAAAACGATGGAGCTTCCTTTGAGAAGCATTCTCAATGCCGTATATGACGTGTCCGTGACGAAGTCATTGCGTGTGTTCAGACGTAAAACCGGTGCCATTAACTATGTACTTGAAACGACTTGTAGACAAGCAAACTCTGGTAAACGTAATATTGTTTATTTAAATGTTGAGGAGATGAATAGAGTCTTCATGATAGTTGAGAAGTAGGGTGAGGATCGTTATAAAATACCTGCAGGTGTAGGTACAAGAAGGGAACAGATTAGTGATACCCCCTCATATGCCATTGTTTGTACGTTGTGTATAAATAACGATCAGCCATGCATTGATATACGATTGATGTGAAAGAATGTATCTGATAATAACATTCTTTCTCCACGCGAAACCGCTTCATCCTCGACAGAATGTTTGAAATCGCAGGTTTCCGCAAACTAAAACCTATATTAGACGCATGTGTTACGGATATGATTTATTTTGATATGGTTCTTGAATACGCATACACTGCTCTGCTCGACGAGTTTATCGAATGTAGGAATGAACATGGCGAGAATGGTCTAGAGCTGGATTCTTATCTAAATGGTTTAGACTCTTCGAAATATCATGAACTTTGGTACAAAGGACTTGAGCGGTACAGGACAGAGCTCGCCTATACTGTTAACCCTGAAGAGTTGTATCTTCATACACTGCGTTCGCACTTGTTAAGCAGATTACATTTTCTCCAATGTCTTCAAAAGTTTTTCCCCGATTTCAATGAAATTTGTAGCAAATAATCACTATATATAGCAGCATTGATGGTATTCATTTCGATAAAATATTTTGATAATTAAAATAATTATCTCATTTTATTGAAAAATATGTAAAATACTGTGTTCCGAATTATTAAGCAAGTATTCTATTTAAAGATCTAAATGGTGAAAATGGGTAAGAAGAAGGATTTAACATTAACTGAGAAAAGAAAAATAGTCAAGTTACTCGCTGAAAATATAAAATCTATTGAAATTGCGAAACAGTTTGGCAGAGCTTATCGAACTGTAAACAAGTTTGTAGCGGAGGCTACCAAACTGAGGCAGCGAAGTGATAAAGGAGCTATAAGAAAAGTGACAAGGAGGCAGATATCTGTAATCAAGCGCAAATTGACAAGCATCCATTGTCCTCAAGTAAAGAGGTTTTTGAGCAGGCTGGCATACATAATGTACCAAGATCATCTCGATGTGGAATCCTCCAAACAATTGGCAAGACGTGTAAACCTACGATTGAGTCACCATTAACACCCAGGTACAAGAAGCAGCGTGTTGAATGGGCGCGTCAGTACGTGAAAACAGATTTTAACACTGTATTGTTCACCGATGAATGAAAAGCAACCCTTGAGGGACTTGATGTTTGGTGAAGAAGATGGATTGCTGAGAGCCAATTTCTACCATCGAGATTAAGACGCCAACAAGGTGGAGGTAGTGTCATGTTTTGGGCAGGATTGATAGGCAATGAAGTACCTGTCCCATACAGAGTGTCTGATGGTGTAAAAATGAATGCCCAGTCTTACACAAACTTTCTAAAAGAAAACCTCATTTCATGGTAGAGATTGACCCTTAGCAATCCATCTTCTTGACCAACCATCAGATCCCTCAAGGGTTGCTCTTCATTCATCGGTTAACAATACACTGTTAAAATCTGTTTTCACGTACTGACGCGCCCATTCAACACGCTGCTTCTTGTACCTGGGTGTTAATGGTGACTGAATCGTAGGTTTACACGTCTTGCCAATTGTTTGGAGGATTCCACATCGAGATGTTCTTGGTACATTATGTATGCCAGCCTGCTCAAAAACCTTTTTACTTGAGAACAATGGATGCTTTGCAATTTGCGCTTGATTACAGATATCTGCCGTCTTGTCACTTTTCTTATAGCTCCTTTATCACTTCGCTGCCTCAGTTTGGTACCCTCCTCTACAAACTTGTTTACAGTTCGATAAGCTCTGCCAAACTGCTTCGCAATTTCAATAGATTTTATATTTTCAGCGAGTAACTTGACTATTTTTCTTTTCTCAGTTAATGTTAAATCCTTCTTCTTACCCATTTTCACCATTTAGATCCGTAAATAGAATACTTGCTTAATAATTCGGAACACAATATTTTACATATTTTTCAATAAAATGAGATAATTATTTTTATCAAAATATTTTATCGAAATGAATACCATCAATGCTGCTATATATAGTGATTATTTGCTACAAATTTCATTGGAATCGGGGAAAATCTTTTGAAAACATTGGAGAAAATGTAATCTGCTTAATAAGTGCGAACGCAGTGTATAATGAGGTGCTGTCGTTACGATTTAGATTATTTCAACTGCCGCTATGCGTTGTGAAGAAGAATTCACGATTAAAAAGCTCGGGTCGGTAAGAATAAACCCTCGATTGGAAAGAAGTGTTTATAAACTTGAATTTAATAATGATGTGGCTAACGACGCCCTCTTTTTGCGTGCTTTTGATTTTATTCCGTCCGTGTTTAAAGATAATTTCCTAACCAATTGTAAGGTGGGCACAAAAATAGTATTGAACGATATGAATGCCCTTTACATCGAGTATAGGCACTCGCACACCTTGAGTGGTGAAATAATGCTAAATCGTATTTATTGTATAGTACAAAGCAACATTGATATAACTGTAGACTCGATCACGTGCGGGTTTAGTATTTTAGTTAAGCGCGGTAGAACATAACTCATAAGGTGTATGTATTTTGATTTTATATAAGTTTTGCTGTTTATATATATATATATATTATATATATATATATATATAATATATATATTAATGGGTATATAATTTTATCCTGTACTATTACTATTTTTATATAAGTATTGGTGTGTATATATATAAAGGCGTATTTGCTCGTAAATATATTAAATGGTTAGTTAGTTTTATCCTGTAATAATATTTTATTATTTAAGAATGTATATATGTCCTTCGCTTAATGTGTGTATTTTTGCTGTATATTATTTTTTAATGTATATCTATTTCCTATATATTTCATGAATTATTTCCCTTAACTCGTCTAAATAAACAGAATGATGTAATGGTGTTTTATTAATTTCTTTTGGTTGTATATATAAATGATATTAAGGAATAACTGGGGAGATGGGAACATATATATATAATATATATATATATATATATATATATATATATATATATATATATATGTACCAAATGGCTGGTTACGTCTTCTAAGCCGACTGACAGATTTCTAAACCAAATGTCAAGAATATCTGAATTGCACAATCTGGCAGCTCAAACGATATATATATATATTATATGATGAATAAAACCACGAAGGAAAGAAAACACAGAATGGTGCTCAAGCGCTTTCGTCTGATGACATCCTCAGGAACACTGAAGTACATAAAGAGTTACAGCCTATATATAGGTTACAGAAAAAAAATATATATATATATACAATAAACGTTTATTGTATATATATTTTTTTTTTTCTGTAACCTATATATAGGCTGTAACTCTTTATGTACTTCAGCGTTCCTGAGGATGTCATTAGACGAAAGCGCTTGAGCACCATTCTGTGTTTCCTTTCCTTCGTGGTTTTATTCATCATAAATATTTTTCACGTGTTACTTTCGTGAAATAATTTTCATATATATAATATATTAGTGATGTAGCGGATGTCATTTTTTTCACATCCGCGGATGCGGATGCGGATGAGGATGTTTGATTTCAACATCCGCGGATGCGGATGTCTACATTTTCGTTATTTTTTTAGGATATATTCGAGATTTGTTGTGTTTAACGTATATAATAAGTTATTATATAGAGAGAGCTGTAGCTATAATGTACTATAATTGATTAATTGTACAATAATTGCTGTACTTTTCTCTGAACATATAAAATAATATCAAGCATCTAACTAATATAGAAATCAATTAGTGAATTCGTCTGCAAATAAATTCGTTATATTTTGTTGAGTTTCAGCCACAATTAGAAACCATAATTGCGTTACCAGGATGCGGAACGTGAACCCAACTCAAATGCACCCCACCGACCTCTTTCCCCAACCTCCACCCTTATAGAAAGAGATCTTTAATTAGCTTGATAACTATTTATATTAAGTTTAAAGTTTTATTAGGCATATTTATAAATGAGTAATTAAAATAAAGTAAACTAAGATGTTCATCGTTTAATGTTCAAACTTAATTATAGGAAGGTTATGCTTAAGGAACATTAATTTTTCTGCCTTTTCTGCTGCCAGTCTGTTTCTCTTTTCATCATATATTAATCCAGCACTGCTAAATAATCTCTCGCTTGGTACGTTTGTTGGAGGACAGGCTAAATGTTTCCTTGCAAGTTTACTCAAGTATGGATAGATATTCTGCGTATTTTTCCACCAACTAATAGGATTGTCACATGCAGCCAGGCGTTTTTCTTGGTGATAGCTCTCGATCATTTTTACTACATCTTTTGACATCGCGTAGGTCTCGTCATTGCTGCTTGACTCAAGAAACTGAGAGACAGATTCTGTGATAGATTTGCTTGTTGAAGGTATTGGTTCTGTCACTGAAACTTTTATTCTTTTGGTGGGTGGCGAAGCGACAGATTCAAGAGATTGAAGCTCTTCAACTGCTTTGCCAAGTGATGATTTAACTCGTTCTAATGTACTAGGTGAAAATAACTTAGCTTTGTAACGTGGATCTAACTAGGTTGCAAGAGAGTAACTTCATACAAGAACAGCCTCTCATCTTGTCGCTTGCATCACTTTTGCGCACAATGAACTAGTTCTATTAATATAGTAGAATTTGATAATTTCCGCTTATTAATGACGTTTTATCTCAACGGTCCACATCCGCAAGACATCCGCAGTCCAAAGTGCGGATGCGGACGCGGATGCGGATGCGAGAAAATGTGCGGATGTTCCGCGGATGCGGATGCGGATGCGGATGTGACCTACATCACATATATATATATATATATATATATATATATATATATATATATATACATATCTGCCATTTCACTTACGCCTTCTAAGCCGACTGACAGATTTCTAAGCCAACTGTCAAGAATATCTGAATAGCGCAATCTGGCAGCTGAAGAGTTATATATATATATATATATATATATATATATATACATCTGCCTTCTAAGTCTTCTAAGCCAACTGGTGGATTTCGAGTTCTAAGCCAAGTGATGCTACCTGAGCTTTCATTTAGTATCTGCATCTCGTAGACGCTGGATGGTCTCTTCCTCTTTCTCCTCTCTCTCTTTTAGGTTAGGTATACCCCTTTGGGGGGTGAGGCCCTCCCAACTTCTCCCCCAAAGAGGTTAGGTGGACTCCCCCAGCTTGCTGGTGGAATCTCCCCTTTTAGGGGGGCACCCTTGGGGTTGGCACTGGGGAGGGGGGTTGGCACCTTACAACAAAGGGGGGAAGGGGGTTGGCACTGGCACTCTTATGATCAACATTGCAATTGCTCTGCGCTCGTCCATTTTGCGGCCACACTACTACTTTGTCCAGTCTCTGTACAAAATCTTGAATTTGGGTGCAAGATCACCTGTATTGGATAAATGTTGGTATACTCTCTCGAGTCTTGATGTGGTATCCACTAAATTCTGTGGACATACCCATAACAGGCTACAGCTGGTAATGAGTGTAGCCTTGTCCTCCTTTATTAAAATCTTGGCATATAGATTTTCATTAAAATTAAAAGTAACCCATAAATTTAACCGAGATCATAAGGGGTGAAAAGATTTGTTTTCATAATCGAAAGGGCAGACATTAAATCATTTCCCCCAATTTAAATGTGATTACTAAAGACCAGATTTAAGTTTATGAAATGATTTCTCATAATCTAGGCTAGCTTCATGCTACTTTATACATAGTATACAGAGATGGGCAGTATTTAAATACATATTTATTTAAATACATTTGTATTGTAATACTTGTATTTATAAGTACTTTTTTCGGTATGTATTTAAATATGTATTTAAATACTTTTTTCGGTGTGTATTTAAATACGTATTTAAATACTTTGAAAGAGTATCTGTTAATTGAAAATACATATTTTTAAATACATTTCGCAAATACATTTCTTAGCCTCAACTGTCAGATAACAATTTGCACCCTGAAACAAAATACAAAATTTTTCTAATCATCTAAGCCACCTGATCCAATCGTTACTAGATGGGCCAGTTGGTTGAATGCAGCGTTTTATTACGCAAGGCATCTTCCAAAAGTAAGACAGATGGGTTAGGTTTTCAGTTCTTACAGTTGCAAGAACAGTACTCTTCATTATGTTCTCTTTTAGAAAAAATTGAGAGCACAGATTTTACTATCAAAGCATACGAAGCGGTCAATACCATATATTTTGGAGATTATGTTAATATAAAAAATTATATAAAAAAGCGCTTGCAAACAAATGATATCAAGGTTATAAGTTATTTTCACCAGTGAAAAAACAAACACATTCCCTCCGTCATGAGTCAGTCACAACAACTTTACATTTACCGTTTACAGTTTACCACTGCCGTGATGTCTACAATTAATCTTTTTTACGCAGCCGACCGGAACGGATTATTTCCAACGCAAACCGTTGATGATATTTGCAGTGACGCTCCTTACGATCAGGCGGCAGGGATTGCAGTTGAAATGTAAGTGTATAAATTTATGTGTCTGTAATTTTATTTTATTGTAGCCATTTATTCGCGAACTTGTTATTTTTATTAGTGTTCCTGTCATTATGAGAAAACTCTTGAGCACTGTTCTGTGTTTCGATTATTTCATCATATATATATATATATGGAGGGTTGTAGTAATTTATATTCATCTCATTACATTTTATTGTAAAATGCTTCATTAAAATAGCAAGTATCCGCAATTTTTAATTATAGATTAGTTTGCAATAGTAATTAATATTATGTTAAAGTCCTGTTTTAATATCGTTGTTTTAAAATCGTTGAATTTTTCTTTAAAACTTATAACAATCAAGACTCCTTTGCAAGTTTTAAATAATTTTATAAATTCCATAATAAATTTATTTGAAATGTTATTCGGCATTTTCTCTTAAAGGGTAACAAACTCTCTGAGCGGTTCGAAGATATTTGATACTTCACATTGTAACTCTCTTCCTTTATATATATATATATATATATATATATATATATATATATATATATATATATATATGTATATATATATATATATATATATATATTGGATTTTTATTAAAAAAGATTCAGAAAATGCATGAACTAATCAAATTAATTAGCCTTTCTCTTTAAGGTCCGACGAGGAATTGACTCATGTTATACAATCTTATCGTGATAGTTTTGAATACGGAGGTAGAATACTACCTGAATACGGAGGTAGCAGTTTTACCGAACAGTCAACCCAGCGAATGCCACACAATTAACGAAATAATGTAAGCTTTTTTTTCTTATGTTTCGGGTAAGAGCTTTTTTTCGTGTGTCTTGGGTAATAAGACGCAGTGTATTTTCATCAATTTATTAAGTTATAGAAATCATGTTTTATAAAATAGTACATCAACCATCTTAAATTAGTTTCCATTACATTTTAAATAAGCTAAAGAATACACGAACTAATATTATTGGAGGCAGTACTGATGCAATTACTCATTTTATATATAAGATCAAAACATCATACTATGCAACGAGTGCGCACAATCGGAAAACGACTTTTTATCTGTCTGCATACCATTTCGTTATTTCGTTGAGTGTGACGCGGGTCGAATAATTCTAAAAAATTATAAATTCCTTACCACGTGACAAATACATTAGAAATGAAACGCAGTACATTCCGAAAGTATTACTAAAATATCCTTGTAGCCGGTAGGGATTCGAAACAACTTCGGGGATATGCAACTGCTCGAGAAATTTTATAATAACAGGGTCACTCCAGGAATGAGTCCCGAGTGAATTAAAATATTACATGCGGTCCCTATTTTTAAAATACATTGCAAACCAATGAATCCCTTCATCACCAATAACATGTGTGTTCACAATAAGACCACCGCAATCTCTCGTAGTTGCCAATTTCAATGTTTCATTCTTCGCAAACACACCGATAAATTTGGAACATGTGATTCGTTCACTATTCATTACTCTCTGAAGTGTATTCGCGTCCATTTAAAAGTCAGTGACAACGCTCCTAAATACGTCAACTTCAATTAGGGCTTGTGACTCGAGGTATACTAGTACACTAATAGGCGCGTCTATCGGCTTGGCGAATTCCAATCTGACTGAGATGTTTCCACTCTGTTGTGGACTTAAGTGTGTATTTGAAGGTCCCGCGTCTTACGGTACCTAAGCGCCAAAATAAAAATTCGCCACAAATCGCCTCCAAAGTTCAGCAATATTCTTGCAATAGTATCTCTGTTATTAATTGAGCTAAAACGTTCATTTTTGGCTAAATTAGAGTTCTAAATATGCTAATGAAGATGTTGATGAGTTTTTGGAATAAATTTTCATATTTTATATTTTATATATTTTTTTTAATGTTTTGATTTTCTTATTATGCCGAACTTTGGGTGAACTTTTGGCTGGCGATAGAGGTGAAAAAGTAGTTCGCTTCATAAGGTTTTCAACCATACTTCTAGTGTCGTAAGGTCATTATAACCCAAACCACGCGATAGAGGAAGGGTGAAACTAGTGATCTCCATCAAAAACACGTTTCCGCCTGTGGTGGCGCTTAGGTGCCGTAAGACGCGCGACCCCTCATTTACACTAGCAGATAAGTCAGTTGTGATGTCAAATGGATAAAGGTTAAATTGATCGACGAATTCTTTTTGCGTTACCCCAAACCCAAGCTCATCACAAGCACCTGCAATATGGGCGAGATTACTATATGCTCTCGCGCAAAGCGGGAACACAGCGTCTGATGAATAATCCATATCCATAGCCCCGCCCAACGCAACGCCATTGACGTACAGAGTTATATTTTTAAAGCCGAAATTCTCAAATTTAAAGGCACTCTTTTTATATTTTCCATTCGCCAAAGCGTGGTCCTGCATTCCAATTAATATCCTTTTAGGTAGAACTCGCAGGGCGATGTTTTCTATCTGTTTCGATGCCAACCCTGCTATCACCGTGTATAGTTTGATCTGTGCTCTGTTAATTGGGTATTTTACAGTGGCATAGAGTAAGTTTTTCTCAATTTCTATTTGTTTAGGCGAACATAATTTCACTCGTCGTACGCAGAGGTATGTCTCTATAATGTGAATCACAACAGGTTTTGCTCCCTCTTCTTGATCAGCTCCCATATTTAAACACATCCCAGGATTCGTGCAGGTGAACTTTATTTTCATATCCACCCCATTCACAAGCAACTTCTCCTGGAATGTGAAGTCTGTATGCATGCGTCCAAAACACTCGTATATCTCAATTTTAGAATTTTTAAATTTGTCCTTTATACTACTTTCGTCTTTAGCTTGATAACACCGGTCTGCATGAAAATCGATTTCTTTATTTTGAGTTCTGATTCTGAAGCAGTTCGCTGCGCTGAATTAAAAAATGCTACCAGTTTTTTTCTATCACCCACAGTTTTAAAGTTATTAGCAAAACAACTTTGGGGCGTTTTGTAATTTTTTACCTTTTTTATCTTTAATTAATTTCGTTTTTTCATATTTTTCAGATAGATAATTCTAACATTACGTCTTTAAAATTTTAATAATGGCTTCTAGAGGATGTACCCATAGTCCAGACATATTTTGTTATATTTGTGGTCGGTATGTTGTTGTAAAACAAAGGACAAATGTAACGACCTTCATTAAGAGAGCTTATCATGCTTATTTTGGAATTAAATTAGGAGATCAAGACAAAAATTGGGCTCCACACAAGGTTTGTCTTACGTGTGTTGCGGCACTAAGGAATTGGAGCAAAGGTAAAACGAAAAGTTTGCCATTTGGGATCCCTATGGTATGGCGCGAGCCTAGAAACCATACCGACGACGGCTACTTCTGTTTTTGCAATGTTAAAGGTTATAATGCAAAGAATAAAGAGAACATTCAATACCCAAGTCTTCCATCTGCAATAAGGCCGGTACCCCATGGTCCAGAAGTTCCTATTCCCCGCCCACCCGAGAGTCTGGATCAATACAATTCAGATTCTGATTCAGCTCCAAATCCAGACAATGATGATGTTTATGAACAGCCAACAGCTGACCGCGATCCTAAACCATTAACCCAAACCGACTAAATGACTTAGTCAGGGATTTGAATCTGCCTAAGGACTCTGCAGAACCTTTGGGGTCTAGATTGCAGGAGAACAATTTAATGGCATCCGACACATACTTCGATCTACCTTCGTAGTCTTGAGTCTTTGGAGTAAGTCTTGAAATGTTTGCAAGTAAAGAAGGTAAATATATTTTGTTTCTTTCAGTTATTTTTTTATTCTTTCATAAACAAGCAATATGCTTGTCCAAGAGCTAGGAGCTATTTAATTCTGCTTTAATTAGGTTTTACTCTATCACCTAAAGATTTCGTGCTACAAGGGGTGTTGTAATACCTCATCTGTCCCCAAATGTTAACCACCCATTGATGGGAGGGGAGAGAGTATTTTGCTGGGAACGGGACTGGTTGTTATATATATTTACCCTACATTATTATGTAAGCGTTACTGTAGTCTATAACAACAAAATTTATGGTTTAGTATGTGCAATCCAATGTTGGTCTCGATAAGATGGTTCACATTTGGGGATAAATGGGGGATTTATGACACACCCTGTAGTAAGAAAACCATACGTGATAGGGAAAAACTAACTATATTTTTGAGATCAGCGTACTCAAGTTATATAGAATCACCAACTAGTTTGTAAAAATCGATCGACAACTTTTCAAATGTGTACTGGTGTAATAGCCCTCGGCATTTAAAAAGGTATCCTTCGCTTCTTTGTAAAAGTTCAGCACATTTTCCAGATAGGCTTGGAGGTGATAGTACCCCGTTCCTGCCGATATGTTGACCTGATTTAAATATACATCACACTGGTTGAATATGGAGTGCAGAAAGTTTGTTTCAGGGTATACAGCATATTTGTCATCGCAGTCCGTTCCATCAGAATGGGCTATAGGTAGTTTAGCGTACATGTGCACACAGCTTGGGACAAAAAAGTAAGGGTCTGAGCTGGGTATCACGAATTCTATTCGAGCACTCTGGGAATTAATTGTGTTAAAGAGTTAATTGTAATAAAGTCAGTGTGCTCAATAGAAACTTGAGTTTCCGATTTACAACATTGTGAACTATACGGATGGATGAAGCGTGCTATGACGAGTCAGAAATAGTACCACTTCTCTTGACAAGTAGTAAACAGTCTATGATTCATGAGATCAATGTCCTTAGCTTATATCAGTCAAAAAATGGTCAACCATAGGTTTCATTCGTTTAGAACACTTCTTTTTTTATATCCTTTTACGTTTAACGCTACGTGCTGGTAATCCCTTCATCCGGACAGCCCTCTTCATCTTCCCACCACCACGCATTTTTCTCTTAGCATCTTTGACGATTTCGTCCCGTGTACGCTTAGAGTGCATTTTAAGAGCTTCTTTAGGTTTAGCCCCAGCCAATATGTCTTCTGCCGTGTTAAGACCTGATTGTAGCGCTTTTGACCAGAGGTATCTGGCGCCCCTCTTCAGCAAGGGGACCGCCACACGTAGTATGGTTGAAAAAATGGATCGAAGCCCACTACCACGCTGGTATATTACACCTCGATAGACTGTGAAAGGTTTTACTGTCCATTATAACTCAGTGCGTCGAAAGTGCAGCTTTACTGTTAAGCTCCCATCACCGAATGGGAAATTTTTTCCCTCAATCGTTCTTATATATATTGAGATATTGGTTATTAGAGTCACATAATGGGGCCTGTCATATGTAATACTCATGCTCTTCCCTCTATGATTGGGAATGTGTGCAATGCGCAGCAGCCGTGCCTGGGTATCCCAAACAAACTGGTGCTCCACTATATTGCTGTAAATTTCACACATGTCTGGAGGCATATATCCATCACTCAATTTCTCCAATTTCGACTGATACATTAGGCTGGACAAGTTATGTTGTGCTTCGTGAAATGTATCTCTTTGGATGACTGATCCATATCGCCCATCGGTTATAATTTTGAACACTTCTTTGTCTTTAATATTTCTGTTACCCTGTGATTTTAGGGTCACAGTATATGCATGGGGATCATTGTTTACGATTTCGTATACTAAATCACCCGTAAGACTTGAGCTTTTTAAACTTACGTTTTAAGTCTCTCACAACATCCTCGGCAGCACCATAGCGACGCTGGTCTAGTGTTACAACTGTAGTGTAATACATTGCAACTCCATACAGGGCGGTACGTATGGTTTCATCCTGAGTTACCCCTGCCTTTTCGCACGGGTTCTTTTTAATCAATACTTAAAAAAATGGTATCCAACTGAATTTCACATATTCCAACTTCATACGTATCACGACCCAATACAATGGGTCCATGGAGATCTGTTACAAAGTTGGCTAGTGTGTTGTTAGGGTGTACAGAGAGAGAAGAAGAGGACGGGAGTGTGAGTAGAAATGGTTAGGCGCCATGTTGCATATTATTTAAGCTTCACTGTTGCATCAGCTTTTATATAGGTGTTGAAGCTATCTGAGTACCCTAGCCATTTCACCAGGTACATTTTTCTCTTTCCTGAAACTTTGCTGCCTAAAATGTTTTCAATTTTGAACACATTTTTTCCTAAATTAAATGTCACTTTCTGCAACTCCTCGCGGTAAAAGCCTCTTGCGATTTCTTCCCCATTCAAATCTTCAGCGTAATACAACATTATCTCGCCTTTAAGTCTCATAGCCCTAACTTTAAAAATCTCACGTGTCCAACCTTGTTCAAATCCCTTCACGAATTTATTTCCCGAACGCGACAGCCTTACATAATCATTGATATTTTAAACGCGCATAGTGTGGCGGTATTCTACTAATATCTCTTCTCACATCAGGCTCTGTGCGCGTACCTCTTTCTAAAACCTCGTTAGGTGTTGCCCCAATCGTGCGATGGTGTGAGCGGTTGTATGATGAGGCCAATGATTCCAAAATACCTATATATCTGTGTGTTTTTATGTGTAAAATAGCGGTGCATGTGTTCTTTTATGGTACGTTGAATCTTTCAGCTAAAGAGGTATTATGTATAGAATTGGTAGTGTAGTAGCTGATATTAAACTCTGTTAACATGTTCTGAAAAGCTTGGCCTATAAATTCTTTCCCCATATCCGTACAAAAATAGAAGGGAACCCTGTTTTCTTTCAACATCAACGTTTTGGTGGCTTTAGCAACTGTTTCAGGCGACTTATTTTTCAGAGGAATTAGCCACAGATATCTAGATAATACATCCATTATGAATAGGATGTAATGGTAACAATCGCTATACACTGAATATCTGTTAATGTCTGTTAATGAATGAAAATGAATGTCTGTTAAATCTGCTTGCCAAATAGAGTTAATCGATGCCGCTGTTGTCTTGGCTGTTGTAAACCTTTTTCTCACAGGCTTATGAAGTGTATAAGCATCCTGCTCCCGCTAAAACCTCTCAACATATTTTTTACTACTTCATCATTGTAAACACTTCTGTACAGTTTATCTACGCCACCTTAGGAGGCTGGGCTAGAAATGTCATAATAACGTCTTCTTAATATGTTAGCCATTTGCGGATTTTCGAGGCACGTGGGTAGGGTTGACCGTTGTTGTTGTTTAGCCTCTTCTTTCTCCTCTTCAGAGGTGCTACCGCTGGGGGTGATGGCCTTCTCAATTGTGGCACATGCGATAAATGTTCCAAGTCTTTTAACCTGTTCAGATTTCCTATCATTGTTTTGGGGACATTTATTTGTTATAGTTTTGCTTTAATATGCTTCCATCCTGATGGTGAGGGCCTATCCCACTTTCTCACCAGATCATGGACAATTTGTACGGTATTCGATCCCTGTACCTTTGCTCCTTAACCCTTTATTCCTCAATGTATGTGGGAGGATGCATTTTAATACATGCTCGATATGTTGTGGGGCCGACCCGTTATTCTTTGGTTGGTCAGCTCTATCGTAGGACACAGTCCTATGTCGCCATGCTCATCGTTGGCCGTGCTGTGCCTAATAACCACGGGGATTTCTGTCGGATTCTTATAATTTTCGTACTCGTGAAGAAATTTCTGCAGAGCTTCTAAGTATAAGATTCTTTTCTCCTCGGGTGACTTTTCACTGTTTAGTAGGGCTAACAATTCGCTCTCCATTCTTTTAAGCCTGCTTTTACGGGGTTCTAAAACCGTGTCTGGACTCTTTGAACTTTGCAGTGAAGCATACACCTCGTGTGGAATCACGACTACTTTCTTCATTATATTAAACTAGTCAGTAAAGGCCCTAAAACTGAAAATAAGATGGTTAGGAATGAACCCCTTCTTTGTACAATAATTCATTTTTTCTTCCTCACAGTTTGACTTTCACGAGCGAGTGTACGTATTATGTTCTTGTAACAACGTAGGCGAGCCTTCTGAGGGGGTTTCATTGATACATTGCAATTTATAATGTTAAGACAGACTTCAGAGATGCATTTTAAAAAGTCGGAGTCAATATTTTTAGCAAACATCTATTGCATTACCCGGGGCAGTCGATGATAGATTTTTATTCATTCATGGTATTTCTTTAACCTCTTTGTCATTCTAGAAAATACACCGTTTCAGGCTCGTTTGGAAATATATTTGTTCTTAGAAGCACCCTAAACGTGTTTCACGGATGAAGGTCACAAAGCAAATATCCATAACGCTGACTTGTAGCTTCTTTATAAACTTCCAAAAACTCCTTACGCTGCTGACTGGGGAACATTTGATTGGCTAATACCCCAATTTGTGATACATCTCTACGTTGCGCGAATAAGATCAGATATTGTGTATTTAACGACACATCACGCATGTGTCTATTTTTGAAAAATAGATTCTGATTGCTGAAGAACACGCGTATGTTAAGATGGTGGGAGAACACTATAAATGTCTCGGCAAACGTTTTATCCATCTCCAACATGAGATCATCAATTACAATGATTGCATGTTCATTTCCCTTTAAAGAATTAACATCATATACACCTTTCTGGAACAAGATATCATCTTGGTACTCGTTGAACACTGATTGATACGTCGAATAGCACCATATAACTTTATGCACAAATTTTGAGAACATCCCCCCCTTTTCTTTAATGATTTTAAACTTAAACACCGTTTTACCACATCCTGTAGGGCCAGATATAATACATGTGGATAGGCTCGTGAACGTGAATTTTTCTACAGAATCCATCTCTAACACGTCTCACTCTTAAGTGGGTCATTTACAAAATACAATACAAATTTAAGTGGTGTTCCTTATATTCTACAGTCTTGTTTTCCTCTTCTTCCACAGTACCGTGATTTACGATGAGGTACAGCATCATGTCCCCATCATCGATATTACAGACGACCCCGACGAGAGTGTAGTTATTGTCACAGACCTCACCCCCGGTAACGAGCCCATACCAGCGAGTACCTATAGCGCGCGACAGTTCAAAGCGGAGGCATGATGAAGCGCCCTCCACAGGTATAAAGTGTACCAGGATTTCGCCTGTTTTAAGAACCCCAGTAACAGAGCCCCAACCCTCTACATCTTACGACACAAACCCCACAATAGTACCTTCCTCAAATAAAAATGTACCCCCTTATTCCTGTTCAATACCGGATACATACTCCACAGCAGCAGCTTCTAGTGTCTGTAGAGGATGGTATAACATTCGAGTTCGTGCGCACCGCCACCCCTACCCCAGCCCTGACTAGAAATCGGTATATAGTCAGGGTTTCATCCTAGATCCATGTATAGCAATGGTGTTGAACACGGACTGCGGCGTGTAGTTGAACGTATTGTGGAGTTTGCCCTTCAGAACCGCGACGAACGTGAAGTTAGGACGAGGCTGTCCTTCGGGTTCGGGTCAGATGACGGAGATGTAGATGATTTTTGGATAGTAATACCATTCAGACATTTGGCAGCTGTAGATATAGAGTATATTTTGGACCGTATAATGCAGGCTTCTCAAAGTAATACAGCCTTCAATATGAACAACTTCACGGTAAATATTGGCCTTGTATTCCGGGTTGCGGGTCATAGTGCCACACCTTATACTCTTAACTTCAATTCTGAGGCTATTTACAGGCAGCATATAAACACCGATCGTAGTTGCGGCTTAATAGCAGTAGTCTTAGCTCATATGTTCACTGTGCTAAATACATGGGCTAAAAACATTTGGTTGCCTACGGTGGTGGACGTGCCCGTAAACTAGCTGTAGACTATAAACTTGAGTTTGAGTGAAATATGGGTCCTGAAGAGCTGAGAAGGGTAGAACAGGAAATGAATGTTTGTATAGTTGCATTTTGAATGGATGATCGTCGTAGGACTGTGTATGTTTTTAAAAGCTGTGTGAGAGATCGTACAAGACCTCTACTTATTTCAGGATTGTTAGGAACAACGTATCTCCCCATCCGTAATATAAAGCCTCTCAACGCGAGTTATGATAAAAGTCGAAAATATGGAAGGCATCATGATTTGTGTAAGGGTTGTCTCGAGTTTGCGGATGATATAGTGAAACATTGTAAGGATTGCCACATGGTATGTGAACAGTGTAAAATCTCCAAATGTGAAAGCCGTGTCGTTGAAGCTGAGAAGAGGGACTGTGATGTATGCAGACGCACATTTTTCAATAATAACTGTTTTAAGCTCCATAAGTCAATTGGCACGTGCAGGAAAATGAGAATCTATGAATGTGGTATGTTTCATATGATGGATAATTAGGGGAATTTCAAGCATAAATGTGATGAAATTCACTGTTCTACATGCCATAAGAAATATAAGACGGTTGGAGTAAAGCATGTATGTTATATGAAAGACGCTAAGCCTAAAAATAGACCTTGTATAACTGTGTACTACGATATAGAAACATACGATTGCTGAAACCAAAGAGGTTATCCCACATCTACTTGTAAGCCAGACTATCTGTCATGAGTACATGGAGGTCGAGTGTGATGAGTGTCACAAATGTGGTAAACGGACAAACGTTTTTAAAACGAATGCATACGACAGTCCCGTGAAACTCTTTGTGTCCTATATTGTCAAGTTAGCGGACAAGTTAAAAAAAAGACTGTGTATATTCTTGCCCATAACGGGGCAAAATTTGACACACAATTCCTTTATAAGGAGCTGCTTGAGCACGAGTCTTCTGAGATATTTACAGATGATCCCTTGAAAAGAGGAAACAAACTTATAAAGATGAAAATAAGAGGTAATGCACAGTTTAAAGACACTTTATTATTCACATCTTGTAAATTAGCAAAGATACCCAAGGTAATTGGCGTAGCCGCCGAAGTTTCCAAAGGATATTTCCCTTACACTTTCCTCACTAGCGAAACTTTAAATTACGTAGGACTACCTCCACTCAAACATTACTTTAACTATTAATGTATGAGTACAGGTGAGCGTGAAGATTTTGACCGCTAATACAACAGTTTTAATGAATCTAATCCTTACAATAGAGCAGATGAATGTGAGCGTTATTGAGTGAATAATGTGCGCTTGCTTAGAGTATGTTTCCAGGCCTTTAGAATGATGTACATAAACCGTTTCAAGTGCGATCCATTGCAAGTCGCAACGACGATCGCCTCATTGTGCGTTACAGAGTTCAAGATCAATTTCATGCCTAAACGCACAGTGGCCGTCATTCACAAAAACAATCCCCGCAGTTATGGGCACAAGGCTATTTACTGGCTCATACACATACAGCAGCAGACAGGTGTATACATAAAGCATGCTGGCAACAGTGGGGAAGTGCCCATTAAGGTTAATGGTGGTGGTTTTTCGGATTGATGGTCTAAGCGAAAACCATGCCACTGGTGAGAAGACTGGTGGTGGCATGGATGCCCACGTCCTGAATGTGGAATCGTAGGAGATATCCACGGTAGATCTCCTGCCGACAGGCTTGCATGGACCCGCACCCGCGATCAGATTATAGGCAACCAGTTCACTCACAAGGTCTTGTGGGAGCATGAGTATCATGCACGGATGGAAACATGTGGACAGTATCGTGAAGAAATAAAAACAATCAAGCGTTCAATGGTGCTGAATCCTCTCAAATGTGGTGATAGCTTGTTCCGAGGGCGAGTAAACCCCTTCAAGCGATACTTTCCGCCTACGGAGGGCATGAAACTCCAGTACTACGATTTCTGTTCTTTATATCAATACGTGATGAAGAACAATCCTTACCCCGTAGGTGCGCCTGAAAAAGTGGTGGGACCTCACCTGCCCACCATCGAGGTGTTCTCAACAAATCTGAACGGGTACTATTTCGGCCTTCCTTTCGTAGATGTGCTCCCCCCCCTAGCGATTATTAGATTCCCCCGTGCGTGAAGTGCGCAGAGGAGAACAATTGGGCTTGTAATCACACAACCAACCAGCGTAAGATCAGAGGTGTATATACAAGCCCTGAGCTGGACTAGCCGTTCGCCATGGGTACAGAATATTGAAGATATATGGTGTGGAGGTTTCAGAAGCTACCCAACCTTTTCACGTCATATATAAACACTTTTTTGAAGGATAAGGTAGAGGTATCAGGGTATCCGCGAGGAGTCGACACCGAAGATGAAAAATCAGCTTATATTCAGCGTTACCGTGACCGTGAAGGGATACAACTTGACCGTTCCCAAACTGTTAAGAACACAGGCAAGCGCTTTAGTGCATGCAAAGTTGTGTCTAAACAGTAATTGGGGCAAATTTGCACAGAATACTGGCAAGGGAAACGTTCATTTGGCACAAAGTTATAGTGAAGTCTGGGATTATGCCAACGCTCCCGACAAAAAAGGTCATGGAGATCGTGAATGTAGGTAATACGTACATAATAAAGTAAAACATTACCGAATTGGCCACAGATACCTCACGGGTTACAAACATACCTGTAGCCAGCTTCACAACGGCCTACGAACGCATCAAACTTTGGGGCCTATTGCATTCTCTTGGTCGGAGGGTTCTGTACGCCGATACAGAGAGTGTGATATTCACAGCCAGGGAGGGTGAATACATGCCTCCTTTTGGTGAATTCCTCGGAGAGTTAACTGATGAAATCATGGATGAGTATGGAGACATCTCATACGCCGACTCTTTTTTTTCAACAGGGCCAAAAACTTATGGGGTATGGGTAAGGGTCGGGTAGGATATGAAATATATCGTGAAGGCTAAGGGGATCACGCTCAACCAGGCGAATCGGCGGGTCGTTAACTTAGATTCGGTGAAGGATCTAGTGTGCTTGGAAGATGAGGACGTCCATCCGCCCCAACTAAGTGCAGGTACCCACAATTTTCGGGCGCAGAAGCTGGGGGGCGTGAAGGAACTTAGGGACACAAAGATGTGCCGTAACACCTATAGGAAACGTTACCAGTTCCTGGTACCTATGATACCGTACCCTTTGGATACCATAACCTTTGAATGTTATATATATAATATATATATATATATATATATGTCTATTGTTAACGATATGTTTATTTTATTTATTATACGTATTTGTAAATATATACCTTGAATAATTCGATGGTATGTTTATTAAATAAATCGTGTTTCAGTTAGCGTTTCCCTTTCTACTTGTGTGTGTGTGTGTGTGTGTGTGTGTGTGTGTGTGTGTAAACTCCGCCCCTTGTATGATCGATCAATGGTCACGTGACTCCTGCTACTACCTGGGCATATCTCTACCCTGCGTGTTTACTTGACCGCTGCAAGCCCTGGATCTCAGACGTGTATTTGACGAAATCCCACGTAGACGAGAAATAGTAATGGCTACCTTTAATAGTGCGTGTTCGACGTTTATGAAGTGGTATTCGGCAAAGTGTGAAGATATGGTGGATACTGAATGGCTCCCTATTACACCCTCCTTTGATACTTTTAAGGCTACACTGAATCGTGCAAAGCTTGATGAACAAGAGGTACAAATACTGTACGGCTATTCTGGCGAGAGCATTGCAGGCTTTCGTGGTACAAGCGACGTATTGAACTATGTTGTAGGACTAAACTTTATAAAAGCTTACATATACCGTGAAGTGGAAGAAACAACACGTGCAGAAGAGAAGCAACGGTTGTGTTTAGTGAGTCTCGTTGATGAGTGGTGTAACAAGCGGTATTGTCATGTTGCATCATACCGAGTACTCGTACCCTGCGGCTGAGAATGTAAGTCTTGTCATAATGGAGAATCTGAAATATTTTTACCACTACATTAATATATATCATGACGAGGTTTGTAATGAGGTTGTGACTAAAGCCCTGCTTGAGTTTTTAACAGAATTTAGAGACGAGTATCGTTTGGTAAACAAAAAGGAAAAATATGGGCATGTTTCTCTGAAATAGTGCGCCGGAGTGTGAATAAAATGTGTTTAGTTCGTGAAAATCCTTCTGAACGAAAATGTCTGGTGCGCATTCTGGGGAGTGGGAGTGATAAAACATAAAAACCAGTATTGCTTCATGTATCGCAGATGGAAAATTTCTCAAAACACCTACCTAGTATAATGGGATACAAGTATTCACATGAATCATTCACGTTGGAACAACGCCGCACACAATTCATCAGTTTATGGTGAGACTCACTCCTCCACATCTCCCATCAAGCCGATCCACCCACCTGTGGTTCATAATCATCTCAGAGCTTGAACCTAGTGGACGTGCCCTCCTTACAATAGAATACGCTGGAGCTTCCTTTGAGCAGCATTCTCAATGCCGTGTACATGTCCGTCACGAAGTCATTGCGCGTGTTCAGGCGTAAAACCGGTGTCATTAACTATGTACTGGAAACGACTTGTAGACAAACAAACTCTGGTAAACGGAATGTTGTTTATTTAAGTGTTGAGGAGATGAATAGAGTCTTCGTGGTAGTTGAGAAATGAAGTGAGGATCGTTATAAAATACCTGCAAGTGTAGGTACAAGAAGAAAACAGCTTAGTGATACCCCTTCATATGCCATTGTTTGTACGTTGTGTATAAATAATGATCAGCCATGCATTGATATACGATTGATATGGAAGAATGCTTCTGATAATAACGTTCTTGTCCCTACGCGAAACCGTTTCATCCTCGACATAATGTTTGAAATCGTCGGTTTCCGCAAGCCGAAGCCTATATCAGACGCGCGTGTTACCGATATGCTTTACTTTGATACGGTTCTTGAATACGCATTCACCGCTCTGCTCGACGGGTTTACCGAGTGTGGGACTGAACAAGGCGAGAATGGTCTAGAGCTGGATGCTTATTTAAAAGGTTTAGACTCTTTGAAATATCATGAACTTTGGTACAGAGGACTTGAGCGGTACAGGGCTGAGCTCACCTACACCTTTCACCCTGAAGAACTATTTCTTTGTATAGTGAGCAGCTGTCGTTACGACTTAGAAGATTATTTCAACTGCCGCCATGCATTGTGAAGATGAGTTCACGATTGTAAAGCTCGGATCGGTAAGAATAAACCCTCGATTGGAAAGGAGCGTTTATAAACTTGTATTTAATAATGATGTGGCTAATGATGACTTCTTTTACGTGCTTTTGAATGTATTCTATCCGTATTTAAAGATAACTTGCCAACCGAATATAAAGTGGGCACAAAAATAGTACTGAACGATATGAAGGCCATTTACATCGAGTATAGGCATCCCTATAACTTGAGCGGTGAAATAATGTTAAATCGTATTTACTGCGTAGTGCAAAGCAATAATGATTGACTGTAGACTTGATTACGTGCGAGTTTAGTATTTTGGTTAAGCGCAGTAGAACATAAAGTGTGTATATTTTGATGGTTTTGCAGTGTACTTATTTTCATATATTTAATTATTTAACATAAATGTGTATATATGGATTTCTCCTGTACTATTATTTTGATGGTTATACTCCATCGTTTAAAACTGTGTATTTCTTACATTATTATTTTGTATTTCTTATATTATTATTATTATTTTTTTTTTTATTATATATATTCCATCGTTCGTATAGAATGAGCTAATTTGATTGTATATTTATTTTCTATATATTTCATGAAATTGATTCCTATAATTCGTCTAAATAAACAGAATGATGTAATGGTGTTTTATTTAATTCTTTTGGTTGTATATATAAACGATATTATTTAATTATATATATATATATATAAGTTAAACACAGACGGTGCATGGAACAAGGAACTCTTCTGGGAAATTACATCCACTATAGTTCGAATAAGTAATGATAAATGACAAATACTATAGTTTTTTCTTTTTCATGATGGAAAGCCCAACGTGGGCACCCGGTTACTCGGAAAGAGGCTCCAAAATATAGCTTCCCTCACCAGCTATCTGCAAAGCAGATAGGATCCAGCTCTGGGTCAGGATCTAGGGTTTACAGCTTACACCTAGCCTACTACGTTCATGACCTCAATATACGCAAGAGACTCATTGCATTCACGTCGGATTGAATACATTAAAGAAAAAGGGGTAACTTGTATTTTTAGCCAAAAAAAAAAACTTAAACCTCAACCGGGACATTGAGCGTCCACTTTTCAAGGCATATAACACGTCCGTTTAACATACACAAACTCAGAATGGTCCCCTGAGAAACTTATATGTTAAACACAGACCGTGCATGGAACAAGGAACTCTTCTGGGAAATTACATCTACTATAGTTCGAATAAGTAATGATAAATGACAAATACTATAGGTTTTCTTTTTCATGATGGAAAGCCTATCGTGGGCACCGGGTTACTCGGAAAGAGGCCCCAAAATATAGCTTTCCTCACCAGCTATTTGCAAAGCAGATAGGATCCAGCTTGTTCCATGTATGGTCTGTGTTTAACATATAAGTTTCTCAGTGGACCATTCTGAGTTTGTATATATATATATATATATATATATATATATATATATATATATACAGGGTGGGCGGAAAGTAGCTCCCTATTTTTGATTGGTAAAAAATACGTATATTATCCATTTATTTCAGAAGAAATAATATGAAAAGGTAGGCATACATGGTAGGTTTTCTCTAAAATTCAATGTGGGCTCCAACTCTTTCCACCAGCTTCTGGAGCCGCCCAGGAATGGCGTCCACTGACTTTAGCAGGAACTCCGGCGGGATGGAGGACATGACTTCCCGAATTCGGTCCTCCAGTTCTTCCAATGTCCTCGGTTTGGTGCGGTAGACTTCTTCCTTTACCCACCCCCAAAGAAAGAAGTCGCACGGTGTCAAGTCGGGGCTCCTGGCTGGCCATTGATGTGGACCACGACGACCCATCCAACGCCCAGGGAAGTGGGCATCCAGCCACTCACGGACAACAAGAGCGAAGTGCGGAGGGGCGCCATCTTGCATAAATATCAGATCGTCGATGTTCTCCATGTGCTGACAACCGGCCAGACCTCGTTTCGCAACATAGCAAGGTACCGCTCAGCATTCATGGTGTTGCGCAGAAGGAACGGGCCCACAACCTGATCTGAGGTCATACCACACACCGTTACACTGAACCGATTCTGCCGTTTTTCAGCGGTAACCGTGCGACTTCTTTCTTTGGGGGTGGGTAAAGGAAGAAGTCTACCGCACTAAACCGAGGACATTGGAAGAACTGGAGGACCGAATTCGGGAAGTCATGTCCTCCATCCCGCCGGAGTTCCTGCTAAAGTCAGTGGACGCCATTCCTGGGCGGCTCCAGAAGCTGGTGGAAAGAGTTGGAGCCCACATTGAATTTTAGAGAAAACCTACCATGTATGCCTACCTTTTCATATTATTTCTTCTGAATAAATGGATAATATACGTATTTTTTTACCAATCCAAAATAGGGAGCTACTTTCCGCCCACCCTGTATATGTATATATATATATATATATGTGTGTGTATATGTATATATATATATATATATATGTGTGTGTGTGTGTGTGTATATATATATATATATACACAGTGTGTATATATGTGTGTGTGTGTGTGTGTGTGTGTGTGTGTGTGTGCTAAATGGCCGGTTACGCCTTCTAAACCGACTGACGGATTTCTAAACCAACTGTCAAGAATATCTGCTTTAAATAAATAAATGGTGCAATCTAGCAGCTCAACCTTAATAATATACACCTGAAGAAGCCATTCACCCCTTCTAAGCAAGATTAAGCCTCCTAAGCCAGATTAAACCTTCTAAGCCAGAAGGTTACCTTAGGTTACTTTCCTAGGTCAGGTTAGGGTACCCCTTTTGGGGTCGGGAGGTCATTCTCCCAGGCCTCCCTTCAGCCCCCTCTTTCCTCTTCATGCATCTTGGGGGCTAAACCCTCTCCCCTTGCTTGCGTGCCCCTCCCCCAACGAGTGCCAACCCCATCCCCCATAGGTCCCGACACTCCTACCCCTTTGCAACATTTGATCAACATTGCAATTGATTTGCACTCGTCCACTTTACGGTCATACTACTGGGGACTGTGCGGTAGACGATGATAACAGCTCCCTTCTTCTGCAGGTAGGAGACGGGGAGGTAATTACTTTGAACTACGCTAGCTAGCAATCCATTCCACAAATTAATTATACGATTGAGGAAAAAATGTTTAGCTTCCTTTGAATTAAAATGTTTACCCATAATTTGAGACCATTTCAGCGAGTTCTATCTGCATTTTTGAAGGTGAAATATTGTTTAGCGTCGACATTACCAAAACGTTTAATCATTTTAAATACCTAGATTAAATCTCATCTAATACATCTGTTCACAAGTGGGGGAGAGAGGCTTTAGGGAGACGGGGGATGACCTCCCTTCTCCCCCCAAAGCTTCCTCCATTGCAACTTGGGGGATAACCGCTCCCCTTGTTGCATAACCCCTCCCCTTCATGCAATACCCCCTCCCCCTTGCAACACCCCTTTACAACGCCCCTTTCCCCTTTGCAACATCCTCCCTCCTCCTTTGCAAGATTTATCAATATTTGCAACATTGCAATTGCACTCGACCCTTTCCGTCAATACTACTGAAGAGCATAATTTAAAAATTCGCGGATGATAGCAAACTAGGAGGACGAACAAAATCAGCGACAGAACGTTTATAGATTCAAGAAGGTAATCATTACTCGAGCGGGCGGAAATTTGACAAATAAACTTTAATCTATATTATAATAAGAGAGCTGTCCGTCTGTCCGTCTGTCCGTCACACTTTCAGAAATTGAGAAAAAATTGTGAGAAAAAAATTCAGAACTTGTATTACGGGCGGCAATGTGAAGCTCAAGATTTTCATGACTGTGTTCTTTTCTGTAGTTTAGCAATGGGGGAAGGGTGGGGGTAGGGGTAATGGGGGGTGGGTGGGGTAATGGGGAGGGGTGGGGGTAATGGGGGAGGGGGTTAGCCCCCAAGTTGCATGAATGGGGGTGAGGAGGTTTTGGAGATACCAGATTCAGAAATGTTGACACAATGTGAAGCTCAAAATTTTCACGGCTGGGTTCTTTTTTTGCAGTTTAGCCTGTCTAACCGTCAGCGAAGCGGCGGGAACTGTACTAGTATATATAAATGTAAAACGTTGCTTACACTGGTATGCATCAATTTTGCTGTCAAGGGTTTTGTAAGTGATTCTTATAGAGTTTTTCCTGCTGATTTCGAATCTGCTCTCCGTTTTTCTCAATCAGCTCAGGTTATCCGGCTATGGCCTCATAAGTAAAATAGAATTTTTCGTGATTTTGTCAAAGCGGAATTGGAACAGTAACATCTATCATCACTTGTTTCACTTGTAAATATCTTTTTTTACTTTTCAGGCATATAGATAAAATATTTCATAATGAATAGAGCGTGTAAAAATTATCCCAATAGATTCTGCTACATATGTGGGACGGTTACCATGCCAAATAACCAGTCCCAAATCACTAAATTTGTGAAGACAATGTATAGAGCATACTTTGGAATTAAGCTAGGGGACCAGGACAAAAATTTCGCCCCTCATATGTGCTGCAAGACGTGCATTGAAAATTTGAGAAGATGGAGCAAAGACAGAGCGAAATCTTTGCCTTTTGGAATTCCCATGATTTGGAGAGAAGGAAAGGATCACGTGACAGATTGCTATTTCTGCATGACAAACCTCCAAGGTGGGCTTATAAATTTATTTTTCGTAAATATTTTGAAATCCTCGTATGAAACTTGACATAATATTCACCATAATGTAATATTCACCATATATAGCATAATATTCACCATAATGGTAATCATACATTTACATATACATATTGTTATAGAAAATACATTTACACATACATATTGTTAACAAGTTACATTTACATATACAATGATTGTAAATTTTCTTTCTTTTCATTCATATTGTCCCCGAAGGGACAATATGAATGAAAAAGAAAGAAAATATACAGACTCCATCGACCTATTTCATATCTTACAGACCGCAGCCTTCCCTCACGAGCCGCCACTGTCTGAATGCTTCTTCTATTTCATATGCAAGTTTTATATCCATGTTTCTGTGTTTCTATTTTCAGGAGTTAACAAGAAGAATAAACACATTGTTGTATACCCTGACATTCCTTCTGCTATGAGACCTGTACCCCATGGTCCTGGAATTCCAATACCCGACCCACCTCAAACCCTGGACTTCGATGATTCTGATGATGAATCAATGACCAATGCCAATGACCAGTCCCAGTCGTATATACCTCAAAATACCGCTTCAAATGAGCCGAGGCCTCTCAACCAGGCCAAACTTAATGATCTTACCAGGGATTTAGGACTTTCCAAATTAGCTGCCGAGATTTGGGCTCACGACTTCGAGAGGACAACTTGCTGGCTCCGGGAACAACATTCTCCTGGTATAGGAAACAAGAGGAAGAATTCCGCAAGTTTTTTGCAGTGCACGAAAATACCTCTTCCTTAGTGTACTGCTGCAATGTTGAGGGGCTAATCGAATCCTTGGGCCTGCCATATAACGCATCAGAATGGAGGCTATTTATAGACTCATCTAAACGAAGTTTGAAAGCAGTACTTCTCAACATTGGGAATAGGGTTGCATCAGTCCCTGTAGCACATTCCGTACAACTTACTGAGAGCTACGATAACATGAAAATTTTACTGGATGCTCTCGTATACGACCAACATAACTGGAGGATCTGTGGAGATTTGAAGGTAATACTAATATCATAAGTAAACTATTGCTATTGACTATGTTGTTTTTCCAAAGGTTATTTGAGAGCGTATAAGAACACTTAACTTCCCCACAGAAGTGATACAGTCCAATGCATAGATTTTTTTATCTGATAGAACAAATTCTCTAAATTCTTTAAATATTTTCTTTTTTTTTCAGATTGTGGCATTTGTATTGGGAATGCAAGGGGATACACGAAATACCCATGTTTCCTCTGCAAATGGGATAGCCGAGCGGATGAGAAGCACTATGCACAGCGTGAATGGGCATCCAGAGAGAATTTTGAACCTGGGTCGCATAATGTCGTTTCAGTGCCCCTTGTACCACCAACAAACATTTTGCTCCCACCACTTCATACTAAGCTGGGCTTGATGAAAAATTTCATCAAATCAATGAATAAGGAGGGTTCAGCATTCCGATATCTCGAGAGTAAATTTCCTCATATATCTGATGCTAAACTAAATGCTGGGGTTTTTGATGGTCCTCAAATTCGAACTTTGATCAAGGATACTCAGTTCGAAAACGCAATGACTCCAACTGAGAAGAATGCCTGGCAGGCATTCAAATCAGTTGTCACTGATTTTCTTGGCAAGCGTAGAAGTCCAGAATAAGAGTCCGTTGTCGAAAACTTGATGGAAACTTTCAAAGCTCATGGGTCGCGCATGTCCATAAAAATGCACTTTTTGTGGTCCCACTTGGACTATTTTCCTGAAAATTGCGGGGATTATAGTGAGGAACAGGGTGAACGATTTCACCAAGATATCAAAATAATGGAAGAGAGGTACCAGGGAAACTGGGATATCAATATGCTGGCGGACTATTGCTGGTGTTTGAAGCGAGACGTGCCCGAAGAAAAACAGACGGAAAGCCAAAAAAACTTCATTCCTTCCTCAATAAACTTTTTTCCATATTCATTGTATGAATAAAAGTATTTATTCACACAATGTTTTCATTTTTCACGAGTGTTCTTATAATATTACTCGTATCTAGTGTTTAAGCTAAAAAAATCAATAAATTTGGGGATAAAATTGGACTTATAATAAATGGCCAATAGAGAAAAAACCTGACCTGATTGAGGAAAACCAATGTCATTTTCGAATTCAGCATGGTCGAATTATATAATATGAGTTGAAAAAACCCTCACAGCAGACAAAAAAATTTCATATGCATACCAGTGTTATCGGAGAAACAATGTTAAAAAAAGTATTTTATGCGCGACAAGACACTGACGAGTGTTACCAGGGGTGTAGTGGCAAATTTTAAGGTGCAGGAGCTCTAAGGAAATACCGCATGTTGGTACATAATTGGTACATAATAATTAGCCTAGTAAAAGGCAGAACGTAAGTTTCCTCGCTTGTCTATGATTTTTGGCTTTTTTTTTTTTGTTGCATATAATGATAATGTCAAGCTATATTATGTCATGATATAATGTACAGTATATAATAAAATTCACGTTACTTCTCACTGGCCAGCCCTATAAGAGTCTCAGTTGAGACTCACTGGTCTGGTTAAACTATTTTATAATAATAATCTATATTATAATAAGAGAGCTGTCCGTCTGTCTGTCTGTCCGTCTGTCCGTCACACTTTCAGAAATTGTGAGAAAAAATTGTGAGAAAAAAATTCAGAAATTGTAAAAAAAATTCAGAAATTGTATTACGGGCGGCAATGTGAAGCTCAAGATTTTCATGACTGTGTTCTTTTCTGTAGTTTAGCAATGGGAGAAGGGGGGGGGGGGGTAATGGGGGATGGGTGGGGTAATGGGGACGGGTGGGGGTAATGGGGAGGGGGTTAGCCCCCAAGTTGTATGAATGGGGGTGAGGAGGTTTTGGGAGATACCAGATTCAGAAATGTTGACACAATGTGAAGCTCAAAATTTTCACGGCTGGGTTCTTTTTTTGTAGTTTAGCCTGTCTAACCGTCAGCGAAGCGGCGGGAACTGTACTAGTAATAATAATAATAATAATAATAATAATAATTCACTTAGACTTGGAATATTAAAAATTTGAGATCACAATTAGAAGCCAGTGCTTTCATCTCAGTCTGTTTGTTCCCAATTTCCAAGTATTAACTAAAAAAATTAAATAAATAAAATTTGGGTGAATGGAGGCCCAGTAACGGGGCTCCCGTGCGCTCCCGCAGCACTACTTTGCTGAAGGTGAGTGTTACGGAAGATAAAGTTTTAAATATTGTTGCCGACACTCTTAAACCGAGTAAGCAATGTATCGAAGCAAATAGAATCTTAGGATTTGGAATTTAAGTTGGAGAAAACATTGCTAACATTATATAATTCCTTAGTACGTCCCCATCTGGAATACTGCGTTCAGTTCTGGTCCCCATATTTACAACAGGATATAGACAGAATGGAGAGAGTGCAGCGACGGGCTACTGAGATGATTCCAAGACTTAGAAACAAATCATACGCTGCCCGTTTAAAAACGTTAAATTTATTCTCACTTGTGAACAGACGTATTCGATGAGATTTAATCTAGATGTTTAAAATGATTAAACGTTTTGGTAATGTCGACACTAAACAATATTTCACCTTCAAAAATGCAAATAGAACTCGCTGAAATGGTCTCAAATTATGGGTAAACAAATTTTAGGGTGTGACCGTTGCCCTCCAAAAATCAAAAAATGGTCCTACAATGCTGTTCAAAGTTTTAGTGTTGTGTATTTAACTAGGAAACACCCCTGTAAATTTTCTTGGAGATCGGTGCATGTTTGAGCTAGCACCGTCGTACCAGCAAGTATTGCTATTTCAGCTTATGAACTTCATAAATAAGTGTGAAAATAGCACATTTTATCAGATTTTCATTTCCGGGTCTGGAACGCTGACCCACAAATTTTCCACGTATTATTTTATTGCAGTTAATTTTAATGATGCTCTTTTCTTTTCCCTTGACAGTGATTTGATGTTGCGAATAGAGAATTTAATCATGGATACACGGCAAGATGATGAGTATGTCAGAATGTTATTGGGCACCGTACCCCGAGAAGAAGAAAAGGAAATAAAGGGCTGCAAACTGCCAACTAATAGGCAGGTCTTACTATGTCTGTTAGCAAACCTTCGGGATATGCATTGGGACCAGGCTTTATCTGCCACCATTGACACTGTGCTTTTGCATTACCAGAAGGCGAATGTCCCGACCATTACAGGCAGGAACAATATTGGCCGAGTGATTAAAACTTACTATGACAAAGACTACATGATGCTTATGAAAAAGAATGAGGATAGAAGACGGGCTGATGATCCTGGAATTATGAAGTTTAAATCAGAATTGAGCCTGACGATGAAATTTTATAAGAACACAATGTTGAAAGACATGGCGGCTGCGAAAAAGGGGAAAACTCAGGCCGAACAAGATGCCATCGATACTGACATACTCTTTATGAAAGCATGCTAAGTGACAGAGTAGCTACCTACTCTGGGGTAAACAAAGTACTCACAGAAAAGGTTCAGAAGCGACAGAAAAGGCAGATGCGAGAAGAGAAGCGACAAGAGAGAGAGCAATGTGATCATGCTGAGAATGTACAGGCTGATATTGATTCACCTATTAGCTCTGATGAGGACGATGACATTGATGAGGCCAGCACTGCTGAACCAAAGAGAAAACATCGGAGAACAGTGAAAGAGGGAGTTTCAATTTTTGTGCCCATGATATTCTGAAGTCGGCAGAACTTGTTTCATGCAGTGTTCGAAACAACATCTCGCCGACCCAGCTGAGTGCAATTGTGTACTCCCTTATATCTGCATGTGGTGGAGATACATCAAAGCTGAATCTAAATGCAAGGACGGCCCACCGATACCGAGCTTCCATCGTGTCAGAAATAAGTTTAAAAATCATGGATGAATGGCAACCATCCGACAAAGTACTGGTGCACTGGGATGGTAAACTTATGGACACGCTGGATTCCAAAGGCACTGATGACCGCCTGCCCATTCTTGTGTCTGGTGTCAATGGCACAAAGCTTCTTGGAGTCCCACCTCTTCCGCATTTGACTCAAAAAGCTGGCCTGGTTCAAAGAGACTTGATATCAACAGCAACCAAACAACTTCTGGTCGATTGGGAGTGTGAACAGAATGTCGTTGGTATGGTTTTCGACACAACTTCATCCAATACAGGTAAACCTATTTCAAACATCAGCGTGAATTTATCACGACATTAATACCAAAATACAGTGAATGATTTAACAGAAATCTGCAAAAAGCACGTGCCTGAAATGGTGGCCTTAAACTACAATTACATTTTTTTTTCAGGACAAAAAACAGCTGCTTGCGTCTCCCTCCAAAAGGAATTAGAGCGTGCCGTATTCTGGTGCGCCTGTCGCAGGCATGTGGGCGAAGTCATCCTAGGTGTTTGCTGGGATTGCTTGAAAGTGGAGGGCTCTTCAAGTCCAAACATAATGGTTTTCCAGAGGTGAGTCATAAGCTTTACAAAATAACAAGGAATATTATTATCTAATGAACAAATTTAGTGGAATGTCTTTTATTAGACTTATAAGATATACTAACACCAAGCAAATGATCGATCATATCAATCTTAATACCCCTAAAACAATATTATAGATTAGTACGAAATACAATAATCCAATAATTGCATTTCTAGGTTCAAGAACCATTTCTCTCAACTGGCGTACAATGAAAAAAAGAAATACTACTACCCCGCAATGCCTGGAGTGTTTGAGGAGCGCCAGCAGGAGATGGCTGACTTCTTCCGTGAATCTCTAGCCCAACCATTTACACGTGGCGACTACAAGGAGCTGGTAGAGCTTTGTCTGCTGCTTGTAACTAAAGGATCCGAGCCAGTGAACTTCACAATGGTCTACCCGGCGCACTTCACAAAGCAAGGTGGGTGGCTAAACTGCTCTATACCCTCAAGATTGTTCTTTTGTCAGGCCAGATCAAAGAGCAGTTTCCCAAAGCCGAGGTTGTGACTAAAAGTCAAATCAGCAAGTTAGAACGGTTTGCTGTGTTCACAGTCGCTGTTTATGTCCCATGGTGGATTGTTTGCCCCGTTCCAGCAAGTGCGCCACTGAATGACTTGAATTTGGTCGAAACCTTGGCTGAATTTGCCCCATATGACGCCACAATAGTTGACAAAGCACGTGTGGCACTCGGTAGACACACTTGGTACCTAACTGAGGAGTTGGCCCCACTGGCTTTGTTCTCGTCCCAAGTACAAGAAAGGACAAAAGAGGAGATGAGGAAGGCCCTTCTTTGCCATGAAGGCACTGAAGTTACTAAGAGAGTGGGGCTCAATCATGGGGGCTATGGAAAGCCATATCTTCCCCCTGTCCCAGAAAGTGGCACTGCCCTGGTGGACCTAATTGGGCCTGACTCAAGCCGGTTCTTCACCATTTTAGGCATGCCCTATCAGTTTCTCCACAGTCCAGCCAGTGAATGGGCGGATCATGACGACTACCTGAACATGAAACGGGTTGTGGACAAGCTTCAGGTCGTCAATGAGGCTGCAGAGCGTGGTGTAAAACTTTGCCATGACTTTCTTAATGTTGCCAGGGATGAGGAGCGCTTTCAAGAAGTCCTTCAAGTAGTTGAAAATGACAGACTCCGCGTTCCTAATCAGCGCAAACGATCATCTGTTTCCGAACAGAAATCATGGTTTCTTGCTCTAGAGAAATAATACCTTGTGAATATATGATAAAACCCCTTAATGTACCATGAGAGAATAAGAATGATTAACTTTTTTGTGTTAGTGATAACAGCTTTTAATTAAGACAGGCAAATGATTTGTGTTAATATCCCTTATGATGGTTGTGTAATCTCATATATAGGCGCGTATGCCGTATAAGCAAAATTGCTATTTTTCAAATTGCTGGTGCTCACTCGAATATGCATGAATCTTCAAAAAATTGCACGTGGGTATTTTTTATGTCAATATGCAACACCAAATTTTGAACAGCATTGTAGGACAAAGTTGGGGCAACTGTCACAGTGTCACATCCTAGTAAACATTTTAATTCTAAGAAAGCTAAACATTTTTTCCTCAATCATATAATTAATTTTTGGAATGGATTGCTAGCTAGCGTAGTTCAAAGTAATTACCTCCCCGTCTCCTACCTGCAGACGAAGGGGGCTGCTATCATCGTCTACCGCACAGTCCCCAGTAGTATGACCGCAAAGTGGACGAGTGCAAATCAATTGCAATGTTGATCAAATGTTGCAAAGGGGTAGGAGTGTTGGCACCCATGAGGGAAGGGGGTTGGCACCTGTGGGAGAGGGGCAGGCAAGCAAGGGGAGGGGGTTTACCCCCAAGCTGCATGAAGGGGAAAGAGGGGGCTGAAGGGAAGCCTGGGAGAATGACCTCCCCACCCCAAAAGGGGTACCCTAACCTGACCTAGGAAGGTAACCTAGGAGAGAGGAGAGAGGAGGAAAGAAGGAGAATATCTTTTCGCAGATATGTCTCGACGCATACTGACGCTCTTGACAGCCTCAGATGGCTTAGAAGTCTTAATCAGCCAGGTGGCTTAGAAAGCTTAATCAGGCAGTTGGGTTGAATAGAAGGCCATGCATATATATATATATATATCCGAGGCAATCAATAAGAATAGTTGCCAGATTGCCCTATTTATTTAATTTGTATATATTTAATGAAGAGGAGATATTCTCCGTATAATGAAGTTCTTGACATCCCCAGTCGGCTTAGAAGTCAATGCAAATATGTATAATTTTTGTAGTGCCGTTAATTTTGACGTAGAACAATCAAATAATATCATTTATATATTATTTGAATAATAAAATAACTACATCATTCTGTTTATTTAGTCGCAAAACGAATTATTTATCATGGAATCAATTAATTATTTAGCATACACTTATTTGAAATATATTGGAGATAAATATACAATAAAAAATAATAATAGTAGAAGAAATCTATATACACCCAAAAATACACACTTTAAGCGAGGAATATACAGGGTGTTTATAAAGTCCCTATATATGATATTTCAGTGAAAACGTAGCAAAAAGGGTAAAATTCAATAACAATATAATAGAAGGCATACATTTAATGAATACTTACGCATATGATTCGAAATGAGCACTATCAGTATCTCTACAGAGTTCAAATTTGTCAGCAGCATTGCGGAACACATTTTGGAGCATGACAGGGGTATTTTGGTAACTGCTGTTACGATACGAGCACTTAAATGTTGCAGATTTGTAACCCTCGTTTGATAGACGTTTGATTTGATAAAGCCCCATACAAAGAAATCCAAGGGCGTTAGGTCAGGAGATCGAGCCGCCCAGGGCCTGTTGCCTCCACGTCCGATCCACCGATTTGGAAATCATTCATTTAGATACTCCCGAACAATGTTTGCATAATGACAAGGTGCCCCAACTTGTTGAAAGGCAACGGTGTTTAAAATGCCATCTGAATGAAGCTGGGACATTTACGTGCTCGTATCGTAATAGCAGTTACAAAAATAACCCCTGTCATTCTCCAAAATGTGTTCCGCAATGCTGCTGACAGATTCGAACTCTGTAGAGATACTGATGGTGCTCATGTAGAATCATATGCTTACGTATTCATTAGATGTATGCCTTCTATTATATTGTTATTGAATTTTACCCTTTTTGCTGCGTTTTCACTGAAATAGATAGGGACTTTACAAACACTCGGTGTATATACAATCATAAATAATAATAGTACAGTAGAAATCTATATCATGTTTAATATGTGTATGCTCATCTACACTCTCATATATAAGCATCAAAAATAATAATAATACACGAGAAATCTATATACACGTTTAATATATGTACGCGCAACCAAAAATACACATTTATATATAAACTTCAAAACTAATAGGGCAGAAGAATTCCAATACATGGATGATATATATATATATATATATATATATATATATATATATATATATATATATATATATATATATAAAGGGTGTACATAAAGTCAGGATCTATTTTTGTGAAGCACTTGGAAATTATATGGAATTCAATCATAAATGATAAAGTGGTAACATTTATTAAATAATTAAGAGTAGGATTCGACGTGACGCCCATCAGTATCCCTGCATAGCTCAAATCTTTCCGCAGCATTTCTAAACACATTCTGGAGCATTTGCGGGGTTATGTTATCTGCAGCAGTTCGTATACGTGTACGTAAGTTTTCAAGACTCGTAATCTTCGTCTGATAGACGTGCGATTTGATAAAGCCCCATGCAAAGAAATCTAAAGGGGTTAAATCTGGTGATCTCGCTGGCCAAGGTCTGTTGCTTCCGCGACCGATCCAGCGATTTGGAAAACGTCCATTTAGATAATCCTGAACAATTTTGGCATAGTGACAAGGAGCACCATCATGTTGATAGACGACGGTACTAACAATCCTATCCCCGTCGTCTATCAACATGATAGTGCTCCTTGTCACTATGCCAAAATTGTTCAAGATTATCTAAATGGACGTTTTCCAAATCGCTGGATCGGACGCGGAAGCAACAGACCTTGGCCAGCAAGATCACCAGATTTAACCCCTTTAGATTTCTTTGCATGGGCTTTATCAAATCGCACGTCTATCAGACGAAGATTACGAGTCTTGAAAACTTACGTACACGTATACGAACTGCTGCAGATAACATAACCCCGCAAATGCTCCAGAATGTGTTTAGAAATGCTGCGGAACGATTTGAGCTGTGCAGGGATACTGATGGGCGTCACGTCGAATCCTACTCTTAATTATTTAATAAATGTTACCACTTTATCATTTTATGATTGAATTCCTATAATTTCCAAGTGCTTCACAAAAATAGATCCTGACTTTATGTACACCCTATATATATATATATATATATATATATATATATATATATATATATATATATAGTGTGTAATATATATATATATATATATATAAATACACTCTTTATGTTCTACTGCGCTTAAATAACATACTAAACTCGCATGTGATCGCGTCTACAGTTACATCCTCGTTCCTTTGTACTACGCAATAAATACGATTTAACATTATTTCACCACTCAAAGTATGTGGAAAACTATATTCAATGTAAAGGGCTTTCAGATCAGTTAACACTATTTTTATACCCACTTTACAATTGGTTAGCAAGTTATCACTCTCTTTAAACACCGCCACAACATCATTATTAAAGTCAAGTTTATAAGCACTCCTTTCCAAACGCGGGTTTATTCTTTCCATTCCGAGCTTTTCAACCTTGAACTCTTCCAACGCATATCGACAGTTGAAGTAATCTTCTAAATCGTGCCGACAAATGACCATTATATAAAGAAAGAGCTCTTCAGGGTGAACAGTGTAGGTGAGCTCAGCCCTGTACAGCTCAAGTCCTTTGTATCAAAATTCAAGATATTTCGTGAGTCTATACCTTTTAAATAAGCATTCAGTTCCAATTCATTCTCGCCTTGTCAGTTTGACACTCGGTAAAGCCGTCGAGCAGAGCGGTGTACGCGTATTCAAGAACGGTGTCAAAATAAAGCATATCGGCAACACGCTCGTCTAATATAGGCTTTAACTTGCTGAAACCAACGACTTCAAACCATATATCAATGCATGGCTGGACAAATAACAGCGTATGAGGGGGCATCACTAATCTGCTATCTTTTTGTGCCTACACCTGCAGGTATTTTATAACGGTCCTCGCCCCACTTCTCAACCACCACGAAGATTATGTTTATGTCCTCAACACTTAAATAAATTAGGTTCCGTTTATCAGAGTTTGATTGTCTACAACTCGTTTCAAGTACATAATTAACAGCGCCGGTTTTACGCCTGAACACACGCACTAACTTCGCCACGGACATGTCGTATACGGCACTGAGGATACTGCTCAACGGAAGCTCCATCGTATATTGGTTTTCTATTGTGAAGAGTGCACGTCCAGTCGGGTCAAGCTCTGAGGTGACTAAGATCAACCGGTGCGCTGCTTGGCTCGGCGGGAGGTGTGGGGGATGAGTCACACGGGCGCGTCATACCGAGCGTTAGTGATTCGTGCACGGGGCTGTTCCAACATGAAAGAATCATATGAATATTTGTAACCCATTATACCGGACATTCAGGATTTTTCCGATACATGAAGTAATAACGGCTTTAATGTTTTATCGGAACCATACATCTTCATTCATTTTCTTTGCACATTAACAATCCGGCGCTCTATTTGAGAAAAACATGTGTCCATATCTGTCCTTTTTGCTTAACAAGCGATACTTATCCCTAAACTCTATTAAAAACTCGCACAAGCCTTTAGCCACACCCTCACTGCGAACCTCATCATGATATATATGAACGTAATGATAAAAATATTTTAAGCTATCCATAATTACAAGATTTATATTCTCAGACGCAGGGTATGCGTACTCGGTGTGATGTAACATGACATAATACCGCTTGTCACATTATTCATCAACAAGGTTCACTACCCATACCCGTTGCTTCTCTTCTGCACGTGATGCTTCTTCCACTTTGCGGTGTATGTGCGCCTTTACGTAGTTTAGCCCTACGACGTAGTCCATTACATCGTTTGAGCCAAGAAAGCCCGCAATGCTCTCGCCAGAATACCCGTAAAGTATTTGGACCTCCTGCTCCTCACGTTCGCGCGGTTCAGTATTGCCTTAAAAACCTCAAAGAAGGGAGGACTAGGGATTCTTTGAGTGTTCACCACATCTGTAGACTTTATCGAATACCACTTCATGAATGTCGAGCACGCAATATAAAAAGGTAGCAATCACTTTTTTCCGTCTACGCGAGAATTCTTCAAAATACACGTCTGAGATCCAAGGCTTGTTAAGATCAACTGAGGACGCAGGGCAGAGATATGACGAGCTAGTAGCAGGAGTCACGTGACCCCTTTGATTGGGTTGCGCCATACAGTGGGCGGTGCTTAGCTTTTTCTTGTACACACACACACACCACACACACACACACACACACACACACACAAAAAAAAAAGAGAAAATGAAACGCTAATTGAAACATGATTTATTTTAAATAGAAAAATAAATAAACATATCGTCAACGCTAACATCACAGCAATATTCACACCTCGCGGTATCCAAAGGGAACAGTATCGTAGGTGCCAGACACCTGATAACGTTTCCTATATGTGTTACGACACACTTTCGTCCCCTTAAGTTCCTTCACGCCTTCCAGTTTCTGAGCCCGAAAATTGTGAGTCCCTACAGTTAGTTGGTGTGGTTGGTCACCCTCATCTTCTAAACTCACTAGCTCCTTCAGCGAATCAAAGTTAACGATCCGCCGGTTCGCGTAGTTAAGCGTGATGCCTTTCGCTTTCATGATATATCACACTTCCCCCCCCCACTCACACCCGTACCCCGCAAGTTTTTGGACCTGTTGAGAAAAAGGAATCAGCGTAGGCACTATCTCCATATTCGTCCTTGATCTCATCAGTCAACTCCCGGGGAATTCCCCAATAGGTGGCATATATTCACCTTTTCTCTCCGTGAATATTACACTATCTGTGTCTGCGTACAGAACCCTCCACCCTAGAGAATACAGTAGACCCCAAAGTTTGATGCGAGCGTACGCTGTGGTGAAACTGACTACAGATATGTTTGTAACATGTGATGTATCTGTAGCCAATTCGGTTCTATTGTACGTTATTATGTACGTACTGCCCACATTCACGATCTCCATGACCTCTTTATCGGGAGCGTTGGCATAATCCCATACCTCGTTATAACTTTAGGCTAGATGTACGTTCTTTTTGTCTGTATTCTGAGCAAATTTCCCTCAAAGACTATTTAGGCATAACTTTGCAGTAAAGCGCTTGCCTGGATTCTTTACAAGTTGGGCCCGTTCAAGTTGTATCCCTTCACGATCACGGTAACGCTGAATATACGCCGATTTTTCATTTTCGGTCTCAACTCCTCGCGGGTAACCTGATGCTTCTACCTTATCCTTCAAAAAAGTGTTTATATATGGTGTGAAAAGGCTGGGGGAGCTCTTAAAACCTCCACACCTCATATATCTTCAATATTCTGTAATCGTGACGAACAGCTAGGGACAGCTCAGGACTTGTATATACGCCTCTGATCTTCCGCTGGTTTGATGTGTGATTACAGGCCCCATTGTTCTTCTCTGCGCACTTCACGCACAGGGGAAACATGAGTTTGTAGTGTATAACGACGTGTAAGACTGGCATCCATAAGTCGCAAGGGGAAGTACATCTACGAAAGAAAGGCCAAAATAGTTCTCGTTCAAATTAGCTAAGAACTCTTCGATGGTGGGCAGGGCAGGTCCCACCAGCTTTTCAAGTGCTCCTACGGGGTACGGATTGTTCTTCATCACGTAGGGGTTTAAAGAAAAGAAGTCGTAGTAATGGAGTTTCACGCCCTCCACAGGTGGAAAGTATAGTTTGAAGGGGTTTGTATGTCCACCGAACAAGCTATCGCCGCATTTGAGAGGATCCAACACCATTGAACGTTTGATGGTGTTTATTTCTTCGCGGTACTGACCATCTGTTTCCATCCGTGCATCATATTCGTGCTCAAACAAGACCTTGTGAGTGAACTGGGAGCTTATAATCTGATCGCGGGTGCGGGTCCATGCGAGACTGTCGGCAGGAGATCTACCATAGATATCTCCTACGATTCCACACTCAGGACGTGGGTATCCATGTCACCAGCAACTGTTAAAGAAGTAAGCAGTCTTCTCACCAGTGGTACGGTCTTCGCTTAGACCATCCACCCAAAAAACACGACCATTGACGTTAATGGCCACTTCCCTATATTGCGGGCATGTTTTATGTATGCACCGGTCTGTTGCTGAAGGTGTACGAGCCAGTAAATAGCCTTATGCACATAACTGCGTGGGTTGTTTCTGTGAATAACGGCTAATGTTTCTTTAGACATGAAGTTGTTCTTGAACACCGTAAAGCAGTGATGCACAAACCCTGGCCCGCGGGCCAAATGTGTCCCCCACGGGTCTTTTCAGTGGCCCCACGGGTCTTTTCAATTCAATGAAAAAGTTAGAATATAAAAGTGACCCAATTTATGACTTAGATGGAAAGTAAGTAGGCTAATACATTTAGTTATTTTCTTCGCTTGGCCCTCACATCAAAAAAGTTTGTGCACCACTGCCGTAAAGCATCGTGGCGATCGTGGTTGCGACTTATAGCGGGTCGCAGTTGAACCGGTCTCTTTACATCCTTCTAAAGGCCTGGAAACATACTCTAAACACGCGCACATCATTTACGCAATAACGCTCACATTCATCCGGTATACTCTAAGGAATACCTTCATTAAAAGTGTTGTATAAGCGGTCAAAATCTTCACGCTCACTATCACTCATACTGACATAGTTAAAGTAATGTTTGAGGGGTGGTAGGCCTACGTAATTTAAAGTGTGGCTAGTGAGGAAAGTGTAAGGGAAATACCTTTTTGAAACTTCGGCGGCTACGCACATTACCTTGGGTACCTTGGCTAATTTACAAGGTGTGAATAATAAAGTGTCTTTAAACTGAACATTACCTCTTATTTGCATCTATATAAGTTTGTTTCCTCTTTTTAAGGGATCACCTGTAAATATCTCCCATGATTCGTGTTCAAGCAGCTCCTTATAAAGGAATTGTGTGTCAAATTTTGCACCGTTATGGGCAAGAATATAAACAGTCATTTTTTTTTAACTTGTCAACTAACTTGACAGTATAGGACACAAAGAGTTTGACGGGGTTGTCGTGTGCGTTCGTTTTAAAAACGTTTGTTCGTTTACCACATTTGCGACACTCATCACATCCGATTTCCATGCACTCGTCGCAAATAGTCTGGCTTACAAGTAGATGGGGTAATGCAGAATGAGATGCTGCTGCTGTGAGGGTACGACAGGAATTCAACAGGAATAAAGGGGCACACTTTTATTTGTAGAAAGAGCTAGTGTGGGGGCTATGTCGTAAGACGTAGAGGGCTGTGGCTCTATTATTGGGGGTCTAACAACCGGTGCTCTCTTGACACGCTTTATACCTGACGTGGAAGGCGAATCATCAACTTCATCATGCCCCCGCTTTCTCCTCCAATTGTCGCGTGGGGGTGCTACAGGTGTCGCTGGTGGGGGTTCGCTAGCGGGAGTGGAGTCTGTACCCTCAACTACACTCTCATCGGTTTCGTCTGCAATATCGATGATGGGGACATGTTGCTGGCACACTACCTCATCTTCATCGTCATTCACGGTTCTGAGGAAGAAGAGGAAAAACAAGGTTGTAGAATATAAGGGGGATCAATTTAAATTTTATTATATTTTGTAAATGACCCACTTAGGAGTGTGACGTGTCAGAGATGGATTCCGTAGAAAAATTCAGGTTCACGAACCCGTCCACATGTATTATATTTGGCCATACAGGATGTGGTAAAACTGTGTTTATGCTTAAAATCATTAAAGACAAGGGGGAGATGTTCTCAAAATTTGTGCATAAGGTAATATGGTGCTATTCGACATACCAGTCAGTATTCAACGAGTACCAAGATGATATTTTGTTCCACAAAGGTGTATATGACGTTAATTCGTTAAAGGGAAGTGAGCATACGGTCATTGTAAGTGACGATCTCGTGTTAGAAATGGATAAAACGCTTGTCGAGGCATTTACAGTGTTCTCCCACCATCTTAACACAAGCGTATTCTCCATCAATCAGAATCTATTTTTCAAAAATAGATACATGTGCGATGTGTCGCTAAATACACAGTATCTAGTCTTACTCGCACAACGTAGAGATGTGTCACAAATTCGGGCATTAGCCAGTCAAATGTTCCCGAATCAGCTTAAGGAGTTTTTGGAAATTTATAAAGAAGCTACAAGCCAACGTTACGGATACTTGCTTTGTGACCTTCATCCGCCAAACACGTTTAGGGTTCTTCTAAGAACGAATATATTTCCAAACGAGCCAGAAACTGTGTATATCCCAGAATGACAAAGCGGGTTAAAGAAATACCATGAATTAATAAAAATCTATCATCGACTGCCACGGGCACTGCAGTAGCTGTTTGTTAAAAATATTGACTCCGACTTTTTAAAATGCATCTGTGAAATCTGTCTTAACATTATAAAATGCAATGTACCAATGAAACCCCTTCAGAAGGCTCGCCTACGTCATTACGAGAACATAATACGCGCACTCGCTCGTAAAAATCAAACTGTGGGGAAGAAAAATGAATTATTGTACAAAAAGGGGGTTCATTCCTGTCCATTTTATTTTCAGTTTTAGGGCCTTTACTGACTAGTTTAATATAATGAAGAAAGTAGTCGTGATTCCACACGAGGTGTATGCTTCCCTACAAAGCTCAAAAGTACAAAAATTATAAAAATCCAACAGATGTCCCCGTAGTTGTTAGGCACAGCGCAGACAACGTTGAGCATGGAGGCATAGGACCTGGAGTCGATGCTAAAGCCGAACAGTCAAAGAACAACGAAGCGGCGAACACAACATATCAAGCATATATTAAAAAGCAGTCTCCCAAATACATTGAGGAATAAAGGTTTAAGTCTTTATAATCTATTGAGTGAGGATCCTGTTATACAGTGGGCCGATACAGGCGAGGTTGTTGTTGAAGGAACAAAGGTACAGGGTTCGAACATCATTGACATCGTCCATAACTTGGTGAGAAAAGTGTGATAGGCAGTGGCGACTGGCGTATAGGAGCGATGGAGCGGTCGCTCCCCCTTGCTTGAAACGATAAGTATTAATTTAACAGATAAAAAATATATTAATTTTAAGATATTCAACAATTATTTTTATATTTTATTAAAATATTTTTTTAATACAAATTTATGGCTTCTTTTGACATATAAGTACCGTACGGAAGCACCATGTGATTGTTTATGTACTACAATTCGAAAAATTATAAATTTTATGAGATCGCACCCCCATACATTTATACCACGAGTCGCCACTGGTGATAGGTCCTCACCAGCAGGATCGAAACATAGTAAAGAAAGACTACAGCAAATAAATGTCCCAAAAACACTGATAGGTAATCTGAACAGGTTAAAAGACTTGGGACAAGATTCGCATGTACCACAGCTGAACATGCTTTCGACCCCAACGGTAACATCTCTGAAGAGAAAGAAGAGACCAAACAACAACGGCCAACCCTACCCGGGCGCCTCTAAAATACGCAAATGGCTAACATATTAAGAAAACGTTATTGTGACATTTCTAGCCCAGCCTCCTACGGCGGCGTTAATAGACTGTACAGAAGGTGTTGAGAGGTTTTTCCGGGAGGAGGATTCTTATACACTTCATAAGACGGTGAGAAAAAGGTTTAAAACAGCCAAGACAACAGCAGCCTCGATTGATTCTATTTGGCAGGCGGATTTAACAGACATGCAGAAATATTCAATGTATAATGGCGGCTACCGCTACATCCTCTTCATAAAGGATATATTCTCTAAATATTTATGGCTAATTCCCCTGAAAATAAATCACCTGAAACAGTTGCTAAAGCCACCAAAACGCTGATGATGAAAGAAAACAGGGTTCCTGGCTATTTTTGTACGGACATGGGGAAAGAATTTATAGGCAGAGCTTTTCAGAACATGTTGACAGAGTTTAATATCAGTTACTACACTAGCAATTCTATACATAAGGCATCTTTAGCTGAAAGAGTTCAACGTACCATAAAGGAACGTATGCATCGCTATTTCACACAAAAACACATACAGATATATATAGACATTCTGGATTCGCTGGCCTTATCTTACAACCGTCCACACCACCGTGCGATTAGTACAACACCTAACGAAATATTAGAAAGAGGTACGTACCCACACAGAACGTGAGGTTAGAAAAGATATTCATAGAGTGCCACCACACTCTAGGCGTTTGTAAATCAATGATTATGTAAGGCTGTCGCGTTCGGGAAATAAATTCGCTTCGGGATTTGAGCAAGATTGGACACGTGAGATTTTTAAAGTTAGGGCTATGATCCCTAAAGACAAGATAGCACTGTATTACGTTGAAGATTTGAATGGGGAAGAAATTGCAGAGGGCTTTTACGGTGAGGAGCCGCAGAGAATTACATTTAATTTAGGAAAAAACGTGTTTAAAATTGAAAAGATTTTAGGCAGCAAAGGTCTAGAAAGAGAAAAATATACCTATATAAAATATACCTATATAAATATACCTATATAATATACCTATATAAATAATATACCTATATAATATACCTATATAAATATACCTATATAATATACCTATATAAAAGCTGCTACAATAATGAAGTTTAAATAGTATGCAACATGGCGCCTAACCACTTCTACGTCACACTCCCGTCCTCATCTTCTCTGTCTGTACATCCTAACAACACCCTGGCCAACTTTGTAACAGAACTCCATGGGCCCAGTGAATTGGGTCGTAAATCATATGAGGTAGGAAGACGAGAATTACAATTGGCTACCAAATTTTTAAGTATTGATAATAAAGAATCCGTTTTTACGGTTCTTAGAAACCGTGATGAGTGTGAAAAGGCCGGAGTAACTCGGGACGAAACCATGCGCGCCGCCTGTGAGAGACTTAAATGGTAGTTCGAAAAGATCGAATCTTACGTCTGATTTAGTATACAAAATCGTAAACAAAGATATCCCGATACATACTTTGACTCTAAAATCAAAGGCTAACAGAAATATTAAAGACAATGGCTGTTCAAAATTATAACCTTGGGCAGATATGGGGCAGCCATCCACAGAGATACTTTTTACGAATCACAACATGACTTGTGTAGCTTAATGTATCAGCTGAAATTGGAGAAATTGAACGATGGCTACCATCCCCCGGACATGTGCTATATTTATAGCAATATCGTGGACCATCAGTTTGTTGGGGGTACCCAGGCGCGGCTGCTGTGCATCGCCCACATTCCCAATCATAGAGGAAGGAGCTTAAGCATCACATACGACAAGCCTCATTATGTCAATGTCGCAACTAACCTACTAACCTGTATCTCAATATATATAAGAAAGATTAAGGAGAAAAGTTTTCCATTCGGTGACGGGAGCTTAACATTGAAGCTTCACTTTCGTCGCACTATGATAGAATGGGTGACAGGACAATTGCGTCCTGGTCAAGTGCGTCCCTGACAAATGCGTCCCGGTCATTGGCGTCCCTGGACAATTGCGTTCGGTTTTATTTCGTCCTGGACAATTGCGTCCCGGACAATTGCGCACTTCCCCAACTACTATATGAAGTTTATTTATTAGAGAAGTGAATAGAAAGTGCATTGTGACTTCACCTACGCAATTGTCCAGGGACGCCAATGACGAGGGACGAGTATGTTTGTTATTGTAATTTTGTATGGGATATAATGCCCGGTTAGATTAATTGAATGCCCAGTTAGGTCAACTGTATGCCCTTGACGATTGGTTAGGTTAAGTTGTGATATTTTCGTTAAAACTAACGAAACTAACTTTATCTTAAGTGGACGTAACCCATAAAATTTGACCATGATGTTGCTGATGATGGATAAAGTTTTAGAGAACAGTTTCGAACAGAACTTATGAACATATAACAAGTTTGATAGGTTAAAATGAAAAGTATATTTGAAATTCTGATACTAACTTTCTATTCACTTCTCTAATAAATAAACTTCATATAGTAGTTGGAGAAGTGCGCAATTGTCCGGGACGCAATTGTCCGGGACGCAATTGTCCAGGGACGCCAATGACCAGGACGCATTTGTCAGGGACGCACTTGACCAGGACGCAATTGCCCTAGAACCGATAGAATGACCCGAAGGCCTTTCACAGTCTATCGAGGGGTGAGATACCAGCGCGGGAGTGGAATTGGATCCATTTTTTCAACCATACTGCGTACGGCTGTCCCCTTGCTGAAGAGTGGTGCCAGATATCTCGGCAGGAAAGTGTTACAATCAGGGCTTAACACGATAGAAGACGTAATGGCTGGGGCTAAGCCTAAAGAAGCTCTAAAACAACACTTAAAGCGTACACGGGACGAAATGATCAAAGATGCAAAGAGAAAAATGCGTGGTGGCTGGAAGAAGAAGAAGAGGTCTGTACGGAAGAAGAACAAGAAGAAGAAGGGGTTACCAGCACGTGTCGTTAAATGTAAACGAACATCAAAAAAGAAGAAGTGTTCTAAGCGCAAGATACCTATGGTTGACCACTTTTTTAACTGATATCAGCTAAGGACATTGCGTTCATGAATCATAGACTGTTTACTACTTGTCGAGAGAGGTGTCACTATTTCTGCTCGCCATGGCACGTTTCATCCATCCGTGTAGTTCACAACGTTGTAAATCGGAGCTGGCCCTCTTCGACATGCCCTCAACACAAGTATCGTTCGAGCACAGTGACTTTATTACATTTAATCTGTTAAACACCATTAGCTCACCGAGTGCTCCTATAGAGTTCGTGATCCCCAGCTCAGGCCCTTACTTTTTTGACCCAAGCTGTGTGCATCTGTACGGTAAACTACGAATAGCACATTCTGATGGAACGGACTGCGAAAAGGATTACGCTGTATTCCCAGAAACAAACTTTCTACACTCCATATTCAGTCAGTATGACGTATTTA